>CM056584.1:76848504-77201004 GCA_029721435.1 Gymnothorax reevesii | reverse complement strand
CAGCCGCCCCAGTTTCAGGATGATTTCTGTATCTGATGCTGACGTCTCCTTTGGGTTTGTCTCTCTGGTGCCCTGATACTTATCATTCTTCACACGAGTCTGAATGAGCAGGAAGTGAGTGTACATTTCAGTCAGAGTTTTGGGCAGATCTCCCCTCTCTGCTCCACCCAACAGTGTCTCCAGAACAGCAGCAGAGATCCAGCAGAACACTGGAATGTGACACATGATGTAGAGACTCCTGACTGACTTTATGTGTGAGATGATCCTGCCGGCCTTTTCCTGATCTCTGACCCTCTTCCTGAAGTACTCCTCCTTCTGTGGGTCACTGAACCCTCGTACCTCTGTCACCCGGTGGACGCACTCAGGAGGGATCTGATTGGCTGCTGCAGGGCGGGAGGTGATCCAGAGGAGAGCAGAGGGGAGCAGATTCCCCTGAATCAGACTGGTCAGCAGCACATCCACTGATGATGACTCTGTTACATCACAGCAGATCTCACTGCTCTGGAAATCTAGAGGAAGTCGACACTCGTCCAGGCCATCAAAGATAAACAGGACTTTGACTTCATCGCTGTTAATGCTTTTAATCTCTTCCAGCTGAGGGCAGTAGAGCTGCAGAAGCTGCATTAGACTGAATTCTGTGTCCTTCTTCAGATTCAGGTCTCTGAAAGGAAGACTGAAGATGAAATCAATGTCCTGATTGGCTCTTCCTTCTGCCCAATCCAGAATGAACTTTTGAACAGAGACGGTTTTCCCGATGCCAGCGATGCCCTTTGTGAGCACAGTTCTGATGCGTTTCTCTTGTCCAGGTAAAGGCTTAAAGATGTCATTGCAGAGGACTGCAGTCTCCTGTGTGGTTTGTCTCCTGGACGCCGTCTCGATCAGTCTGACCTCGTGTTCATTACTGACCCCCCCACTGCCCCCCTCTGTGATGTACAGCTCTGTATAGATCTCATTCAGGAGCGTTGGGGGGCCCTGCTGCGCTGAACCTTCAAATATGCATTCGAACCTCTGCTTCAGATGGGATTTCAGCGCCTGCTGGGCTCTTCTGAGGGATTTATCTGCAGAGAGGAAATATGAGAAATAACTATTCATATTCAATAACAGAGATTTAAAAAATATGAAATATTATGTTACAGTTCTTGACATTAATCAGAGCAATGTCCATACTTTAAAAAGCACAATAGACCTTTCAATTTGAAATTATCATAAATACAACAAATCAACAAAAAATTACATCTTGTTGCAGTTATACTGTATATATACTGACCAGCATTAAAGACGCAGCACCATAATTTCATGATCAAAATTCAAATTACAGCACCCTCCATAATTGTTGGCACCTGTGGTTAAGATGTGTTAAAAACCTGAAAATAAATTCAATCTTTATTGCAGAAGCATACTCTCACACTGAAAATTGTAGAAAAATGTAACCTCCAACTCAAGTGAATTTTAAAGGAAAAAAAATCCCTAAGAAATAATCATTTTTCATAAATTCATCAGTTACACAATTGTTGGCACCCCTAACAATTCCTAGGAAATAAATGTAATTGAAGTATTTCTGTCATTTCTACAGTAGTTTACAAAGTTGATCAGAGTATCTAGGAACATTTAATTAGTAATACATCACTTCCTGTTTCCCTGGGGTATAAATATGATGTGACACAGAGGCCATTTCTCTTATCCACTCTTCAACATGGGAAAGACAAAGGAACACACCATTCAAGTAAGGCAGATGTGTGTCGACCTTCACAAGTCAGGCAATAGCTACAAGAAAATAGCCACTCGCCTGCACCCGCCCATATCTACTGTCGGAGGAATCATTAAGAAGTTTATAACAACTGGAACAGTGGTAAACAAGCCTGGACGAGGATGTAAGGTTATTTTGCCACCACGCACAGTGAGGAGGATGGTAAGAGAAATAAAAAGTTCTCCAAAGATCACAAATGGTAGCATCTTGGGGTCACAAAGTCTCAAAATTAACTATCAGGCGCTATCTACATGCCAACAAGCTGTTTGGGAGGCATGCATGGAAAAAACCTTTTCTCACTCACAATCATAAACGCAAACGTCTGGAGTTTGCTAAGCGGTGGTGGGACTTTGTGCTTTGTTGGATGAGACCAAGATAGAGCATTTTGGCAAAAAACAATCTAAGTGAGTCTGGCGGAACACAAAAGATGAGTATGCAGAAAAGCACCTCATTCCCACTGAAGTATTGGGGAGGATCGGTGATGCTGTGGGCCTGTTTCTCTTCCAGAGGCCCTGGGAACCTTGTCAGGGTGCATGGCATCCTGAACACTTTGAAATACCAGGACATTTTCAATCAAAATCTGGTGGCCTCTGCCCGAAAGCTGAAGATGGGTCATCACTGGGGCTTTCAGCAAGATAATGACCCTAAACATGTGGCCAAATCTACACAGAAATGGTTCACCAGACACAGAATCAAGCTCCTCCCCTGGCCATCTCAGTCCCCAGACCTCAACCCCATTGAAAACCTGTGGAGTGAGCTGAAGAGGAGAGTACAGAGGAGAGGACCCAGGTCGCTGGATGATTTAGAGAGATTGTGCAAAGAGGAATGGTCGAAGATCCCTCTTTCTGTATTCTCCCATCTTGTGAAACATTATAGGAGAAGATTAGGTGCTGTTTTGTTGGCAAAAGGGGGTTGTACAAAGTATTCACATCAGGGGTGCTAATAAATGTGGCACACATGATTTGATGTAAAGGAATTATTTCTTAATGTGGGATTTTTTCCCCACTGAATAAATGCACTTGAATTAAAGGATGGATTTTCCTTTTTTTCATTGTGGTCCTATATTATTTAGAAAAAAACTGAATTTATTAGAAGCTAAAGAATACATCGTAACAAGGGGTGCCAATAATTATGGAGGGCGCTGTATGTATGTTCATGATGAATCACAAAAGTGTCTGATGCCTCCTGACAAGAGGGCCAAACGCAAAATTAGGTCTTTGACAGGCGTTAATGCCATTGCAGGCCGAAAACAAAATGCGTTGCTGAATACCCCTTGGCCCGGACACGATTTCCTGCCTCAAAGAAACAGCGTTAAAGTCAAAGGTCAAATCCAGCAAAAAAGGTGACGTTGCACATGTATGTGTCGTGGTGAGTTACCAGACCACATTTGGTGAAGCTGCAATCAGTAGTTGCTGAGTACTGACCCATATAAGATTTCCTGCCTTCAGGTCACAGCGCAAAGGTTAAAGGTGAAATCCAACAAAAAACATGACATTGCACATGTGCGTGACAGTGAGTTACCACTCCAAATTTGGTGAAGCAACGATAATTAGTTGCCGAGTACTGACCCGGACAAGATTTTCACAGTCAAGAACAAGGTTAAAGTTCAGGAAGTCTTTACTGTCCCCATGGGGCAAATTGCTCTACAGCCAGCAGTAACAAAAACAACCAACAACAATCACAGAGTAACAGCACATATAACAACACAGAACAATAATAAATAGAACAAATAGGTTCATCAGTCACTTGTTCAGCAGACCTATGGCAGCAGGGACAAAATAATACTTTACTCCATTTGTCCTGCATCTTGACAGGATGCACCTGCGGCCTGACGGGAGCAACACAAACTCACCAACCAAGGGGTGGCTCTGCTCAGTGAGGAGTGAGCTGCCTGACTTAGGGCTCTGAGCTTGTACACGTCAGAAAGATCATTTAACTTAATGCCCGCAATTTTGCTGCACACTCTCACTATACCCTGCAATCTGTTTTTGTTTTTGGGGGAAAGTAAGCTGTACCAGCAAATAAAAGAAAAGGGCAGAACAGATTCAATAAAACAAGAATAAAACATTTCCATAAAAGTGCTGTCAACATTAAAACTCCGCAGTTTCCTATAAAAATACATGCGTTGATGTGCCTTCTTACAGACAGCATCCACATGGAAATCAAAAGACAGTTTTTCATCAATGTTAGTGCCAAGATATTTATAATTATGGACCAGCTCGACGGCTTGATCCTCAGTAACAACAGGAGAGGTGACTGACAGATGTCTGCGAAAGTCTATCATCATTTCTTTTGTCTTTGACACACTGATGCACATAAAGGATGAGGAACACCAGTCTGTGAATTCCTTCACTCCAGGGCCATGGTCAGGGTCGTCACAGACCAGCGAGGACACGATTACGGAGAAAATTTTAGGATGTGACGCCCCACATGTTGGCTACAGCACTCGTTCGTGTACAAGACAAACAGTAGAGGTGAAAGGACGCAGCCCTGAGGTGATCCAGTGGGGACGAGAGTGTCTGACAAGACACCGTTGACCCTCACACGCTGTGGGCTATCTGTTAAAGAGTCCATTAGCCAGGCTATCAGACCAGGAAGTCCCTTAATCTTTCTGCTGAAATGTGTGGCTGTATGCAGTTAAAAGCAGATGAAAAGTCAATAAAAAAGACGGGCAAAAAGTCTTGGCTCCCTCAAGATGAGTCAAGACCAGATTTAAAAGGGTGGCTAATGCATCCTCGACACCTGCCTGACCTATAAGCGAACTGCAATGGGTCCAAGTTATCTTGAACACAGGTCAGAAGAGTTTCTTTGACAATTTTCTCAAGTGACTTCATAACAAGAGAAATTAATGCCACTGGTCTAAAATCATTCACTGATTTGGGGGAAGCAGATTTGGGAAGTGGAACAATAATGGAATCCTTCCAAAGTGAGGGGACCTTGTGAAGTTGGAGGGACATTGACAAGATAAAAGTAGATATGTCTTCCAGCTGGTCAGCACAATGCTTGAGAACACGCCCTCCAATGCCATCTGGGTCAGCTGGTCAGCACAGTGCTTGAGAACACGCCCTCCAATGCCACCTGGGCCAGCTGGTCAGCACAATGCTTGAGAACACGCCCTCCAATGCCATCTGGGCCAGCTGGTCAGCACAATGCTTGAGAACACGCCCTCCAATGCCAACTGGGCCAGCTGGTCAGCACAATGCTTGAGAACACGCCCTCCAATGCAATCTGGGCCAGCTGGTCAGCACAATGCTTGAGAACACGCCCTCCAATGCCACCTGGGCGAGCTGGTCAGCACAATGCTTGAGAACACGCCCTCCAATGCAATCTGGGCCAGCTGGTCAGCACAATGCTTGAGAACACGCCCTCCAATGCCATCTGGGCCAGCTGGTCAGCACAATGTTTGAGAACACACCCTCCAATGCCATCTGGGCCAGCTGGTCAGCCCAGTGCTTGAGAACACGCCCTCCAATGCCATCTGGGCCAGCTGGTCAGCCCAGTGCTTGAGAACACGCCCTCCAATGCCATCTGGGCCAGCTGGTCAGCACAACGCTTGAGAACACGCCCTCCAATGCCATCTGGGCCAGGGCTTTTCCTTTCCTTGACTCCACAAAAAAGTTTTCAAACCTTGCTCCTGTCAACAACACTATTCCGTGAAGAGACAGCATTTTTAAAAACTGATACCTCCTCACTGAAATTAGTTATTAAAACGGTTGTGAAAATTGTTCAGTTCGTTTGAGCACCAGATCAGGCGTTCCATTACGGGAGACATGGCTCTTCCTGGATTGCATCCCCATTATGGATTTGACCCCCTCCCATGCAGGACGAGAGCTGCCTGCCCTTAACATGCTCTCAACCTTGTCCTTATTCCTGCATTTGGCAAATTTAAGCATCTTCTTGAGCTGTTTTTGAAGCTCCCTATATCGAGCAGTGTCACCCTGAGCGAAGCAAATGTTTCTCTGATTAATCACAGTTTTGACACTTTTAGTCACCCACGGCTTATAATTGAAGAAGAAGAAAATTTCTTTCCGTGAAATGATGGAGGCTTCACATAAGGAAATACATGATGAAACAACATCAGTTAATTCATCAATATCCTCGCAGACATTTCTGAATAAATCCCAGTCCGTATTGTGGAAACAGTCCTGGAGGCAGTGGATTGATTCCTCTGACCAAACCGGAACCAATCTTCTCTTCGGCTTGTTTCTCTTCAGGATGGACTTGTACGAGGGAACAAGATAAACCATGTTATGATTGGACGTGCCGAGTGGGGCTCTGCTGAAGGACTTATATGCTCCTTTTACGGATCCAAAACAAAGGTCCAGACACTTTGCATGTCAAGTGGGACACGTCACATATTGGTAAAAATTACCCAAGGACTTTGACGGTTTGCAGTGATTAAAATCACCCAAAATAAAGTGCGGTGCATCCGGTGCTAACCCCTGCAGCCGCTGCAATGTTTTTAGCATAGCCTGAGTGGCTACATCAGCATTAGCCTTCAGGTGAACATAAACAACAGTAATAAATAACTGAGGAAATTCCTTTGGAAGATAAAATGGTCGCAGGGATACGGACAATAGTTCAATGTCTTGGGTGCACAGAGTCTCCCTGACAATCACCGAATTACACCAGTTTTTATCGATGTAGAGACACACCCCCGCCGAGTGACTTGCCAGTCATGGCAACAGTGGCAATTCGGCCTTGTATTGTTAAATTTAATGGTGGCCATCTCTGTAAGTCATGCTTAATATTGTCAAAGATCTGTGTATAGTTCTGTTTTACAATGTGTTGAAGTGACATAGATATTCTTACGCCCAGATATGTGAATTCTGAAACAACAGGTATGTGGGTGGAGTGCAAGTCCTTTTCCCAGCATCATTAAGGGGCATTAAGGACTGATTTGGACCAATTTATTTTGTATCCACTTAGTTTACTGAAGTCACTGAAGATCTGAAGACATCTCGGTATTGTTTCTGTCAAGTATGAAATATAAAGTGCAATATCATCTGCATACAGAGATATATGGTGATTTACACCTTTGACTGAAATTGGGGAGAGGGCGGTATCCAATCTGATGGTCTGGGCCAAGGGCTCAAGGGACAAAGCAAAGAGCAGCGAGGAGAGAGGACAGCCCTGCCTGGTGCCTCTCTGGAGTCTGAAGGGAGCAGAGCGTTGTTGCCCTGTAGAGACTACTGCAGTAGATTGATTGTATAGTACTTGTATCATGCGTATAAACTGACTACCAAATCCAAATTGTTCAAGAACTGACCATAAGTCCACTCTACGTGGTCAAAGGCTTTTTCCGCATCAAGAGAGAAGACGGCACAGGATTCTTTAAGTGAGGAAGAGACATCATTTATGTCAAGTAGCTGCCTAATATTATCAGAGGCTAGTCTACCACAGATAAAACCTTCTGGTCGTAGTGAATAAGTTCATTTGTAACTGTCTCCAGACGTTTAGAGAGAACCTTTGCATACAACTTTCCATTAGTGGATTTCAGTCAGATGGGGCGAAAGCCACTGCACAAATGTGGATCTTTTCCTTTCTTCAGTACAAGTGATATTAAAGCAGTGTTTTGATCCCTGTGTAGGGAGCCATGTTCAATTGTATAATTGAATAAGTTTAGAATATGAGGGCCAATAATTTCCCAGAGTTCAGAATAAAGTTCTGGTGGGAGGCCATCTAGGCCTGGAGACTTGCCCCTCTGCATGGACTCCAGCGCTGACTTTAACTCTTTTAGTGTTATGGATGCATCTAAAGCTTAGATTTGTGATTGCTGTAACTTTGGGAGGTTTAGGCCTTTAGGCCTGCTAGATATTGTTTGCATTTAATTTGGTCTGCAATGGATTCTGAGCTATAGAGATTAATGTAGTAATCCTTAAAGACATTGTTTACATCTTCAGATTTAGTAACCAAGATATTATCTTTTTTGACAGCAGTTATAATGGACATAGCCTCATTGTGTTTAAGTCTTAAAGCAAGAAGTTTACTGGGCCGCCCTCCATTGAAATAGTAGTTTAATTAGTACGGTGAATAATAAACTCCGCCTTCTCCAGTTGTAATGCATAGTATTCTGATTTCAATGAGTTTAGTGTTTTTGCATTCTGTTGGGTAAAGGACTGTTTTAATTCGCTTTCTAAGGAGATTATTTTCGTCTCAAGTTTTTCAGATGCCTTTATTCTGGATTTATTCCTAAAGGATGCATATGAAACACAGTGGCTTCGTATAAAACATTTAAGTGTTTCCCATAGTATTTGTGGGTTTACAGAATTTTGATTCATCTCAATAAATATGGGTAAATTGCTTTTAATCTGTAAAATAAAACAGACACTTTGAAGGAGCGATGTATTAAAACGCCAATGTGTAGAGCAGGGGGTGCCAAATTACAGAAAACAGGAGAGTGGTCAGATAGTAGCATTGGTAATATGTCAACCGTTTTAATGTCTTGAATGAGCGTATTGGATAGAAGGTAATCTATTGGGGAATACATCTTATGTCTTGACAAAAAGAAAGTGTAGTTTCTTTGACTATCATTCGCAAAGCGCCAATCATCGGTCAAGTTTAAGTCAGATATGAGGGCATTCAGACTTCTGGAACTGCGCTCCAAGGGAGTCACGTGAGATTTATCTAAAGCGTGGTCACAGACCGCGTTCATGTAGGCCCCAATAATAAGCTTGTAGCTCGGGAAGTTTAATATCAGTTCTGTTATTTTCGGGAGAAATGCAGAGTTGAACCCGTATGGGGCAAATAGAGAAACCAGAGCCAGTTTGACACTGTTCCATGAGCCCTCCAAATAAGTCATACGACCGTCAGCATCTCCTCCGGTTGTCTCTAAACTGAATGGAAGTTTTGTGCGAATTAAAATAAGAACTCCACAGGTTTTAGAGGCTGCACTAGAGGCTGTTGCCACTTTAAAATGCTTATTTTGAAAACGATGAATATCGCATGACTTCAGATGGGACTCTTGAATAAGGCCTTTTTCAGCTTTCTTACGGTGCAGGTATTCTAGGCATTCTGTTCGTTTGATCGGAGAATTGAGGCCATTAACACCATTAACATTCCAGGAAAAATGCTACAGTTTGTCATTGATAATGATTAGGCAGAAAAGTAAAGAGTATTTCCATGAAATCTAAGGTTAAATCTGTAGTGCAAGATCTGCATGAAGCGCAGCATTAGTCTATGTGTGTCAATGTCTGTGTTGGAACTCAAAACTATGAGGATATAAATGAGCAAAACATTCCCCATAAACAACAGTGAACAATGAACAAACAAAAGAACGAATGAAACGCAGGGGTTAACTGTGATTCCTCCTCCAAAATAATGTTACTTCGATAACATGACGTCTCCATAGCTGCATATCTGGCCATTCGCTAATATTTTTCTACTTTCCAAAACAAGTGTCATGAATGGTATAGATCTCAAAACAAAACTGGGAGCCTCAAATACTGATGTATTATGCGACAAATGAGACAAAGGCAAAAATAAAGATTTACATGACCCAGGCCCATAAACTGTCAGTAATGCTGCAGCTAGTGTAAAGTGTTTAGCCTAGTTCAGTGGTGGGCTCATCTGCGGCTGGGCCGGGAAAGTGAGTCTATAACCTCATATCAAGATAATAGCCACACATCACTCCTTCACTGCAATAGATGGTTTTTAAATTAGTACATTTCCCCAGTCTCATAGCGTTACCAAGACACAGCCCGAAGTTTGGTCGCGATGTCCATGAGTCAGAGAGACAGGTGAGCGGAGCAGGCGGTGCAGTCTCCATGGAGTAGCTTCTTTCAGGCAGCGGGGAGAAGTGGTTCTGTAGGAAGCTGGCAGCCTCTGTGGGGGACTTGAGAAGAAGCTGACGACCATTGTAGGTTACTTAGAGTGTCGCAGGGTAGAGGAGGAAAGGGTGTAGACCCAGGTTTTCCATCTTCTTCCTCGCCTCAGCCATCTCTTTTCTTCGTTTAGTCGTTTTCCACACTGTAGTCCGAGAAAAAGAGGATTTACTCTTGGTGGTTTTTAACTGGATAGGCCGCCCTGGCTCCTTTGAGAATAGCTTGTCGATCAACATAGTTTAGTACCTTGAAGATGACGGTGCGCAGGCGACTGCTGTTCTGATCTCTGGCGGACACTCTATGGGCTCTTTCAAGAGCGATCTCTCGGTCTTTCAATGCAGGAATCCATTCTGAGGGGTGAGCCTTTAAAAAGGCTATGACATCGTCACCTTCCTCTCCTTCCTTTAAGCCAACTTACTGAATGTTTGATCATCTTCCAATTCTGAGAGTTTATCGTTCAATTCGTCCACTTTCCGAGCCTTCATGTTGACTTGACCTCTATCAGATTGTGCTGCTGCCTGAATCCTGTCACATCTAGACTGCAGTTTAGCCACACAGATATCTTGTTACACAGCTATCTTGTTGACTGAGTTCCTTTTGGATTAAACCAATCGACTCTTTAGTGTTGTCCAGTTTGATTCGAATGGCACTAAGTTGTGGGAGTGGTAAATCGTCAATTGCATTTCTTACCACAGTACTTATGGTTTTATCCAGCTCTTCTTTTTCTTCTCTTCTTGGACAGCGGTGTTTAGCTCCTCTTTCGAGATGGTGCTGGAGTCTTTGAATTTCTTCTTTTCTGGGGATTTTTCATGGTCCATGGCAAATCTTCCATGGAGTGACATTATGCAAAGCTAAAGTTTTAAATTCGATGAAACCGTTTTGGACAGAAAGGATAATAGAAAATTTAACGAATAGACCAGCGGAGCTCCCATTTAAGGTTGTATCGCCATCGACAGGTCTCGTGATCCTCTCAGGTCTCTGATTTTTTGACTCTGTTTATCCCTTTTTGGGGTCATTCAGAGAAAATTAGTTTTTTCTTAATCAATTCCTTGGTTTGTCCGATGGTTTTAGGCCATTCGTGGTTGCTTAAGCATAGGCCTCAGGTCTTTTAAAGCAGTCAAAATAACCCAATTGTCCAGTGGGGCTCTGACTGTAGGTCTCGCCGTAGTGAGATTTTGGCAAGTCATCTCAAATTTCAACCTATGGGGGAGGCGTCGGGTTCTGAACAAGATTGGTGTGTAGGAGCCGTGCTGAACCTGGGTTTACCTCCCAATGTGTCAGATGATTATGTTGATCTCGCGGAGGAGTTTGGCAAACAAAAGGCTTTGTCTTTGCCTCCGCATCGTGTTTACGATAATGGGATCAAATTATTCCCTGACAAGGTGGCAGCGGTTAGGAATTGGCCTGCCCTTCAGAATGTTAAGGAGGTTCAAAGATTTTTGGGCTTTGCTAATTTTTATAGATTTATTTGCAATTTTAGTGCTGTGGCTGCCCCCATCATTGTGCTTTCTAGGAGGAATTCCTCCTCGCCGTTTTCTTAGTCACCAGTAGCGGAGGCTGTTTTTCAGGAGTTGATGAAACGACTAAGCTGTTAACCTATTGTTGTTCTGCCCGACCCCTCCCTCCCATTTGTGGTGGAGGTTGACGCTTCGGAGGTCGGGGTGGGTGCCATTTTGTCCCAGAGCCCCTTTCGAGACAACAAGTTGCACCCATGCGCCTACTTCTCCCGGTCGTTGTCACCGGTTAAACGGAATTACAGTATTGGTGATTGGGAGTTGTTAGCTGTTAAATTGGCGTTAGAAGAGGGGCACCATTGGTTGGAGGGGGCTCAACATCCGTTTGTGGTTTGAATGAATCACAGGAATCGCCAGTGTGTCCAGCAGACTAGGCAACGTGATTCCCAGCAGCCGCGGTGGGCATTGCTTTTCAATCGCTTTGACTTTGCGTTGGCTTATTGCCTCGGTTCCAAGAGCATCAAGCCTGGCGCCTTGTCATGGATTTATGACCGCTCGGGCCGTGATCCCGTTTCTGGGCCAGTTGTTCCGGCGACTCGGATTGTGTCTCCCATACAGTGGGAGACTGAGTCTGTTGTGCGAGAGGCCTTGGGGCCCGACCCTGGTTCTGGTGGGGAGCCGTCCGGCTGTTTGTTTGTCCCCATGGCGGTGCATAAACGGAAGGCTGCGTCTGATAGAAGGCACCGTTTTACACCGGCTTATCAGGTTGGCCAGGGGGTTTGGTGCCCTGAGGAGCGGTGCTGGGTCCCTGCTCGGGATATCTTGGGTCCCACCCTTATTTCAGAGTTCCTTGCTAGGGCTTTTTTGGGAACGTCTGGGGCTGTCCCATAGGGGGGGAGCCCTGTCATGGTTCTGGATGTTTGTGCGTGTGTTTTGGACTTTTCTTTGTGGCTCTTGTCCCAGGACGATATCGTATTCATGTTCTATTGATCCAGTTCTATCTTTACCCAGCTGGCAAATTGAATTGGGGCGGCGCTTCCCTGGTCTCTATGTAAGCCGGATGTTTGTCACGCCTCTTTGCTAGAGTGTCTGTTTGTAGCTACGCACTAAGATATCTTTAGTCAGGATTTGTTTGACTTTCCATCTTCTCATTATTTTTGGAGTTTTTTCTCCCTTTTTCTTTTCTCGCTTAGCTTCCGTATTTCGGACTATTATTTGTCCTTTGGAAGCGCGAGTACTTTCGTTTAGCCTGTATTATTCTCTGTTGGGACTGTGTCCGTGCTCCTCTCTTTCTCTCTGGTCATTGAATCTGGCCTCCTAATTCAACTGGCCATTACATGATGTTCTTATTGTGGATTGCTGTGTTAGTTAGAACTGTAGCTGCATCCATGTCCACCAAAAATCCCACTTCTGAGTCATCAGTCCACAAAATGTTATTCCAAAAGTCTGGATATTTTTTGGCAAATGTAAAACAAGCCTTTGTGTTCTTTTTCTTTGGCAACAGTTGTTTTTGCCTTGCAGCTCTCCCATGGGCGCCATTTTTACAAAGTCATTTTTTCATTGTGAAATTATGAACACTGACCTTGTGAAGCAAGTGAGACCTGCTCTTCTTCACGTGTTTGTCTGAGTTTTTTTTCCAACCTCCTGATGTCCTCACTGCACTCTAAGAGGAATTGTGGTTAAACCTCCCACTCCTGCGAAGGGCCACCAGCGTCACCACAGTTCTAAGTCTCTCCATTCGTAGATAATGGCTCTCACTGCGGTTTGCTGGAGTTCCAGTGCCTTACAAGTAGAATTGTATCTTTTGCCAGACTGACAATTATCAACAACTTACTTTTCCCCCGTCCTTGAATATCTTTAGATCAGGGGTCACCAACCCTGTTGCTGGAGACCTACCATCCTGTAGGTTTCTGCTCCATCTCCAATTCGGCACATCTAATTTAAGCTGCTTAATTGGCCAGCTTGTGATCTTGTTAAGTAGCTAATTAGTTAATTAGTTTAGCTAATTAGTTTAATCTGGTGTGCTGAATAGGAGGTAGGGCAGAACCTGCAGGATGGTAGCTCTCCAGGAACAGGGTTGGTGACCCCTGCTTTAGATCATGGATTCATGCACAGCTTTTGCCAAATTCACATTGCTAGACAAGTTAAATTGAAGAGATTTTTAGATTCAACATGGCTGGCTGTAATCATTCCTGAGTGTGTCCAGGGAAATTGAACCCAATTATGAAATCCATTTGTTTAATTTGTCAATTCATTAACTCAGCAGGCAACTGTTTTTTCATATATTGCCAGGTAGGGTTGGATAGATTTTTTCCTTCAGTAAATAACTTATGTCTGGTGAAAAGACCCAACTGCATGTTGTCCAAAATGCAAAAATCATGGTCTTTATTCAGTCCGGGTTCAAAGCCACAATGACGTTACAAATGGGCCATCCAAAAAACAGGGTCCAAAGACAGGCAGGGCTTCAAAACCAAAAAGCACAGGTGACAGTACCAAATCATTAGGCAGAAGGAGAGTAGAATGCCTGAAATCTGAATTCAAAAACCATGCAGCAATACACAGAAATTGTGTTCGGGAATAAAATGGGTCGTAATCAGAGAGCAAACAAATCCAGGCAGGCACAGACAGAAATCAGAATTGGGCAAAAGAATGCCACAGAATCACAAACAGATCACTGGTGTACACGGGGCTCGGAGGTCACAGAATCATAAACAGATCACTGGTGTACACAGGGCTCGGAGGGCACAGAATCACAAACAGATCACTGGTGTACACGGGGCTCGGAGGTCACAGAATCACAAACAGATCACTGGTGTACACGGGGCTCGGAGGTCACAGAATCACAAACAGATCACTGGTGTACACGGGGCTCGGAGGTCACAGAATCACAAACAGATCACTGGTGTACACAGGGCTCGGAGGTCACAGAATCACAAACAGATCACTGGTGTACACAGGGCTCGGAGGGCACAGAATCACAAACAGATCACTGGTGTACACGGGGCTCGGAGGTCACAGAATCACAAACAGATCACTGGTGTACACAGGGCTCAGAGGTCACAGAATCACAAACAGATCACTGGTGTACACGGGGCTCAGAGGTCACAGAATCACAAACAGATCACTGGTGTACACGGGGTTCAGAGGTCACAGAATCACACACAGATCACTGGTGTACACGGGGCTCAGAGGTCACAGAATCACAAACAGATCACTGGTGTACACTGGGTTCAGAGGTCACAGAATCACAAACAGATCACTGGTGTACACGAGGTTCAGAGGTCACAGAATCACAAACAGATCACTGGTGTACACGAGGTTCAGAGGTCACAGAATCACACACAGATCACTGGTGTACACGGGGTTCAGAGGTCACAGAATCACAAACAGATCACTGGTGTACACGGGGCTCGGAGGTCACAGAATCACAAACAGATCACTGGTGTACACCGGGCTCGGAGGTCACAGAATCACAAACAGATCACTGGTGTACACAGGGCTCGGTGGTCACAGAATCCGAAACAGATCTCTGGTGAACACAATGCTCTGAGATCACAGAATCACCAACCGATCACTGGTGTACACGGGGCTCTGAGCAGAGAAAAGTTGATCAAGAGTCTGACAATGCTAAGCAGAGGTGAGGGACTATATATAAACAAGGGATGTAAGCGAGGCGGGACAACACGTGTGAGGAATAATCT
This sequence comes from Gymnothorax reevesii, assembly GCA_029721435.1. NCBI lineage: Eukaryota > Metazoa > Chordata > Actinopteri > Anguilliformes > Muraenidae > Gymnothorax > Gymnothorax reevesii. The sequence goes on along the minus strand of CM056584.1, from coordinate 77,186,279 downwards.
AAACACTAACTGAGAGGGGAAAACACAAGAGGTAATTAAACAATACTAAATGCGAAACAATGACAGAGACTAGTTTTCACACGACATCCTTAAACAACAACGGCTCCATTCGAGGAGTGTCTAAGAGGGGAGAGATGGGAGAAACAGATTAGCAGAAGAGATAGTTGCAGGGTTTCTGCAGAAACTCAGGCAAGGACCAGGATAGCAAAGAGAGGGCAGGGTTATTGATTGGTGTGGAAAGCAAAAGATTAAATTACTGATGTTATAAGTTAGAGCAGTAATGATTTTACCCAAATAATGCAAGTTAGTATGTTAGTTATTAACAGGATGTGTATGTTAGTACGGCCCCTACATCTTTTCACTCATTGGTCGAAACTATGGCAAGTTCAGAAGGCGGAGGATACCCGAACATGAGCAAGCTCAGAATCTCACTGACGAGCGCCTGGGTGGCCAACAGGAGGCGCTTGAGCAACGAACAAGGCAATCATTTTTAATTTCACTTCCCAGCAATCCCTTCCCAATTTATGGAGGGTGATTTGTGCCATAATTAAATACAATACACACATTGAAATACAATGCACTTATTGAAATACAAAACCCAAAACCAGTGAAGTTGGCACGTTGTGTAAATCATAAATAAAAACAGAGTACAATGATTTGCAAATCCTTTTCAACCTATATTCAATTGAATACACTGCAAAGACAAGTTACTTAATGTTCGAACAGGTAAACTTTGTAAGTTTTTGCAAATATAAGCTCATTTGGAATTTGATGCCTGCAACATGTTTCAAAAAAGCTGGCACAAGTGGCAAAAAAGACTGAGAGAGTTGAGGAATGCTCATCAAACACTTATTTGGAACATCCCACAGGTGAACGGGCTCATTGGGAACAGGTGGGTGCCATGATTGGGTATAAAAGCAGCTTCCCTGAAATGATCAGTCATTCACAAACAAGGATGGGGCGAGGGTCACCACTTAATGAACAAATGCGTGAGCTGATTGTCGAACAGATTAAAAACAACATTCCTCAACAAGCTATTGCAAGAAATTTAGAGATTTCATCATCTACGGTCTGTAATATCGTCAAAAGGTTCAGAGAATCTGGAGAAATCACTGCACGTAAGCGACAAGGCCGAAAACCAACATTGAATGCCCGTGACCTTCGATCCCTCAGGCGGTACTGCATCAAAAACCGACTTCAGTGTGTGAAGGACATCACCACATGGGCTCAGGAACACTTCAGAAAACCACTGTCAGTAACTACAGTTCGTCACTACATCTGCAAGTGCAAGTTTAAAGTCTACAATGCAAAGCGAAAGCCATTTATCAACAGCACCCAGAAACGCCGCCAGCTTCGCTGGGCCCAAGCTCATCTAAGATGGACTGATGTAAAGTGGAAAAGTGTTCTGTGGTCTGACGAGTCCACATTTCAAATTGTTTTTGGAAACTGTGGACGTCGTGTCCTCCGGACCAAAGAGGAAAAGAACCATCCGGACTTTTATAGGCGCAAAGTTCAAAAGCCAGCATCTGTGATGGTATGGGGGTGTATTAGCGCCCAAGGCATGGGCAACTTACACATATGTGAAGGCACCATTCATGCTGAAAGGTACATTCAGGTTTTGGAGCAATATATGTTGCCATCCAAGCAACGCCTTTTTCATGGACGCCCCTGCTTATTTCAGCAAGACAATGCCAAGCCAAATTCTGCACGTGTTACAACAGCATGGCTCTGTAGTAAAAGAGTGTGGGTACTAGACTGGCCTGCCTGTAGTCCTGACCTGTCTCCCATTGAAAATGTGTGGCGCATTATGAAGCGTAAAATACGAAAACGGAGACCCCGGACTGTTGAACAACTTAAGCGTACATCAAGCAAGAATGGGAAAGAGTTCCACCTGAAAAGCTTCAAAAATTGGTCTCTTCAGTTCCCAAACGTTTACTGAGTGTCGTTATAAGGAAAGGTGATGTAACACAGTGGTAAAAAGGCCCCTGTGCCAACTTTTTTGCAATGTGTTGCTGCCTTTAAATTCTAAGTTAATGATTATTTGCAAAAAAAAAAAAAAGTTTCTCAGTTTGAACATTAAAAATCTTTTCTTTGCAGTGTATTCAATTGAATATAAGTTGAAAAGGATTTGCAAATCATTGTATTCTGTTTTTATCTACGATTTACATAACGTGCCAACTTCACTGGTTTTGGGTTTTGTACAATACACATCTCAAAAATACAATTCATGTGTAGCAATAAATACGATACAAAAATGCTTAAATAAAATACACATCTTGAAAATACAATACATGTGTAACAGTAAATACAATACAAAAATGCTTTGTTTTTCAATGTGAGTCAGGAATATTTGTGCCAAAATGAAAACAATACAACTGCATTGTATTTTTGAAATGTGTATTGTATTTTCAATATGAATATTGTATTTCAATGTGTGTATTGTATTAAATTTTGTCATGAATAATCCTGACCTACATTGAAAAACAAATTATGTTTGCACTGTATTTATTGTTACTCATGTATTGTATTTTCGAGGCATGTATTGCATTTCAAGGTCTGTGCCAAAAACCTCGCAATGAAATACAATACACCTTGTATTGTATTTCGATATGCAGTTTTGGCATGTTGTAGGCTGGTTCTTGGCTAGATACGCCCTGCGTGGCCAGGATTGGCCAGGCGCCCACGCTGGCGGCGGATTTATTTGGACCAACAAACCTACAAAGGTAAATGACGGTTTCCGTAGAGATAGCGAGCTGAAATCAGTCCGTAGTCACAGCACGTTGCCAGCGAACTGTCAGCAGTCGCTGACACATGAAGTGGACATGTTAGCTTCCTTTGTAACTGTACGCAGTTACTAACGTTTAATGAATAAATACTTCGCTACTTTAATTTTTACGGTCATTTTCGCTGGAGCACCTATTGTTAACCGCCCCACAGGACGATTTCGCGTCTTTGCATTGACTTTGAATAATCTGTCGTGAGAAAAATTCGTTTTTCCTCCAGTGTGAAAGCAGCTTAACTCAAGTCTATAAAATGAGCGATTGTGACGATAGGAATGTTTTAATGTCTTTTGTGTGTTGAATAGCTTTGTTTTGTTGCCAATCGTAGTTGTAGCACAGAGTGCACAGGAAGCAAAGACTGCTTTTAATTAGCTAGACTGCATTCAGTTAATAGCCTACTGAAAATGATACTTCTGTGACATCGTACAGCGATATGCAGCGTTAATTTAGGCCTGAATAGAAGTTAATGATCTACCCAATCAAAATTGGGTTTTCTTCTTTTTTTAGTTAACGTTAACTTATTTTGAATATTTGAACGTCAAATAGCGAAGCAGTACATCGCTGAGGTGTAAATTCTCAAGCAACTTCGAAAGAACAGTGATAAACCGTTGGACCATGGTGGGACATTCTACTTTTGTTTTATTGAAACACCTGACGGACATAGTCTGTCGAAGGACCGACTTTTCACTCGACAGATGGTCTGACTCGGTCGGACAAGTAAAGTTTATCGAAACAGTCCCCTGGAGATAAAGAAGTATCTAGGTTTGTTATACCTAGCCAAATGCCAGTGCTCTTACGTTGCTATGGTTATAGGTTGGCTAGCGGATGAATTTCGCACTTCGAACGGTGAAACTAACGTAGCCGAACTATCCGTGCGGTTTCACGTTTTTAATTAACACCTGCCAGCTAATCAGACAAGAGTATTCACCCAGACCATCGGGCGTGACTTAGGCACTCTATGGAATGCCTCGTCCAATCATGTTAATTGGTCGGAGCTCAAAGACTAAAATATACATAGTGCCAAAACCGCACATGGAAATACAATACACACATTGAAATACAATAAACAACTTGAAAAACAATACGGTTGGGTTGTTATAATTTTGGCACAAATATTCCCCACCGACATTGAAAAACAATGCATTTTGTTTTGTATTTATTGTTACATTTGTATTGCATTTTCAAGGTATGTATCGCATTTCGAGGTGTGATATGCATTCATTTTGGCATGAATATTCCTGATCGACATTGAAAAAGAAATCACTTTAGTATTGTATTTATTGTTACACATGTATTGTATTTTCAAGCTGTGTATTGTATTTATTGCTGCACATGTATTGTGTTTTCGAGATGTGTATTGTATTTCAATAAGTACATTGTATTTCAATGTGCGTATCGTATTCAATTATGGCACAAATCACCCTCCATACCAATTTGCATTCCCACAGCAATTTAGCCAGTCGTGCGCTGTTCTGAAAAAGCTGCTGACCACTGCTGGTTGGTACGACCGGGGATTGAACCCGCGCCGTAGTAGTCACTGCTGCTCCACAAATGCGGCGCCTCAACCGAGTGAGCTAACCTGTTCAGTTTCAACTGAGCTTGATGTGAAGTGTTGTGTTTCAGAAACAGTAATTTGTCATGAATTCTCTTACTGTGCTGCTCATCTCTCTCCAGTGAGTCTTTCTGCTGCATGTTCCTCAGGATGTGGAGAGTGATCTGCAGAGATGTCTCACTGCCACAGGCCTCCAGCATCTTCTCAGTGATGTGCAGGACCTCAGGGTCCTCCTGCTCTCTCTCACTGCATTCTGGGTAATCATGATGGCTCTTGACGTGTGAAAGACTCTGAAAGTACTCTGGGTAATCCTGACTCAGACGAGTCTGAAACAGCTTCAACTTTTCATCCTTCTTCAGCTTCATCAGAGTGCGCAGGAGAGACTAAAATAAACAAATAAAAAGCAGTGCTCCATCAGTGTGAAACAAACACATGAAACAGTGTGTGTAAAATAAATAAATACACATTAATAAATCAGTCCAGAGATGTGCGTCTCAGACAGGAGGAAGAAATGCCCCCCAGATTCAGTGAGTCATTCGACTAAAGTAGCTGTTACCATATACTGTCCACTCAAGTGATCCCCCAACACTGAAAGTCTTTTTCGTAAAATGAGAAAATCTCCATGAACATGAGTATCAGTCCTCATATTGATAATAATGCAGATGTCAGGTTTGAAAACAATCCACCATATGGTCCATGAATAAAACTGAACAAAATTACTCCTGACCACAAAATTATCAAAGTTGTAAAATGACAAAATGTCCATGAACATACGTTGGACCACTTTAAAAATTGCAGGTGCGCAGGCTCTCGTGGTGATAATGATGCATGCCAAGAAATGCACCATGTGATTTTACAGAAAAGCTCCGGACAAATTTGTGTGCTTGGATGGACAGACAGACAGACTAAGCAGATTCCAGTAAACATGAAGGTTATAAATAATAAAAACTAAAGTAAAGTCACCATGACGATTGCATTTGGGTTCAAAGTATGTGTAATGACAATAGTAAGTGCGGGCAGAAGATGTCTCGCAGACCTTTTATTACCTCCGCCAAGGAGGTTATGTTTTTGCCTGGGTTTGTATGTTTGTTTGTTTGTCTGTTGGTTTCCAAAATAACTCAAAAAGTAATGAACCGATCACAGAAGGTGGGTATTAAGTCAAGGAACAGCTGGTTAAATTTTGGCATATCTAGGCCAAAGTACTGCTGAGATATACGCCAAAGTTCAAGATTTCAAGTCTTTCCAATGGGCCGGAGTTCCAATCGCCGTGCTCTTCGGGTTTTGCTGCCCCCTGGCGGAGGTCTGCGCTCTCTGAGTGCTTTTCTAGTTTTTGAAATAAAACTGTCAAAATCGAAGCCATCCGATCTCCAAATGCATGTTAATTTGAGAGGGACTGAAGGATACGGTCTGCATCGCAAATCTAAGGTAACATTACCCAGCTGGCTAACAGTGTTGTGATTTCCGCTTATTATTGTTGGCCAAAGGTAACGGGAAGCCCGCTTGGTTATAATGAAGCATAGTAAAGAAGTACAAAACCCAAAACCAGTGAAGTTGGCACGTTGTGTAAATCATAAATAAAAACAGAATACAATGATTTGAAAATCCTTTTCAACCTATATTCAATTGAATACACTGCAAAGACAAGTTACTTAATGTTCGAACAGGTAAACTTTGTAATTTTTTGCAAATATTAGCTCATTTGGAATTTGATGCCTGCAACATGTTTCAAAAAAGCTGGCACAAGTGGCAAAAAAGACTGAGAGAGTAGAGGAATGCTTATCAAACACTTATTTGGAACATCCCACAGGTGAACGGGCTTATTGAGAACAGGTGGGTGCCATGATTGGGTATAAAAGCAGCTTCCCTGAAATGCTCAGTCATTCACAAACAAGGATGGGGCAAGGGTCACCACTTAGTGAACAAATGCGTGAGCTGATTGTCGAACAGTTTAAAAACAACATTCGTCAATGAGCTACTGCAAGAAATTTAGGGATTTCATCATCCACGGTCCGTAATATCGTCAAAAGGTTCAGAATCTGGAGAAATCACTGCACGTAAGCGACAAGGCCGAAAACCAACATTGAATGCCCGTGACCTTCGATCCCTCAGGCGGTACTGCATCAAAAACCGACATCAGTGTGTAAAGGACATCACCACATGGGCTCAGGAACACTTCAGAAAACCACTGTCAGTAACTACAGTTCATCGCTACATCTGCAAGTGCAAGTTAAAACTCTACAATGCAAAGCGAAAGCCATTTATCAACAGCACCCAGAAACGCCGCCGGCTTCGCTGGGCCCAAGCTCATCTAAGATGGACTGATGCAAAGTGGAAAAGTGATCTGTGGTCTGACGAGTCCACATTTCAAATTGTTTTTGGAAACTGTGGACGTCGTGTCCTCCGGACCAAAGAGGAAAAGAACCATCCGGACTGTTATAGGCGCAAAGTTCAAAAGCCAGCATCTGCGATGGTATGGGGGTGTATTAGTGCCCAAGGCATGGGCAACTTACAGATATGTGAAGGCACCATTCATGCTGAAAGGTACATACAGGTTTTGGAGCAACATATGCTGCCATCCAAGCAATGTCTTTCTGTCTCCCATTGAAAATGTGTGGCGCATTATGAAGCGTAAAATACGATAACGGAGACCCCGGACTGTTGAACAACTTAAGCTGTACATCAAGCAAGAATGGGAAAGAGTTCCACCTGAAAAACTTCAAAAATTGGTCTCCTCAGTTCCCAAACGTTTACTGAGTGTCGTTAAAAGGAAAGGCGATGTCATACAGTGGTAAAAAGGCCCCTGTGCCAACTTTTCTGCAATGTGTTGCTGCCTTTAAATTCTAAGTTAATGATTATTTGCAAAAAAAAAAATAAAGTTTCTCAGTTTGAACATTAAACATCTTGTCTTTACAGTGTATTCAATTGAATATAAGTTGAAAAGGATTTGCAAATCATTGTATTCTGTTTTTATCTACGATTTACATAACGTGCCAACTTCACTGGTTTTGGGTTTTGTACATGTACTTCCTTAGAGTACTTTAAGTAGTTTTTTTGAGGATTTGTACTTTGAGGTTTATTTACAAAATTTATGGAAAGTATTTCCACCAGATTATAATACGCTCATTTAGCAAGAGACAGTTTTGTTGAGTGAAATTAATGTAAACATGCCGAATAAACATAATGTGTCTGGGGCAGACTGACAGAAGCATGGCTGCCAGTATGCGCCTATGGCCCCTCCGACCACCAAGCATTCACACACAGCCATACAGAGGTTTTCCTATATTGCATGTTCTGGGGGTGGGGGAAACTGGAGTACCCAGAGGAAAACCCACACGAACACAGGGAGAACATGCAAACTTTGTTTTAAACAATGTAAACATTTGTTATCCTAGTTTATGACAGTTGATATCAAGTAAGGAAAAAAAAAACACCTAAAAGCAAACAGGATTTCTTGAGATTGAACTTTATTCAACTCGCCTTCCCCAACTTGTCCGCCCACCCGTCTCTTTCGTGCGCAACCTGGTGCCCGTGCCTTGGTCCGCCATGTTGGATTTACTTCACTAGAGGCTGCCATTGGGTCATTGTTACCAGGGCCTTAGTTTCAGCGCAAGCGGAACGAGGCAAGGGCACCAGGTTGTTTCGTGCATTGCTCTGCCTTCTTCTGCAACTTCCGGAAGTAAAGTTTGTAAATGCACTCCCTGCTCGCACACTACTGCCACCTTCTGCTCTATTGTTGTACACGCCATTTGATATCTTACCCAAAAAGCATGAGGTTCTGTCAGCATAACTGAATTTAGTAAATGTTAAGTTATTGCACATCATGCTAAAATAACATTACTTAATGATGTTCAACCACAAAACATGACTATATATGGTAGAAGCAACATGTTACGCTTAGATTAATTTAGCAGACACCCAATCTGGTTTTTTTGAGTGTACTACATTTAAAAGATAAAAAGTATACTTTCACGTCCTTACTTTGACACTAGCTGCTTTGTTACTCGTTACAAATTAAATGTATGTAATTCATAATTTAAGGATTATTTGGATTTGGCGTCAGAAGAACAACGGTGCTCGGCAAGGTATCTTTCTGCAAATGTGTCCGCCAGCGGACATGAAGCTGCAAATTTATGCACGTAGTTACACTATTCTATCACTAGATGGTACACCAGGATCAGCTATTGAATATTCACAAGCAAGCCGAGCTGGAACAATATTGACAAGTTCAGTCCCATACCTGTTTTTCAGGAGTTGCCTGACTAAAACTCCTCAGCTTAGCCTGATGTGCAAACTGCACAGTATACGTACCCATAGTGTCTATCCAGCAGTTCAAAAAAAAAAAGTCTTGGTACAGAAATAATCGTTGTCCTCTGTAGCAACCACTTCAGCTACAGTGAGTCAATGGTATCCCAATTACCTCCTTGGCAAAGGTCTGTGCTCTCTGAGTGCTTTTCTAGTTGTTAAATGGTTTGTAGGCTAGGGCTATTATATGCATTTCTCACTGCCATGAAAAAGCAGTATATATATACCAGCAGTTAAATTATCAACAACAAACTTCAAATTGATTTTGAAGGACCTTGGCCCACACCATAATGTTTATCTGTTTCATGGTGCTCGCATATCTCCCAGACGGCACCGATTCGAATGAGTAGGCCACTACTGACATCCATATCCTTATTTATGCTGTTTAATTGGCATTGTAGCAAATTGACAAGCAACTCCGTACAGTTGTATAGCAACTACTAAGCAACTGCAGTGAAAAATTTTCTGGCTACGCCCATGCAAAAAAGCAGGACCTGTGTCCTACATGCAGAAACAGCTCAGATGCTTTTACACAAACTCAGCAAGGACAAAGTGGCCTTCTGAGTAGCCCATCTTGATTTGCAGCACTTCCAGGTGCCATAAAGAGGAACTACAGTGATGTCCCCTGATAGGCCTCCCTCAGCCAATAGCCAGCCTTTATAGACCAGCTGAACTGGAGCAGTTAGCAACCTTATCATGCCTGCACTGACATTATATTAGAAAGGAAGATGCATTTATACGTGAACATGACGCTGCTCTAGGCAAAGCTTCTCAGCTGAACTGCATATTTATGAGAAACAGCTTGATGTGATACAGGGCTCTAATTTCGTAGACCAGGCGCACCCTTGCCCCGTACCAACGGCGTGTGTCCAGGCGTATGTGGTAATTTCGTGCCCAGCGTAGCCTGGTGCAAGTACTCCTCTGCCCCGCCTCTGCCCCTCCTTTCAGCGCAAGTTGGCAAAGAAGCCGACACAGCCGAGTCAAATCTTGCTCATTGGCAAGAGAAACGATGAATAGCGTGTTCCTGTTATTACAAACTGTTGCTGCTTTAAATTTTGGGATCAACATGCATGGACAACAATGCAAGATACGTGACACATTTATTTTCAATACGTGATCTTAACTCAGTACAAGATCATAGCAATCAGGCTGTATTCCTTTCCCTCACTAAACACGATCAAACCCAAGTGACAATAATAGTACCCTAGTATTAAGCCGCTTGCACACTGAACGCGAAACAAATTTTTCGCTCGACAGATTGTGTCTTGTGTCCGAAAGTTTGACAGGGTTTTAATAAATCTCCGTGTCCGACAGTCTATTATTGTTTATAATTTCTTCAAATCTGCTGACTCTTTTAGATATTAAACGTGAATGTTTTGATAAGAGGGCTCAGTTCTTCAAGATGAGTACCGAGAATTTCAATCAATGTTTCTGTTTAAGCTGCTCAATAAAGTGAGTCGACACTGGTGCGAGACAATGTACAATGCCTCCGTGTCTGACAGCCAAAAAAAAAAGAGGACGATTAGAACAGATTGATAACGAAATAAAGAATAAAAAGAAGAAACATTTTAACAACAGAGCATCCAATAAACACTGCGATTTATTTATTGGCGATTCATCTTTGTTGGATATACCGTTTGTTGGGGATATATTTTATTCTTTATTTCGTTACAAATCTGTTCTTATATCAATACCCTACTTTTACTTTTTGCTGGCTGGTGGACATGGAGTATTTTGCATTTCGTGTCGGACAGTCTTGAACGTGCATGCGATAATTTATTCACACTGTCTGGTCATGGAATTGATTTGCTCACGCACTATATTATCTCTGCTGTGGAAATAAAGCGTGAATCTGTTCGATACATCTGACTAATTTTCAAAAGAAAGACCGAATAAAGACTGCCGTCTATCTTCAACGAAAACAGACGAATAGGCTAAAAAGACCAAGAAAAGTCGATAGCTATCAATTTGCATTTTGTGAAGGTCGAACACAAACATGGCCAAGTTTGCACGTCTAATAATTCCTGGAATACTCGGAAAAATTAGAACTTTTATGACTTTCGGACACGGAACTATATTAAAACCCTGTCCGACTATCGCGTCTTTGCATTGACTTTGTCTGTAATCAGTCGTTCGAAAAATTTGTTTCGCGTCCAGTGTGCAAGCGGCTTTAATGAGCAAAGAACGCAAGCATTCGATATATATAGAGAGAGTTTGTGGTTGACTGAGAAAGATGTGAAGTCGTTTGTTTGCATCACAGATTCAGCTACGTTGATTAAGCCAGGTCAAGTTTCCATTACGCGTGGCAACCGCCTCTAATCTGACATCAGGACAATCGAAGTAGATACTATAATTTATGTCCTTATTCAGATAGTTACATTAATAGTGCTTCCTGTAATTATTTCTTGCATTGAAATGTACCTGACATTCTGTAAACCTGCCTGTGAGATTTCGGTGATGTGTGCGCACTGTGCGCCGGTCAGCCAAATTACCACTACACAGAAATTAAACCGGTTTGGAGATGGCGAGCTTTCTGCGCAACTCCAGCGGAGACTTTTTCTACGACATTGTCACTGCCTCTTGATGAATATGTGACACCTCCCCCTACTACGCCGCCACACCTATCTCGGCGCACGTTCGTCTACCAAAGGCTGCGCATCTCACGAAATTACCACTGCGCGGGCTGCGCCAGGCTACGCCAGGCAACGCCACCTGCGCTGCGCCAGGAAATTAGAGCCCACAGTGTTATTGCTTTCACTGACAAAAGGCCATAACTCAGCAAAAATATTCCTACAATGCTTCGTGTCGATAGGTTTCAGTTTCACAATAATACGATGCCCTATGGGGAGTTTGGTTCCAGTCAGCAAAACTATGTCCCAGTTAAGGAGTTTACTGACAGAAAAAAGGCCATACCTCTGTACAATATTGTGGGAAAAAAATAATTCTAGGGAGTGAAGGCCAATATAGAATCAGGCAACTACCCAGGGAAAAAAATATACTGGCACTCCGTCAAGGATGAAGAATAGGTGATATTTTAATTCGTGAGCAATGCAACAAGACAGACCAACACGTTTCGCCACTAGGGGCTCTAAATTCGTAGACCAGGCACGGCGAATGGAGGGTGCGCCGCGCCAACGGGGTGTGTCCAGGCGTATGTCGCAATTTCGTGCCCGGCGTAGCCTGGCGCAAGTACTCCTCTGTCCCGCCTCTGTTCCTGTGCAAGTGGCAAAGAAGGCGTGTTTGAGTATAACACAGCCGAGTCAAATCTTCACCAGTCAAATGAGCTCCTCTCCTCACCTTTCACGTGTTGGAATATAGAAGCCTCTGTCCTATATCTGCATGATGCGTTAATGTTGCATTGTACTTTGCTGCTTCAGGCATGTTTTCTGCACCGCTTACGTCTATATTACGCATTACGAATATGAGTTAGTTGGCTAGCTAGGGCATTCGCGAATTATTACCATTAGCGAACTTGAATGGAATTTCAAAATGAAACTACGTCAGATCATTCAAACTTATGAAGTTGGAATGAAATGCGACGGTTGCTCATTGGGAAGAGAAACGATGGATAGCGTGTTCCTATTATTACACCCTGTTGCTGCTTAAAATGTAGGGATTAACATGCATAGACAACAATGCAAGATACGTTTCACATTTATTTTCAATATGTGATCTTAACTCAGTACGACATCATAGCAATCAGGCGGTATTCCTTCCCCCCACTACAAACGACCTAAGTGACAATAATAGTAGAGTATTTAGCTGCTTGCACACTGGACGCGAAAAAATTTTTTCGCAAGACAAATTGCGTTGAACGCAGTGTCTCGTGTCCGAAAGTCTGACAGGGTTTTAATATATCTCCGCATCCGACAGTCGATTATTGTTTTTAATTTCTTCTAATCTACGTACTCTTTTAGATATTAAACGTGAATGTTTTGATAAGAGGGCTCAGTTCTTCAAGATGAGTACCGAGAATTTCAATCAATGTTTCTGTTTAAGCTCTGCTGCATAAAGTGAGTCGACATTGGCACAGGACAATGTACAATGCCTCCGTGTCTGACAGCCAAAAAAAGGACGATTAGAACAGATTGATAACGAAATAAAGAATAAAAAGAAACATTTTAACAACAGAACATCCAACGAACACTGCGATTTATTTATTTGCGGGACATCTTTTCTGGATGTTCCGTTTGTTGGCGATATATTTCATTCTTGATTTAATTATAAATGTGTTCTCATATCAATACTTTTATTTTTTGCTGGGTGCCGGACATGGAGTATTTTGCATTTCGCGTCGGACAGTCTTGATCGTGCATGCGATAAATTATTCACACTGTCAATGGTCATGGAATTGATTTGCTCTCTGACTACAAGCACTATTTTATCTCTGCTGTGGAAATAAAGCGTGAATCTGTTCAATCCATCTGACTAATTTTCAAAAGGAAGACCGAATAAAGACTGTTGTCTATCTTCAAAGGAAGAATACAGACGAATAAAAAGACCAAGAAAAGTCGATAGCTCTTTGCATTGACTTTGACTGTAATCAGTTTCCGAAAAATTTGTTTTGCGTCCAGTGTGCAAGCGGCTTTACCGAGCATAGAACGCAAGCATTATATACGCACTGCCTGATGCCGAGGCAGTTTGTGGTTGGCTGAGAAAGATGTGAAGTCGTTAATTTGCATCATTGATTCAGTTGTGTTGATTAAGTCAGGTCAAGTTTCCATCACGCGTGCCAACCGCCTTTGATGAGGACAATCAATATAGGTACTACAATGTATGTGCTGATTCAGATAGTCACATTAAATAGTGGTTGCTGTGATTATTTACTGTATTGAAATGTGCCCGACATTCTGGAAATCTGCCTGTGAGGTTTCGGTGACGTGTGCGCACTGTGTGCCGGTCAGTCAAATTACCACTACACAGTATGTAAACCAGGTTGGAGCTGGCAAGCTTTCTGTGCAACTGCAGCGAAGACTTTTCTACGAAATTGTCACAGCGTCTTGATGAATAAGTGACACCTCCCCTTACTACGCAGCCACACCCATCTCGGCGCATGTTCGTCTGTGCATGGTGTTGCACCTCACGAAATTACCACTGTGCGGGCTGCGCCGGACGAAATTACCACTGCGTGGGCTGCGCTACGCTACGCCACTTGCGCTGCGGCAGGAAATTAGAGCCCCTAGTGTCGAAACGCGTTGGTCTGTCTTGTTGCCTTGCTCATGAATTAAAATATCACCTATTCTTCATCCTTGACGGAGTGCCTGTATATTATTTTTCCCTGGGTAGTTGCCTTATTTTATATTGGGCTTCACTCCCTGAAATTGCTTTTTTCCCATAACTTTACCCGCCTTACAGAGCACCTGGATAGCCATTGGATCCAGGTAGCGCTTCCTCCATCTATTTTCTGTAAAATACTGTCTAACATCATTCATTTTCCATAGGCTCATATATTATGGTGCTGTACGCACAGTTCAGTCTCTTTCAACAAAGTCCTTTTCCAGTTTTTGACAGGCATAATGACGGATCCTTGGCCTGAGGTAAAAATTGGTAGAGGGCAAAAAGTTCCTTCATACTGAGGGGAAATATCTTGCGTGCAGCTCTCTTTGGTTAATTATTAATAATACTGAGGCCTGGAGCCAAATGTATAAAGCATTCAGAGTACAGCTTATATCTCAGGAGCATCAAAACTCACTAATGGTGCTGTTTTCATCTTAACTGTTTGAGTTATAAGTGCTGTGGTGCAGGGATAGGAATCCCCGCCCCGCCCACACTCAGGCCACGCCTCTGTCTGTCCCCTTGTCTCGCAGGAGGAGACTTCAGGACCAGGGACAGCGCCGCCACACAGTTCAGCACCACACCTCCCCAGTGAAGCCTGGACAGCGGCAGGAGCCCAATCAGGCAGCCAATTACCCGAGAGCAGGAGTCCAGCTGCAGCTCGTCCTCCTGATTGGCTGCCCACAAAAGGCCCAGCCAAGTGCTGAGAGTTGGCAGACCTAAGCCTGTGAGTCCACCAGCTAATGTGGCCTTTCTGTTTCACAATCAGAACCAGAGGAAGACCGAGCCTGCGACACAACCAAAGCCTCCAGCACCAAGCCTACCGTACCTGCCTTGGCTGTCCCCTGCCCTCCCACCTAGAGGGAGGTTGGGAACTGCCCTGCACCCAGCCAGCAGGACTGGTAGCCATATAAAATAATAAAATACCCATCTGTGTGACGCCCCGCTGCAGCACTACAGAGCCTCATATTTAATATCAATCAAGGCAGATACAAATACATGGCTAATTGTTCCTGTTTAAAATTCAAAAGAGGAGCAAATAATGTGGAACATGATAGAAGCAGTTCGTATGTATAATATAACTTCATTTTTAATAAAAAATTTCATGTGAGCGTAAGCATGTTGCCAGTGTATGAAATGAGCTGTCTTGTGAAGGCATGCTATTGGCTGATTTAATTCCTGGAGGAGGCCTGTCAGAGTGACACTATTACTGTTCCTCTTAAAGGCATCTCACTGTGCTGAGATATGAACTGGGATCAGCTCTGAGAACGACATATGTTCGAATCATATTCTTTAACAGACAGCAATACATCAATGTGTATTATATAATGCTTAAAAAAACTGCTCCATGAAAACAGAAAAAGCCAAATTAAATACGAAAAAAATTCAGATCTTACCTTTCTTCGGAAATATGATGTCTCTGAACTCATTCTATTTGAAGAGCTCGATGGCAATGGGTGCTGGATCCTGTGAAAAAACAGTTTTTCATTAAACATCCAAGAATCACAGCTCTAAGACACAGCAAATGGAGACAGAGCTTCCAGTTAAACTCATCCTCTTACTGCAGCTCTAACTCACAGCACATGGAGACAGAGCTTCCAGTTAAACTCATCCTCTAACTGCAGCTCTAACTCACAGCATATGGAGACAGAGCTTCCAGTTAAACTCATCCTCTTACTGCAGCTCTAACTCACAGCACATGGAGACAGAGCTTCCAGTTAAACTGATCTTCTGATTGCGGCTTTAACTCACAGCACATGGAGACAGAGCTTCCAGTTAAACTCATCCTCTTACTGCATCTCTAACTCCCAGCACATGGAGACAGAGCTTCCAGTTAAACTCATCCTCTTACTGCAGCTCTAACTCACAGCACATGGAGACAGAGCTTCCAGTTAAACTCATCCTCTAACTGCAGCTCTAACTCACAGCATATGGAGACAGAGCTTCCAGTTAAACTCATCCTCTTACTGCAGCTCTAACTCACAGCACATGGAGACAGAGCTTCCAGTTAAACTGATCTTCTGATTGCGGCTTTAACTCACAGCACATGGAGACAGAGCTTCCAGTTAAACTCATCCTCTTACTGCATCTCTAACTCCCAGCACATGGAGACAGAGCTTCCAGTTAAACTCATCCTCTTACTGCAGCTCTAACTCACAGAACATGGAAACAGAGCTTCCAGTTAAACTCATCCTTTTACTGCAGCTCTAACTCCCAGCACAGGGAGACAGAGCTTCCAGATAAACTGATC
Source organism: Gymnothorax reevesii (assembly GCA_029721435.1). Classification (NCBI taxonomy): domain Eukaryota; kingdom Metazoa; phylum Chordata; class Actinopteri; order Anguilliformes; family Muraenidae; genus Gymnothorax; species Gymnothorax reevesii. The sequence continues at coordinate 77,170,120 of CM056584.1, read as the reverse complement.
TTCTGATTGCGGCTTTAACTCCCAGCACATGGAGACAGAGCTTCCAGTTAAACTCATCCTCTTACTGCAGCTCTAACTCACAGCACATGGAGACAGAGCTTCCAGTTAAACTCATCCACTTACTGCAGCTCTAACTCCCAGCACATGGAGACAGAGCTTCCAGTAAAACTCATCCTCTAACTGCAGTTCTAACTAACAGCACATGGAGACAGAGCTTCCAGTTAACCTCATCCTCTTACTGCAGCTCTAACTCACAGCATATGGAGGCAGAGCTTCCAGTTAAACTCATCCTCTTACTGCAGCTCTAACTCACAGCACACAGAGACAGAGCTTCCAGTTAAACTGATCCTCTTACTGCAGCTCTAACTCACAGCACACAGAGACAGAGCTTCCAGTTAAACTCATCCTCTAACTGCAGTTCTAACTAACAGCACATGGAGACAGAGCTTCCAGTTAACCTCATCCTCTTACTGCAGCTCTAACTCACAGCACGTGGAGACAGAGCTTCCAGTTAAACTCATCCTCTTACTGCAGCTCTAACTCACAGCACATGGAGACAGAGCTTCCAGTTAAACTCATCCTCTTACTGCAGCTCTAACTCCCAGCACACGGAGACAGAGCTTCCAGTTAAAATGATCTTCTGATTGCGGCTTTAACTCACAGCACATGCAGACAGAGCTTCCAGTTAGAGCTGCAGTAAGAGGATGAGTTTAACTCCCAGCACACGAAGACAGAGCTTTCAGTTGAACTGATCTTCTGATTGCGGCTTTAACTCACAGCACATGGAGACAGAGCTTCCAGTTAAACTCATCCTCTTACTGCAGCTCTAACTCACAGCACATGGAGACAGAGCTTCCAGTTGAACTCATCCTTTTACTGCAGCTCTAACTCACAGCACATGGAGACAGAGCTTCCAGTTAAACTCATCCTTTTACTGCAGCTCTAACTCACAGCACATGGAGACAGAGCTTCCAGTTAAACTCATCCTCTTACTGCAACTCTAACTCACAGCATATGGAGACAGAGCTTCCAATTAAACTCATCCTCTGACTGCAGCTCTAACTCAGCACATGGAGACAGAGCTTCCAGTTAAACTCATCCTCTAACTGCAGTTCTAACTAACAGCACATGGAGACAGAGCTTCCAGTTAAACTCGTCCTCTTACTGCAGCTCTAACTCACAGCATATGGAGGCAGAGCTTCCAGTTGAACTCATCCTCCAACTGCAGTTCGAACTAACAGCACATGGAGACAGAGCTTCCAATTAAACTCATCCACTTACTACAGCTCTAACTCACAGCACATTGAGACAGAGCTTCCAGTTAAACTCATCCTCTAAATGCATCTCTAACTCAGAGCACATGGAGACAGAGCTTCCAGTTAAACTCATCCTTTTACTGCAGCTCTAACTCACAGCACATGGAGACAGAGCTTCCAGTTAAACTCATCCTCTTACTGCAGCTCTAACTCCCAGCACACGGAGACAGAGCTTCCAGTTGAACTCATCCTCTTACTGCAGCTCTAACTCACAGCACATGGAGACAGAGCTTCCAGTTAAACTCATCCTCTAACTGCATCTCTAACTCACAGCACATGGAGACAGAGCTTCCAGTTAAACTCATCCTTTTACTGCAGCTCTAACTCACAGCACATGGAGACAGAGCTTCCAGTTAAACTCATCCTCTTACTGCAGCTCTAACTCACAGCACATGGAGACAGAGCTTCCAGTTAAACTCATCCTCTTACTGCAGCTCTAACTCACAGCACATGGAGACAGAGCTTCCAGTTAAACTCATCCTCTTACTGCAGCTCTAACTCCCAGCACACGGAGACAGAGCTTCCAGTTAAAATGATCTTCTGATTGCGGCTTTAACTCACAGCACATGCAGACAGAGCTTCCAGTTAGAGCTGCAGTAAGAGGATGAGTTTAACTCCCAGCACACGAAGACAGAGCTTTCAGTTAAACTGATCTTCTGATTGCGGCTTTAACTCACAGCACATGGAGACAGAGCTTCCAGTTAAACTCATCCTCTTACTGCAGCTCTAACTCCCAGCACATGGAGACAGAGCTTCCAGTTGAACTCATCCTTTTACTGCAGCTCTAACTCACAGCACATGGAGACAGAGCTTCCAGTTAAACTCATCCTTTTCCTGCAGCTCTTACTCACAGCACATGGGGACAGAGCTTCCAGTTCAACTCATCCTCTTACTGCAGCTCTAACTCACAGCATATGGAGACAGAGCTTCCAATTAAACTTACCTCTGACTGCAGCTCTAACTCAGCACATGGAGACAGAGCTTCCAGTTAAACTCATCCTCTAACTGCAGTTCTAACTAACAGCACATGGAGACAGAGCTTCCAGTTAAACTCGTCCTCTATCTGCAGCTCTAACTCACAGCATATGGAGGCAGAGCTTCCAGTTGAACTCATCCTCTAACTGCAGTTCTAACTAACAGCACATGGAGACAGAGCTTCCAGTTAAACTCATCCACTTACTGCAGCTCTAACTCACAGCACATGGAGACAGAGCTTCCAGTTAAACTCATCCTCTAACTGCATCTCTAACTCACAGCACATGGAGACAGAGCTTCCAGTTAAACTCATCCTTTTACTGCAGCTCTAACTCACAGCACATGGAGACAGAGCTTCCAGTTAAACTCATCCTCTTACTGCAGCTCTAACTCCCAGCACACGGAGACAGAGCTTCCAGTTAAACTCATCCTCTAACTGAATCCCTAACTCACAGCACATGGAGACAGAGCTTCCAGTTAAACTCATCCTTTTACTGCAGCTCCATCTCACAGCACATGGAGACAGAGCTTCCAGTTAAACTCATCCTCTTACTGCAGCTCTAACTCCCAGCACATGGAGACAGAGCTTCCAGTTGAACTCATCCTCTAACTGCAGTTCTAACAAACAGCACATGGAGACAGAGCTTCCAGTTAAACTCATCCACTTACTGCAGCTCTAACTCACAGCACATGGAGACAGAGCTTCCAGTTAAACTCATCCTCTTACTGCAACAAAAACTCACAGCACATGGAGACAGAGCTTCCAGTTAAACTCATCCCCTTACTTACTGCAGCTCTAACTCCCAGCACATGGAGACAGAGCTTCCAGTTAAACTCATCCTCTTACTGCAACAAAAACTCACAGCACATGGAGACAGAGCTTCCAGTTAAACTCACCCTCTTACTGCAGCTCTGACCAACACCACATGGAGACAGAGCTTCCAGTTAAACTCATCCTTTTACTGCAGCTCTAACTCACAGCACATGGAGACAGAGCTTCCAGTTAAACTCATCCTCTTACTGCAGCTCTAACTCCCAGCACACGGAGACAGAGCTTCCAGTTGAACTCATCCTCTAACTGCAGCTCTAACTCACAGCACATGGAGACAGAGCTTCCAGTTAAACTCATCCTCTAACTGAATCCCTAACTCACAGCACATGGAGACAGAGCTTCCAGTTAAACTCATCCTTTTACTGCAGCTCTAACTCACAGCACATGGAGACAGAGCTTCCAGTTAAACTCATCCTCTTACTGCAGCTCTAACTCACAGCACGTGGAGACAGAGCTTCCAGTTAAACTCATCCTCTTACTGCAGCTCTAACTCACAGCACATGGAGACAGAGCTTCCAGTTAAACTCATCCTCTTACTGCAGCTCAAATTCAGCACACGGAGACAGAGCTTCCAGTTAAAATGATCTTCTGATTGCGGCTTTAACTCACAGCACATGCAGACAGAGCTTCCAGTTAGAGCTGCAGTAAGAGGATGAGTTTAACTCCCAGCACACGAAGACAGAGCTTTCAGTTAAACTGATCTTCTGATTGCGGCTTTAACTCACAGCACATGGAGACAGAGCTTCCAGTTAAACTCATCCTCTTACTGCAGCTCTAACTCCCAGCACATGGAGACAGAGCTTCCAGTTGAACTCATCCTTTTACTGCAGCTCTAACTCACAGCACATGGAGACAGAGCTTCCAGTTAAACTCATCCTTTTCCTGCAGCTCTAACTCACAGCACATGGGGACAGAGCTTCCAGTTCAACTCATCCTCTTACTGCAGCTCTAACTCACAGCATATGGAGACAGAGCTTCCAATTAAACTTACCTCTGACTGCAGCTCTAACTCAGCACATGGAGACAGAGCTTCCAGTTAAACTCATCCTCTAACTGCAGTTCTAACTAACAGCACATGGAGACAGAGCTTCCAGTTAAACTCGTCCTCTATCTGCAGCTCTAACTCACAGCATATGGAGGCAGAGCTTCCAGTTGAACTCATCCTCTAACTGCAGTTCTAACTAACAGCACATGGAGACAGAGCTTCCAGTTAAACTCATCCACTTACTGCAGCTCTAACTCACAGCACATGGAGACAGAGCTTCCAGTTAAACTCATCCTCTAACTGCATCTCTAACTCACAGCACATGGAGACAGAGCTTCCAGTTAAACTCATCCTTTTACTGCAGCTCTAACTCACAGCACATGGAGACAGAGCTTCCAGTTAAACTCATCCTCTTACTGCAGCTCTAACTCCCAGCACACGGAGACAGAGCTTCCAGTTGAACTCATCCTCTAACTTTAGCTCTAACTCACAGCACATGGAGACAGAGCTTCCAGTTAAACTCATCCTCTAACCGAATCCCTAACTCACAGCACATGGAGACAGAGCTTCCAGTTAAACTCATCCTTTTACTGCAGCTCTAACTCACAGCACATGGAGACAGAGCTTCCAGTTAAACTCATCCTCTTACTGCAGCTCTAACTCCCAGCACATGGAGACAGAGCTTCCAGTTGAACTCATCCTCTAACTGCAGTTCTAACAAACAGCACATGGAGACAGAGCTTCCAGTTAAACTCATCCACTTACTGCAGCTGTAACTCACAGCACATGGAGACAGAGCTTCCAGTTAAACTCATCCTCTTACTGCAACAAAAACTCACAGCACATGGAGACAGAGCTTCCAGTTAAACTCACCCTCTTACTGCAGCTCTGACCAACACCACATGGAGACAGAGCTTCCAGTTAAACTCATCCTTTTACTGCAGCTCTAACTCACAGCACATGGAGACAGAGCTTCCAGTTAAACTCATCCTCTTACTGCAGCTCTAACTCCCAGCACACGGAGACAGAGCTTCCAGTTGAACTCATCCTCTAACTGCAGCTCTAACTCACAGCACATGGAGACAGAGCTTCCAGTTAAAGTCATCCTCTAACTGAATCCCTAACTCACAGCACATGGAGACAGAGCTTCCAGTTAAACTCATCCTTTTACTGCAGCTCTAACTCACAGCACATGGAGACAGAGCTTCCAGTTAAACTCATCCTCTTACTGCAGCTCTAACTCACAGCACGTGGAGACAGAGCTTCCAGTTAAACTCATCCTCTTACTGCAGCTCTAACTCACAGCACATGGAGACAGAGCTTCCAGTTAAACTCATCCTCTTACTGCAGCTCTAACTCAGCACACGGAGACAGAGCTTCCAGTTAAAATGATCTTCTGATTGCGGCTTTAACTCACAGCACATGCAGACAGAGCTTCCAGTTAGAGCTGCAGTAAGAGGATGAGTTTAACTCCCAGCACACGAAGACAGAGCTTTCAGTTAAACTGATCTTCTGATTGCGGCTTTAACTCACAGCACATGGAGACAGAGCTTCCAGTTAAACTCATCCTCTTACTGCAGCTCTAACTCCCAGCACATGGAGACAGAGCTTCCAGTTGAACTCATCCTTTTACTGCAGCTCTAACTCACAGCACATGGAGACAGAGCTTCCAGTTAAACTCATCCTTTTCCTGCAGCTCTAACTCACAGCACATGGGGACAGAGCTTCCAGTTCAACTCATCCTCTTACTGCAGCTCTTAGTCACACCCCATGGAGACAGAGCATCCAGTTAAACTCATCCTCTGACTGCAGCTCTAACTCACATCGCATGGAGACAGAGCTTCCAGTTAAAAAAATCTTCTTAGTGTAGCTCTAACTCACTGCACATGGAAACAGAACTTCCAGTAAAAGTCATCCACTTACTGCAGCTCTAACTCACAGCACATGGAGACAGAGCTTCCAGTTAAACTCATCCTCTTACTGCAGCTCTAACTCAGCACATGGAGACAGAGCTTCCAGTTAAACTCATCCTCTTACTGCAGCTCTAACTCAGCACATGGAGACAGAGCTTCCAGTTAAACTCATCCTCTTACTGCAGCTCTAACTCACAGCACATGGAGACAGAGCATCCAGTTAAACTCATCCTCTTACTGCAGCTCTAACTCAGCACATGGAGACAGAGCTTCCAGTTAAACTCATCCTCTTACTGCAGCTCTAACTCACAGCACATGGAGACAGAGCTTCCAGTTAAACTCATCCACTTACTGCAGCTCTAACTCACAGCACATGGAGACAGAGCTTCCAGTTAAACTCATCCTCTAACTGCAGCTCTAACTCACAGCACATGGAGACAGAGCTTCCAGTCAAACTCATCCTCTTACTGCAGCTCTAACTCACAGCACATGGAGACAGAGCATCCAGTTAAACTCATCCTCTTACTGCAGCTCTAACTCACAGCACATGGAGACAGAACATCCAGTTAGACTCATCCTCTTACTGCAGCTCTAACTCACAGCACTTGGAGACAGAGCTTCTTGTTACTTTTGAAAATTCAAACACATGACAGATTTTGTACTTCTGTGCTAATCTCTCCTTTTATTGACACCTTATTGCAAAGAGAGTCACATCTTTCCACCATTGAAATAAATTGAGGAATAAATATTATAAACAGAAAAAAAAACATGTTCTCCTAGTAGTACTTAATGTTAAAATTGACATTTCATATGACTCTAATTGACTAGTGTTCACCAAAAATTCCTGTTTGCACTTGTAAAATCCTCTGAGATTCCTGACTAGAGTTTTCTTCATTAGTGGAATAAAAAATGACCCAATGCTATGACTTAGATACTCTTTTGACTTGTGCTTTCTCTATTATTTTGATTATTTGCCAATAATTAAGTACAACCCCATTTCCAGAAAAGCAGGGACACTGTGTAAAATGTAAATAGAAACAGAATGTAGTGATTTGAAAATCATTTAAACCCTATATTTCATTGAAAATAATGCAAAGACAACATGTAAAATGATGAAAATGTGAAATTTTATAGTTTTTTGAAAAAAAAATCTGCTTATTTTGAATTTGATGCCAGCATTAAATTTCAAAATGTTGGGAGAGGGCCGAGAAAAGAATGGAGAAGTTGAACGATGCAAAAAAATAGACACCTGGTGGAACATGTAACTGCAAATAAAGTCATTTAAACAAAGTTGGCAATGACATCACCTCTCAGGGAAAGACTACATGGGCATACAGTTCAACCTTTAAAAATATTGTTTCTGTGATGGCTGGTGTTTCGAGACTTCAAAAGCACTGGCCAAAACGAAAGGAATTCTAGCAGTATAAATTAGACAAACCAACAAAATGGGAGAGAGAGACTCCCGCTTCCAGCCGACAAAGTTCTAGTCCGGGTACAAAAGGAAGCAAACCGAGCTGGAATGAAACGAATTAAAGGGAAAATCTTGGCTACCGAGTTAAAAAGATTTAGCACCAGACAGTGCACAGAAAGAGGGAAATAAAGAGAGAAAGATTCCCTTGCTGACTTGCACTTCCCTCTTTGAAACTAATTCCTCAAACAATTCTCTAGCTAGAGACCTTACTGGCTACAGTGCAAACAAAACACTGACACTCTAGTAAAGGCGGCGAGGCGGAACTTGGGTTCAAATAGAGTCCGGGCGCCGCCCACAGTTGATGCCAGCTGGCCAAAGAATCCGATTACAAAGAAAGCTCGCCAGCCTCCAAAAACCATGACAGTTTCTCAATGTAAAATTGCAAAGAATTTGAGGATTTCATCCTCTGCAGTACATAATATCAAAAATTGTAGAGTATCCAGAGAAATCTCTTTACATCAGGGACAAAACCTAAAACCAATTTTGAATGGCCATAATCTTCAAGCCCTCAGGCAGCAATGCCTCAAAAACAGAAGGGATTCTGAAGTGGAAATAACTGTATTGGCTCAGGAACACTTCTGTAAACTGTTGTCCGTAAACTCCATTTGTCGCTGCATCAACAAATACAAGTTACAACTCTGCAATACAAATATTAAACCAAGATTCAGAAATGCTATGGCCTTCCCAGGGCCTCAGCTCATGTCAGATGGACTCAGGCGAAGTGGGAAGCTGTCCTGTGGTCTGACCGATCAAAAATGTGAAATGATGAACACCTCATCCTACGAGTTAAAGAGGAGCGGGACCATCCGGCTGGTTATCAGTGCACTGATCAAAGACCAGCATCCATTATAGTCTGAGGGTGCATTATTGCACATGACATGGGTAACTTGCACATTTGTGAAGACACCATTAATGCTAAACAGTAAATACAGGTTTAGGAGTTACATACAACAGACATCTTTGCCAGGGAACGTCTTGCTGATTTCAGCAGAACTATGCCAAACACAACATACTGCATGTATTATAACAACATGACTCTGTAGTATAAGAAGCTGGGTGCTAAACTGGCCCCACTGAAAATATTTGACTCATGATGAAAAAAATGACAAAGGAGTCAGTGAAGTGTTGATCAACAGAAAGCCAATATCAAGCAAGAATAGTAAAACATTTTGCATTCAAACTAATGCAGTTGGTCATATCAGCTCCCAAACGCTTTCAGAGTATTGTTAGCTTATAAAGCAGGCAGAAATTTATCCAAGTAACTGCCGTAGTGTTTGAAGTAACTCGTCTCCATTGAAAGTGAAACGGAGGGACGGAAGGAAAGATGGGCGAAACCCAATCCGATATCTCCCTCACCATTTCATGGCCGGGGACAGTAATGCGCAAACTTTTTTGGAATTGGACATGTACAAAAATTAACCCACTACACGGGAAATTAGTCAGGGAAACTGATTAATAATAATAGTGTCAATATGACAAAATCAACTTACCTGTGATCACCTGTAAATTCTCCTTTAAAATGGAAAGGATGGTGCATAGAACGATCACTTTTCAAAGACTGACAGCTGGGTACAGGTGACCCTGGTCTCTCGACCCGAACCCTGTAAATTTAAAATAGAGACAGAGCTTCCAGTTAAACTCATCCTCTTACTGCAGCACTAACTCCCTGCACGTGGAGACAGAGCTTCCAGTTAAACTCATCCTCTTACTGCAGCTCTAACTCACAGCACATGGAGACAGAGCTTCCAGTTAAACTCATCCTTTTACTGCAGCTCTAACTCACAGCACATGGAGACAGAGCTTCCAGTTAAACTCATCCTCTTACTGCATCTCTAACTCCCAGCACATGGAGACAGAGCTTCCAGTTAAACTCATCCTCTTACTGCAGCTCTAACTCACAGAACATGGAGACAGAGCTTCCAGTTAAACTCATCCTTTTACTGCAGCTCTAACTCCCAGCACAGGGAGACAGAGCTTCCAGTTAAACTGATCTTCTGATTGCGGCTTTAACTCCCAGCACATGGAGACAGAGCTTCCAGTTAAACTCATCCTCTTACTGCAGCTCTAACTCACAGCACATGGAGACAGAGCTTCCAGTTAAACTCATCCACTTACTGCAGCTCTAACTCCCAGCACATGGAGACAGAGCTTCCAGTTAAACTCATCCTCTAACTGCAGTTCTAACTAACAGCACATGGAGACAGAGCTTCCAGTTAACCTCATCCTCTTACTGCAGCTCTAACTCACAGCATATGGAGGCAGAGCTTCCAGTTAAACTCATCCTCTTACTGCAGCTCTAACTCACAGCACACAGAGACAGAGCTTCCAGTTAAACTGATCCTCTTACTGCAGCTCTAACTCACAGCACACAGAGACAGAGCTTCCAGTTAAACTCATCCTCTAACTGCAGTTCTAACTAACAGCACATGGAGACAGAGCTTCCAGTTAACCTCATCCTCTTACTGCAGCTCTAACTCACAGCACGTGGAGACAGAGCTTCCAGTTAAACTCATCCTCTTACTGCAGCTCTAACTCACAGCACATGGAGACAGAGCTTCCAGTTAAACTCATCCTCTTACTGCAGCTCTAACTCCCAGCACACGGAGACAGAGCTTCCAGTTAAAATGATCTTCTGATTGCGGCTTTAACTCACAGCACATGCAGACAGAGCTTCCAGTTAGAGCTGCAGTAAGAGGATGAGTTTAACTCCCAGCACACGAAGACAGAGCTTCCAGTTAAACTGATCTTCTGATTGCGGCTTTAACTCACAGCACATGGAGACAGAGCTTCCAGTTAAACTCATCCTCTTACTGCAGCTCTAACTCCCAGCACATGGAGACAGAGCTTCCAGTTGAACTCATTCTTTTACTGCAGCTCTAACTCACAGCACATGGAGACAGAGCTTCCAGTTAAACTCATCCTTTTCCTGCAGCTCTAACTCACAGCACATGGGGACAGAGCTTCCAGTTCAACTCATCCTCTTACTGCAGCTCTAACTCACAGCATATGGAGACAGAGCTTCCAATTAAACTTACCTCTGACTGCAGCTCTAACTAACAGCACATGGAGACAGAGCTTCCAGTTAAACTCATCCACTTACTGCAGCTCTAACTCACAGCACATGGAGACAGAGCTTCCAGTTAAACTCATCCTCTAACTGCATCTCTAACTCACAGCACATGGAGACAGAGCTTCCAGTTAAACTCATCCTTTTACTGCAGCTCTAACTCACAGCACATGGAGACAGAGCTTCCAGTTAAACTCATCCTCTTACTCCAGCTCCTACTCCCAGCACACGGAGACAGAGCTTCCAGTTGAACTCATCCTCTAACTGCAGCTCTAACTCACAGCACATGGAGACAGAGCTTCCAGTTAAACTCATCCTCTAACTGAATCCCTAACTCACAGCACATGGAGACAGAGCTTCCAGTTAAACTCATCCTTTTACTGCAGCTCTAACTCACAGCACATGGAGACAGAGCTTCCAGTTAAACTCATCCTCTTACTGCAGCTCTAACTCCCAGCACATGGAGACAGAGCTTCCAGTTGAACTCATCCTCTAACTGCAGTTCTAACAAACAGCACATGGAGACAGAGCTTCCAGTTAAACTCATCCACTTACTGCAGCTCTAACTCACAGCACATGGAGACAGAGCTTCCAGTTAAACTCATCCTCTTACTGCAACAAAAACTCACAGCACATGGAGACAGAGCTTCCAGTTAAACTCATCCCCTTACTTACTGCAGCTCTAACTCCCAGCACATGGAGACAGAGCTTCCAGTTAAACTCATCCTCTTACTGCAACAAAAACTCACAGCACATGGAGACAGAGCTTCCAGTTAAACTCATCCTCTTACTGCAGCTCTGACCAACACCACATGGAGACAGAGCATCCAGTTAAACTCATCCTCTTACTGCAGCTCTTAGTCACACCACATGGAGACAGAGCATCCAGTTAAACTCATCCTCTGACTGCAGCTCTAACTCACATCGCATGGAGACAGAGCTTCCAGTTAAAAAAATCTTCTTAGTGTAGCTCTAACTCACTGCACATGGAAACAGAACTTCCAGTTAAAGTCATCCACTTACTGCAGCTCTAACTCACAGCACATGGAGACAGAGCTTCCAGTTAAACTCATCCTCTTACTGCATTTCTAACTCAGCACATGGAGACAGAGCTTCCAGTTAAACTCATCCTCTTACTGCAGCTCTAACTCAGCACATGGAGACAGAGCTTCCAGTTAAACTCATCCTCTTACTGCAGCTCTAACTCACAGCACATGGAGACAGAGCATCCAGTTAAACTCATCCTCTTACTGCAGCTCTAACTCAGCACATGGAGACAGAGCTTCCAGTTAAACTCATCCTCTTACTGCAGCTCTAACTCACAGCACATGGAGACAGAGCTTCCAGTTAAACTCATCCACTTACTGCAGCTCTAACTCACAGCACATGGAGACAGAGCTTCCAGTTAAACTCATCCTCTAACTGCAGCTCTAACTCACAGCACATGGAGACAGAGCTTCCAGTCAAACTCATCCTCTTACTGCAGCTCTAACTCACAGCACATGGAGACAGAGCATCCAGTTAAACTCATCCTCTTACTGCAGCTCTAACTCACAGCACATGGAGACAGAACATCCAGTTAAACTCATCCTCTTACTGCAGCTCTAACTCACAGCACATGGAGACAGAACATCCAGTTAGACTCATCCTCTTACTGCAGCTCTAACTCACAGCACATGGAGACAGAGCTTCCAGTCAAACTCATCCTCTTACTGCAGCTCTAACTCACAGCACATGGAGACAGAGCATCCAGTTAAACTCATCCTCTTACTGCAGCTCTAACTCACAGCACATGGAGACAGAACATCCAGTTAAACTCATCCTCTTACTGCAGCTCTAACTCACAGCACTTGGAGACAGAGCTTCTTGTTACTTTTGAAAATTCAAACACATGACAGATTTTGTACTTCTGTGCTAATCTCTCCTTTTATTGACACCTTATTGCAAAGAGAGTCACATCTTTCCACCATTGAAATAAATTGAGGAATAAATATTATAAACAGAAAAAAAACATGTTCTCCTAGTAGTACTTAATGTTAAAATTGACATTTCATATGACTCTAATTGACTAGTGTTCACCAAAAATTCCTGTTTGCACTTGTAAAATCCTCTGAGATTCCTGACTAGAGTTTTCTTCATTAGTGGAATAAAAAATGACCCAATGCTATGACTTAGATACTCTTTTGACTTGTGCTTTCTCTATTATTTTGATTATTTGCCAATAATTAAGTACAACCCCATTTCCAGAAAAGCAGGGACACTGTGTAAAATGTAAATAGAAACAGAATGTAGTGATTTGAAAATCATTTAAACCCTATATTTCATTGAAAATAATGCAAAGACAACATGTAAAATGATGAAAATGTGAAATTTTATAGTTTTTTGAAAAAAAAATCTGCTTATTTTGAATTTGATGCCAGCATTAAATTTCAAAATGTTGGGAGAGGGCCGAGAAAAGAATGGAGAAGTTGAACGATGCAAAAAAATAGACACCTGGTGGAACATGTAACTGCAAATAAAGTCATTTAAACAAAGATGGCAATGACATCACCTCTCAGGGAAAGACTACATGGGCATACAGTTCAACCTTTTAAAATATTGTTTCTGTGATGGCTGGTGTTTCGAGACTTCAAAAGCACTGGCCAAAACGAAAGGAATTCTAGCAGTATAAATTAGACAAACCAACAAAATGGGAGAGAGAGACTCCCGCTTCCAGCCGACAAAGTTCTAGTCCGGGTACAAAAGGAAGCAAACCGAGCTGGAATGAAACGAATTAAAGGGAAAATCTTGGCTACCGAGTTAAAAAGATTTAGCACCAGACAGTGCACAGAAAGAGGGAAATAAAGAGAGAAAGATTCCCTTGCTGACTTGCACTTCCCTCTTTGAAACTAATTCCTCAAACAATTCTCTAGCTAGAGACCTTACTGGCTACAGTGCAAACAAAACACTGACACTCTAGTAAAGGCGGCGAGGCGGAACTTGGGTTCAAATAGAGTCCGGGCGCCGCCCACAGTTGATGCCAGCTGGCCAAAGAATCCGATTACAAAGAAAGCTCGCCAGCCTCCAAAAACCATGACAGTTTCTCAATGTAAAATTGCAAAGAATTTGAGGATTTCATCCTCTGCAGTACATAATATCAAAAATTGTAGAGTATCCAGAGAAATCTCTTTACATCAGGGACAAAACCTAAAACCAATATTGAATGGCCATAATCTTCAAGCCCTCAGGCAGCAATGCCTCAAAAACAGAAGGGATTCTGAAGTGGAAATAACTGTATTGGCTCAGGAACACTTCTGTAAACTGTTGTCCGTAAACTCCATTTGTCGCTGCATCAACAAATACAAGTTACAACTCTGCAATACAAATATTAAACCAAGATTCAGAAATGCTATGGCCTTCCCAGGGCCTCAGCTCATGTCAGATGGACTCAGGCGAAGTGGGAAGCTGTCCTGTGGTCTGACCGATCAAAAATGTGAAATGATGAACACCTCATCCTACGAGTTAAAGAGGAGCGGGACCATCCGGCTGGTTATCAGTGCACTGATCAAAGACCAGCATCCATTATAGTCTGAGGGTGCATTATTGCACATGACATGGGTAACTTGCACATTTGTGAAGACACCATTAATGCTAAACAGTAAATACAGGTTTAGGAGTTACATACAACAGACATCTTTGCCAGGGAACGTCTTGCTGATTTCAGCAGAACTATGCCAAACACAACATACTGCATGTATTATAACAACATGACTCTGTAGTATAAGAAGCTGGGTGCTAAACTGGCCCCACTGAAAATATTTGACTCATGATGAAAAAAATGACAAAGGAGTCAGTGAAGTGTTGATCAACAGAAAGCCAATATCAAGCAAGAATAGTAAAACATTTTGCATTCAAACTAATGCAGTTGGTCATATCAGCTCCCAAACGCTTTCAGAGTATTGTTAGCTTATAAAGCAGGCAGAAATTTATCCAAGTAACTGCCGTAGTGTTTGAAGTAACTCGTCTCCATTGAAAGTGAAACGGAGGGACGGAAGGAAAGATGGGCGAAACCCAATCCGATATCTCCCTCACCATTTCATGGCCGGGGACAGTAATGCGCAAACTTTTTTGGAATTGGACATGTACAAAAATTAACCCACTACACGGGAAATTAGTCAGGGAAACTGATTAATAATAATAGTGTCAATATGACAAAATCAACTTACCTGTGATCACCTGTAAATTCTCCTTTAAAATGGAAAGGATGGTGCATAGAACGATCACTTTTCAAAGACTGACAGCTGGGTACAGGTGACCCTGGTCTCTCGACCCGAACCCTGTAAATTTAAAATAGAGACAGAGCTTCCAGTTAAACTCATCCTCTTACTGCAGCACTAACTCCCTGCACGTGGAGACAGAGCTTCCAGTTAAACTCATCCTCTTACTGCAGCTCTAACTCACAGCACATGGAGACAGAGCTTCCAGTTAAACTCATCCTTTTACTGCAGCTCTAACTCACAGCACATGGAGACAGAGCTTCCAGTTAAACTCATCCTCTTACTGCAGCTCTAACTCCCAGCACACGGAGACAGAGCTTCCAGTTAAAATGATCTTCTGATTGCGGCTTTAACTCACAGCACATGCAGACAGAGCTTCCAGTTAGAGCTGCAGTAAGAGGATGAGTTTAACTCCCAGCACACGAAGACAGAGCTTCCAGTTAAACTGATCTTCTGATTGTGGCTTTAACTCACAGCACATGGAGACAGAGCTTCCAGTTAAACTCATCCTCTTACTGCAGCTCTAACTCCCAGCACATGGAGACAGAGCTTCCAGTTGAATTCATCCTTTTACTGCAGCTCTAACTCACAGCACATGGAGACAGAGCTTCCAGTTAAACTCATCCTTTTACTGCAGCTCTAACTCACAGCACATGGGGACAAAGCTTCCAGTTCAACTCATCCTCTTACTGCAGCTCTAACTCACAGCATATGGAGACAGAGCTTCCAATTAAACTTACCTCTGACTGCAGCTCTAACTCACAGCACATGGGGACAGAGCTTCCAGTTAAACTCGTCCTCTTACTGCAGCTCTAACTCACAGCATATGGAGGCAGAGCTTCCAGTTAAACTCATCCTCTAACTGCAGTTCTAACTAACAGCACATGGAGACAGAGCTTCCAGTTAAACTCATCCACTTACTGCAGCTCTAACTCACAGCAAATGGAGACAGAGCTTCCAGTTAAACTCATCCTCTAACTGCATCTCTAACTCACAGCACATGGAGACAGAGCTTCCAGTTAAACTCATCCTTTTACTGCAGCTCTAACTCACAGCACATGGAGACAGAGCTTCCAGTTAAACTCATCCTCTTACTGCAGCTCTAACTCCCAGCACACGGAGACAGAGCTTCCAGTTGAACTCCTCCTCTAACTGCAGCTCTAACTCACAGCACATGGAGACAGAGCTTCCAGTTAAACTCATCCTCTAACTGAATCCCTAACTCACAGCATATGGAGACAGAGCTTCCAGTTAAACTCATCCTTTTACTGCAGCTCTAACTCACAGCACATGGAGACAGAGCTTCCAGTTAAACTCATCCTCTTACTGCAGCTCTAACTCCCAGCACATGGAGACAGAGCTTCCAGTTGAACTCATCCTCTAACTGCAGTTCTAACAAACAGCACATGGAGACAGAGCTTCCAGTTAAACTCATCCACTTACTGCAGCTCTAACTCACAGCACATGGAGACAGAGCTTCCAGTTAAACTCATCCTCTAACTGCAGTTCTAACTAACAGCACATGAAGACAGAGCTTCCAGTGAAACTCATCCCCTTACTTACTGCAGCTCTAACTCCCATCACATGGAGACAGAGCTTCCAGTTAAACTCATCCTCTTACTGCAACAAAAACTCACAGCACATGGAGACAGAGCTTCCAGTTAAACTCATCCCCTTACTTACTGCAGCTCTAACTCCCAGCACATGGAGACAGAGCTTCCAGTTAAACTCATCCTCTTACTGCAACAAAAACTCACAGCACATGGAGACAGAGCTTCCAGTTAAACTCATCCTCTTACTGCAGCTCTGACCAACACCACATGGAGACAGAGCTTCCAGTTAAACTCATCCTCTTACTGCAGCTCTTAGTCACACCACATGGAGACAGAGCATCCAGTTAAACTCATCCTCTTACTGCAGCTCTAACTCACATCGCATGGAGACAGAGCTTCCAGTTAAAAAAATCTTCTTAGTGTAGCTCTAACTCACTGCACATGGAAACAGAACTTCCAGTTAAAGTCATCCACTTACTGCAGCTCTAACTCACAGCACATGGAGACAGAGCTTCCAGTTAAACTCATCCTCTGACTGCAGCTATAACTCATAGCACATGGAGACAGAACTTCCAGTTAAAGTCGTCTTCTTACTGCAGCTCTATCTCACTGCACATGGAGACAGAGCTTCCAGTTAAACTCATCCTCTTACTGCAGCTCTAACTCACAGCAGATGGAGACAGAGCATCCAGTTAAACTCATCCTCTTACTGCAGCTCTAACCAACACCACATGGAGACAGAGCTTCCAGTGAAACTCATCCACTCACTGCAGCTCTAACTCACAGCACATGGAGACAGAGCTTCCAGTTAAACTCATCCACTCACTGCAGCTCTAACTCACAGCACATGGAGACAGAGCTTCCAGTTAAACTCATCCTCTAACTGCAGTTCTAACTAACAGCACATGAAGACAGAGCTTCCAGTGAAACTCATCCCCTTACTTACTGCAGCTCTAACTCCCATCACATGGAGACAGAGCTTCCAGTTAAACTCATCCTCTTACTGCAACAAAAACTCACAGCACATGGAGACAGAGCTTCCAGTTAAACTCATCCCCTTACTTACTGCAGCTCTAACTCCCAGCACATGGAGACAGAGCTTCCAGTTAAACTCATCCTCTTACTGCAACAAAAACTCACAGCACATGGAGACAGAGCTTCCAGTTAAACTCATCCTCTTACTGCAGCTCTGACCAACACCACATGGAGACAGAGCTTCCAGTTAAACTCATCCTCTTACTGCAGCTCTTAGTCACACCACATGGAGACAGAGCATCCAGTTAAACTCATCCTCTTACTGCAGCTCTAACTCACATCGCATGGAGACAGAGCTTCCAGTTAAAAAAATCTTCTTAGTGTAGCTCTAACTCATTGCACATGGAAACAGAACTTCCAGTTAAAGTCATCCACTTACTGCAGCTCTAACTCACAGCACATGGAGACAGAGCTTCCAGTTAAATTCATCCTCTGACTGCAGCTATAACTCACAGCACATGGAGACAGAACTTCCAGTTAAAGTCGTCTTCTTACTGCAGCTCTATCTCACTGCACATGGAGACAGAGCTTCCAGTTAAACTCATCCTCTTACTGCAGCTCTACCTCACAGCAGATGGAGACAGAGCATCCAGTTAAACTCATCCTCTTACTGCAGCTCTAACCAACACCACATGGAGACAGAGCTTCCAGTGAAACTCATCCACTCACTGCAGCTCTAACTCACAGCACATGGAGACAGAGCTTCCAGTTAAACTCATCCACTCACTGCAGCTCTAACTCACAGCACATGGAGACAGAGCTTCCAGTTAAACTCATCCTCTTACTGCAGCTCTAACCAACACCACATGGAGACAGAGCTTCCAGTTAAACTCATCCACTCACTGCAGCTCTAACTCACAGCACATGGAGACAGAGCTCCCAGTTAAACTCATCCTCTTACTGCAGCTCTAACTCAGCACATGGAGACAGAGCTTCCAGTTAAACTCATCCTCTTACTGCAGCTCTAACTCACAGCACATGGAGACAGAGCTTCCAGTTAAACGCATCCACTTACTGCAGCTCTAACTCACAGCACATGGAGACAGAGCTTCCAGTTAAACTCATCCTCTTACTGCAGCTCTAACCAACACCACATGGAGACAGAGCTTCCAGTTAAACTCATCCACTCACTGCAGCTCAAACTCACAGCACATGGAGACAGAGCTTCCAGTTAAACTCATCCTCTTACTGCAGCTCTAACTCAGCACATGGAGACAGAGCTTCCAGTTAAACTCATCCTCTTACTGCAGCTCTAACTCACAGCACATGGAGACAGAGCTTCCAGTTAAACTCATCCACTTACTGCAGCTCTAACTCACAGCACATGGAGACAGAGCTTCCAGTTAAACTCATCCTCTAACTGCAGCTCTAACTCACAGCACATGGAGACAGAGCTTCCAGTTAAACTCATCCTCTTACTGCAGCTCTAACTCACAGCACATGGAGACAGAGCATCCAGTTAAACTCATCCTCTTACTGCAGCTCTAACTCACAGCACATGGAGACAGAACATCCAGTTAAACTCATCCTCTTACTGCAGCTCTAACTCACAGCACTTGGAGACAGAGCTTCTTGTTACTTTTGAAAATTCAAACACATGACAGATTTTGTACTTCTGTGCTAATCTCTTCTTTTATTGACACCTTATTGCAAAGAGAGTCACATCTTTCCACCATTGAAATAAATTGAGGAATAAATATTATAAACAGAAAAAAAAACATGTTCTCCTAGTAGTACTTCATGTTAAAATTGACATTTCATATGACTCTAATTGACTAGTGTTCACCAAAAATTCCTGTTTGCACTTGTAAAATCCTCTGAGATTCCTGACTTGAGTTTTCTTCATTAGTGGAATAAAAAATGACCCAATGCTATGACTTAGATACTCTTTTGACTTGTGCTTTCTCTATTATTTTGATTATTTGCCAATAATTAAGTACAACCCCATTTCCAGAAAAGCAGGGACACTGTGTAAAATGTAAATAGAAACAGAATGTAGTGATTTGAAAATCATTTAAACCCTATATTTCATTGAAAATAATGCAAAGACAACATGTAAAATGATGAAAATGTGAAATTTTATAGTTTTTTGAAAAAAAAATCTGCTTATTTTGAATTTGATGCCAGCATTAAATTTCAAAATGTTGGGAGAGGGCCGAGAAAAGAATGGAGAAGTTGAACGATGCAAAAAAATAGACACCTGGTGGAACATGTAACTGCAAATAAAGTCATTTAAACAAAGATGGCAATGACATCACCTCTCAGGGAAAGACTACATGGGCATACAGTTCAACCTTTTAAAATATTGTTTCTGTGATGGCTGGTGTTTCCAGACTTCAAAAGCACTGGCCAAAACGAAAGGAATTCTAGCAGTATAAATTAGACAAACCAACAAAATGGGAGAGAGAGACTCCCGCTTCCAGCCGACAAAGTTCTAGTCCGGGTACAAAAGGAAGCAAACCGAGCTGGAATGAAACGAATTAAAGGGAAAATCTTGGCTACCGAGTTAAAAAGATTTAGCACCAGACAGTGCACAGAAAGAGGGAAATAAAGAGAGAAAGATTCCCTTGCTGACTTGCACTTCCCTCTTTGAAACTAATTCCTCAAACAATTCTCTAGCTAGAGACCTTACTGGCTACAGTGCAAACAAAACACTGACACTCTAGTAAAGGCGGCGAGGCGGAACTTGGGTTCAAATAGAGTCCGGGCGCCGCCCACAGTTGATGCCAGCTGGCCAAAGAATCCGATTACAAAGAAAGCTCGCCAGCCTCCAAAAACCATGACAGTTTCTCAATGTAAAATTGCAAAGAATTTGAGGATTTCATCCTCTGCAGTACATAATATCAAAAATTGTAGAGTATCCAGAGAAATCTCTTTACATCAGGGACAAAACCTAAAACCAATTTTGAATGGCCATAATCTTCAAGCCCTCAGGCAGCAATGCCTCAAAAACAGAAGGGATTCTGAAGTGGAAATAACTGTATTGGCTCAGGAACACTTCTGTAAACTGTTGTCCGTAAACTCCATTTGTCGCTGCATCAACAAATACAAGTTACAACTCTGCAATACAAATATTAAACCAAGATTCAGAAATGCTATGGCCTTCCCAGGGCCTCAGCTCATGTCAGATGGACTCAGGCGAAGTGGGAAGCTGTCCTGTGGTCTGACCGATCAAAAATGTGAAATGATGAACACCGCATCCTACGAGTTAAAGAGGAGCGGGACCATCCAGCTTGTTATCAGTGCACTGATCAAAGACCAGCATCCATTATAGTCGGAGGGTGCATTTTTGCACATGACATGGGTAACTTGCACATTTGTGAAGTCACCATTAATGCTAAACAGTAAATACAGGTTTAGGAGTTACATACAACAGACATCTTTGCCAGGGAACGTCTTGCTGATTTCAGCAGAACTATGCCAAACACAACATACTGCATGTATTATAACAACATGACTCTGTAGTATAAGAAGCTGGGTGCTAAACTGGCCCCACTGAAAATATTTGACTCATGATGAAAAAAATGACAAAGGAGTCAGTGAAGTGTTGATCAACAGAAAGCCAATATCAAGCAAGAATAGTAAAACATTTTGCATTCAAACTAATGCAGTTGGTCATATCAGTTCCCAAACGCTTTCAGAGTATTGTTAGCTTATAAAGCAGGCAGAAATTTATCCAAGTAACTGCCGTAGTGTTTGAAGTAACTCGTCTCCATTGAAAGTGAAAAGGAGGGACGGAAGGAAAGATGGGCGAAACCCAATCCGATATCTCCCTCACCATTTCATGGCCGGGGACAGTAATGCGCAAACTTTTTTGGAATTGGACATGTACAATAATTAACCCACTACACGGGAAATTAGTCAGGGAAACTGATTAATAATAATAGTGTCAATATGACAAAATCAACTTACCTGTGATCACCTGTAAATTCTCCTTTAAAATGGAAAGGATGGTCCATAGAACGATCACTTTTCAAAGACTGACAGCTGGGTAAAGGTGACCCTGGTCTCTCGACCCGAACCCTGTAAATTTAAAATAGAGACAGAGCTTCCAGTTAAACTCATCCTCTTACTGCAGCACTAACTCCCTGCACGTGGAGACAGAGCTTCCAGTTAAACTCATCCTCTTACTGCAGCTCTAACTCACAGCACATGGAGACAGAGCTTCCAGTTAAACTCATCCACTTACTGCAGCTCTAACTCACAGCACATGGAGACAGAGCTTCCAGTTAAACTCATCCTCTAACTGCAGCTCTAACTCACAGCACATGGAGACAGAGCTTCCAGTCAAACTCATCCTCTTACTGCAGCTCTAACTCACAGCACATGGAGACAGAGCATCCAGTTAAACTCATCCTCTTACTGCAGCTCTAACTCACAGCACATGGAGACAGAACATCCAGTTAGACTCATCCTCTTACTGCAGCTCTAACTCACAGCACATGGAGACAGAGCTTCCAGTTAAACTCATCCTCTTACTGCAGCTCTAACTCCCAGCACACGGAGACAGAGCTTCCAGTTAAAATGATCTTCTGATTGCGGCTTTAACTCACAGCACATGGAGACAGAGCTTCCAGTTAGAGCTGCAGTAAGAGGATGAGTTTAACTCCCAGCACACGAAGACAGAGCTTCCAGTTAAACTGATCTTCTGATTGCGGCTTTAACTCACAGCACATGGAGACAGAGCTTCCAGTTAAACTCATTCTCTTACTGCAGCTCTAACTCCCAGCACATGGAGACAGAGCTTCCAGTTGAACTCATCCTCTTACTGCAGTTCTAACTCCCAGCACATGGAGACAGAGCTTCCAGTTAAACTCATCCTCTTACTGCAGCTCGAACTCACAGCACATGGAGACAGAGCTTCCAGTTAAACTCATCCTTTTACTGCAGCTCTAACTCACAGCACATGGAGACAGAGCTTCCAGTTAAACTCATCCTTTTACTGCAGCTCTAACTCACAGCACATGGGGACAGAGCTTCCAGTTCAACTCATCCTCTTACTGCAATTCTAACTCACAGCATATGGAGACAGACCTTCCAATTAAACTCATCCTCTAACTGCAGTTCTAACAAACAGCACATGGAGACAGAGCTTCCAGTTAAACTCATCCTTTGACTGCAGCTCTAACTCACAGCACATGGAGACAGAGCTTCCAGGTAAACTCATCCTCTTACTGCAGCTCTAACTCCCAGCACACGGAGACAGAGCTTCCAGTTGAACTCATCCTCTAACTGCAGCTCTAACTCACAGCACATGGAGACAGAGCTTCCAGTTAAACTCATCCTCTAACTGCATCTCTAACTCACAGCACATGGAGACAGAGCTTCCAGTTAAACTCATCCTTTTATTGCAGCTCTAACTCACAGCACATGGAGACAGAGCTTCCAGTTAAACTCATCCTCTTACTGCAGCTCTAACTCCCAGCACATGGAGACAGAGCTTCCAGTTGAACTCATCCTCTAACTGCAGTTCTAACGAACAGCACATGGAGACAGAGCTTCCAGTTAAACTCATCCACTTACTGCAGCTCTAACTCACAGCACATGGAGACAGAGCTTCCAGTTAAACTCATCCTCTAACTGCAGTTCTAACTAACAGCACATGAAGACAGAGCTTCCAGTTAAACTCATCCCCTTACTTACTGCAGCTCTAACTCCCAGCACATGGAGACAGAGCTTCCAGTTAAACTCATCCTCTTACTGCAACAAAAACTCACAGCACATGGAGACAGAGCTTCCAGTTAAACTCATCCTCTTACTGCAGCTCTTACCAACACCACATGGAGACAGAGCTTCCAGTTAAACTCATCCTCTTACTGCAACAAAAACTCACAGCACATGGAGACAGAGCTTCCAGTTAAACTCATCCCCTTACTTACTGCAGCTCTAACTCCCAGCACATGGAGACAGAGCTTCCAGTTAAACTCATCCTCTAACTGCAACAAAAACTCACAGCACATGGAGACAGAGCTTCCAGTTAAACTCATCCTCTTACTGCAGCTCTTACCAACACCACATGGAGACAGAGCTTCCAGTTAAACTCATCCTCTTACTGCAGCTCTTAGTCACACCACATGGAGACAGAGCATCCAGTTAAACTCATCCTCTTACTGCAGCTCTAACTCACATCGCATGGAGATAGAGCTTCCAGTTAAAAAAATCTTCTTAGTGTAGCTCTAACTCACTGCACATGGAAACAGAACTTCCAGTTAAAGTCATCCACTTACTGCAGCTCTAACTCACAGCACATGGAGACAGAGCTTCCAGTTAAACTCATCCTCTTACTGCAGCTATAACTCCTAGCACATGGAGACAGAACTTCCAGTTAAAGTCGTCTTCTTACTGCAGCTCTATCTCACTGCACATGGAGACAGAGCTTCCAGTTAAACTCATCCTCTTACTGCAGCTCTAACTCACAGCAGATGGAGACAGAGCATCCAGTTAAACTCATCCTCTTACCGCAACTCTAACCAACACCACATGGAGACAGAGCTTCCAGTTAAACTCATCCACTCACTGCAGCTCTAACTCACAGCACATGGAGACAGAGCTTCCAGTTAAACTCATCCACTCACTGCAGCTCTAACTCACAGCACATGGAGACAGAGCTTCCAGTTAAACTCATCCTCTTACTGCAGCTCTAACCAACACCACATGGAGACAGAGCTTCCAGTTAAACTCATCCACTCACTGCAGCTCTAACTCACAGCACATGGAGACAGAGCTTCCAGTTAAACTCATCCACTCACTGCAGCTCTAACTCACAGCACATGGAGACAGAGCTTCCAGTTAAACTCATCCTCTCACTGCAGCTCTAACTCACAGCACATGGAGACAGAGCATCCAGTTAAACTCATCCTCTTATTACAGCTCTAACTCACAGCACATGGAGACAGAGCTTCCAGTTAAACTCATCCTCTTACTGCAGCTCTAACTCCCAGCACATGGAGACAGAGCTTCCAGTTGAACTCATCCTCTTACTGCAGTTCTAACTCCCAGCACATGGAGACAGAGCTTCTAGTTAAACTCATCCTCTTACTGCAGCTCGAACTCACAGCACATGGAGACAGAGCTTCCAGTTGAACTCATCCTTTTACTGCAGCTCTAACTCACAGCACATGGAGACAGAGCTTCCAGTTAAACTCATCCTTTTACTGCAGCTCTAACTCACAGCACATGGGGACAGAGCTTCCAGTTCAACTCATCCTCTGACTGCAGCTCTAACTCACAGCATATGGAGACAGAGCTTCCAATTAAACTTACCTCTGACTGCAGCTCTAACTCAGCACATGGAGACAGAGCTTCCAGTTAAACTCATCCTCTAACTGCAGTTCTAACTCACAGCACATGGAGACAGAGCTTCCAGTTAAACTCATCCTCTCACTGCAGCTCTAACTCACAGCACATGGAGACAGAGCATCCAGTTAAACTCATCCATTTATTACAGCTCTAACTCACACCACATGGAGACAGAGCTTCCAGTTAAACTCATCCTCTTACTGCAGCTCTAACTCACAGCAGATGGAGACAGAGCTTCCAGTTAAACTCATCCACTCACTGCAGCTCTAACTCACAGCACATGGAGACAGAGCTTCCAGTTAAACTCATCCTCTAACTGCAGCTCTAACTCACAGCACCAGGAGACAAAGCTTCCAGTTAAACTCATCCACTTACTGCAGCTTTAACTCGCAGCACAAAGAGACAGAGCTTCCAGTTAAACTCATCCTCTTACTGCAGCTCTAACTCACAGCACATGGAGACAGAGCTTCCATTTAAACTCATCCACTTACTGCAGCTCTAACTCACAGCACATGGAGACAGAGCTTCCAGTTAAACTCATCCTCTTACTGCAGCTCTAACTCACAGCACATGGAGACAGAGCTTCCATTTAAACTCATCCACTTACTGCAGCTCTAACTCACAGCACATGGAGACAGAGCTTCCAGTTCAACTCATCCACTTACTGCAGGTCTAACTACCAGCACATAGAGACAGAGCTTCCAGTTAAACTCATCCTCTTACTGCAGCTCTAACTCACAGCACATGGAGACAGAGCTTCCAGTTAAACTCATCCACTTATTGCAGCTCTAACTCACAGCACATGGAGACAGAGCTTCCAGTTAAACTCATACTCTAACTGCAGCGCTAACTCACAGCATATGGAGACAGAGCTTCCAGTTAAACTCATCCTCTTACTGCAGCTCTAACTCACAGCACATGGAGACAGAGCATCCAGTTAAACTCATCCTCTTACTGCAGCTCTAACTCAGCACATGGAGACAGAGCTTCCAGTTAAACTCATCCTCTTACTGCAGCTCTAACTCACAGCACACGGAGACAGAGCTTCCAGTTAAACTCATCCACTTACTGCAGCTCTAACTCACAGCACATGGAGACAGAGCTTCCAGTTAAACTCATCCTCTAACTGCAGTTCTAACTAACAGCACATGAAGACAGAGCTTCCAGTTAAACTCATCCCCTTACTTACTGCAGCTCTAACTCCCAGCACATGGAGACAGAGCTTCCAGTTAAACTCATCCTCTTACTGCAACAAAAACTCACAGCACATGGAGACAGAGCTTCCAGTTAAACTCATCCTCTTACTGCAGCTCTTACCAACACCACATGGAGACAGAGCTTCCAGTTAAACTCATCCTCTTACTGCAACAAAAACTCACAGCACATGGAGACAGAGCTTCCAGTTAAACTCATCCCCTTACTTACTGCAGCTCTAACTCCCAGCACATGGAGACAGAGCTTCCAGTTAAACTCATCCTCTTACTGCAACAAAAACTCACAGCACATGGAGACAGAGCTTCCAGTTAAACTCATCCTCTTACTGCAGCTCTTACCAACACCACATGGAGACAGAGCTTCCAGTTAAACTCATCCTCTTACTGCAGCTCTTAGTCACACCACATGGAGACAGAGCATCCAGTTAAACTCATCCTCTTACTGCAGCTCTAACTCACATCGCATGGAGACAGAGCTTCCAGTTAAAAAAATCTTCTTAGTGTAGCTCTAACTCACTGCACATGGAAACAGAACTTCCAGTTAAAGTCATCCACTTACTGCAGCTCTAACTCACAGCACATGGAGACAGAGCTTCCAGTTAAACTCATCCTCTTACTGCAGCTATAACTCATAGCACATGGAGACAGAACTTCCAGTTAAAGTCGTCTTCTTACTGCAGCTCTATCTCACAGCACATGGAGACAGAGCTTCCAGTTAAACTCATCCTCTTACTGCAGCTCTAACTCACAGCAGATGGAGACAGAGCATCCAGTTAAACTCATCCTCTTACCGCAACTCTAACCAACACCACATGGAGACAGAGCTTCCAGTTAAACTCATCCACTCACTGCAGCTCTAACTCACAGCACATGGAGACAGAGCTTCCAGTTAAACTCATCCACTCACTGCAGCTCTAACTCACAGCACATGGAGACAGAGCTTCCAGTTAAACTCATCCTCTTACTGCAGCTCTAACCAACACCACATGGAGACAGAGCTTCCAGTTAAACTCATCCACTCACTGCAGCTCTAACTCACAGCACATGGAGACAGAGCTTCCAGTTAAACTCATCCACTCACTGCAGCTCTAACTCACAGCACATGGAGACAGAGCTTCCAGTTAAACTCATCCTCTCACTGCAGCTCTAACTCACAGCACATGGAGACAGAGCATCCAGTTAAACTCATCCTCTTATTACAGCTCTAACTCACAGCACATGGAGACAGAGCTTCCAGTTAAACTCATCCTCTTACTGCAGCTCTAACTCCCAGCACATGGAGACAGAGCTTCCAGGTGAACTCATCCTCTTACTGCAGTTCTAACTCACAGCACATGGAGACAGAGCTTCTAGTTAAACTCATCCTCTTACTGCAGCTCGAACTCACAGCACATGGAGACAGAGCTTCCAGTTGAACTCATCCTTTTACTGCAGCTCTAACTCACAGCACATGGAGACAGAGCTTCCAGTTAAACTCATCCTTTTACTGCAGCTCTAACTCACAGCACATGGGGACAGAGCTTCCAGTTCAACTCATCCTCTTACTGCAGCTCTAACTCACAGCATATGGAGACAGAGCTTCCAATTAAACTTACCTCTGACTGCAGCTCTAACTCAGCACATGGAGACAGAGCTTCCAGTTAAACTCATCCTCTAACTGCAGTTCTAACTCACAGCACATGGAGACAGAGCTTCCAGTTAAACTCATCCTCTCACTGCAGCTCTAACTCACAGCACATGGAGACAGAGCATCCAGTTAAACTCATCCTCTTATTACAGCTCTAACTCACACCACATGGAGACAGAGCTTCCAGTTAAACTCATCCTCTTACTGCAGCTCTAACTCACAGCAGATGGAGACAGAGCTTCCAGTTAAACTCATCCACTCACTGCAGCTCTAACTCACAGCACATGGAGACAGAGCTTCCAGTTAAACTCATCCTCTAACTGCAGCTCTAACTCACAGCACATGGAGACAAAGCTTCCAGTTAAACCCATCCACTTACTGCAGCTTTAACTCGCAGCACATAGAGACAGAGCTTCCAGTTCAACTCATCCTCTTACTGCAGCTCTAACTCAGCACATGGAGACAGAGCTTCCAGTTAAACTCATCCTCTTACTGCAGCTCTAACTCACAGCACATGGAGACAGAGCTTCCATTTACACTCATCCACTTACTGCAGCACTAACTCACAGCACATGGAGACAGAACTTCCAGTTAAACTCATCCTCTTACTGCAGCTCTAACTCACAGCACATGGAGACAGAGCTTCCAGTTGAACTCATCCACTTACTGCAGGTCTAACTACCAGCACATGGAGACAGAGCTTCCAGTTAAACTCATCCTCTTACTGCAGCTCTAACTCACAGCACATGGAGACAGAGCTTCCATTTAAACTCATCCACTTACTGCAGCTCTAACTCACAGCACATGGAGACAGAGCTTCCAGTTAAACTCATCCACTTACTGCAGGTCTAACTACCAGCACATGGAGACAGAGCTTCCAATTAAACTCATCCTCTTACTGCAGCTCTAACTCACAGCACATGGAGACAGAGCTTCCAGTTAAACTCATCCACTTATTGCAGCTCTAACTCACAGCACATGGAGACAGAGCTTCCAGTTAAACTCATCCTCTAACTGCAGCTCTAACTCACAGCACATGGAGACAGAGCATCCAGTTAAACTCATCCTCTTACTGCAGCTCTAACTCAGCACATGGAGACAGAGCTTCCAGTTAAACTCATCCTCTTACTGCAGCTCTAACTCACAGCACATGGAGACAGAGCTTCCAGTTAAACTCATCCTCTTACTGCAGCTCTAACTCACAGCACATGGAGACAGAGCTTCCAGTTAAACTCATCCTCTAACTGCAGCTCTAACTCACAGCACATGGAGACAGAGCTTCCAGTTAAACTCATCCTCTTACTGCAGCTCTAACTCACAGCACATGGAGACAGAGCATCCAGTTAAACTCACCCTCTTACTGCAGCTCTAACTCACAGCACATGGAGACAGAACATCCAGTTAAACTCACCCTCTTACTGCAGCTCTAACTCACAGCACTTGGAGACAGAGCTTCTTGTTACTTTTGAAAATTCAAACACATGACAGATTTTGTACTTCTGTGCTAATCTCTCCTTTTATTGACACCTTATTGCAAAGAGAGTCACATCTTTCCAGCATAGAAATAAATTGAGGAATAAATATTATAAACAGAAAAAAAAACATGTTCTCCTGGTAGTACTTAATGTTAAAATTGACATTTCATATGACTCTAATTGACTAGTGTTCACCCAAAATTCCTGTTTGCACTTGTAAAATCCTCTGAGATTCCTGACTAGAGTTTTCTTCATTAGTGGAATAAAAAATGACCCAATGCTATGACTTACATACTCTTTTGACTTGAGCTTTCTCTATTATTTTGATTATTTGCCAATAATTAAGTACAACCCCATTTCCAGAAAAGCAGGGACACTGTGTAAAATGTAAATAGAAACAGAATGTAGTGATTTGAAAATCATTTAAACCCTATATTTCATTGAAAATAATGCAAAGACAACATGTAAAATGATGAAAATGTGAAATTTTATAGTTTTTTGAAAAAAAAAATCTGCTTATTTTGAATTTGATGCCAGCATTAAATTTCAAAATGTTGGGAGAGGGCCGAGAAAAGAATGGAGAAGTTGAACGATGCAAAAAAAATAGACACCTGGTGGAACATGTAACTGCAAATAAAGTCATTTAAACAAAGATGGCAATGACATCACCTCTCAGGGAAAGACTACATGGGCATACAGTTCAACCTTTTAAAATATTGTTTCTGTGATGGCTGGTGTTTCCAGACTTCAAAAGCACTGGCCAAAACGAAAGGAATTCTAGCAGTATAAATTAGACAAACCAACAAAATGGGAGAGAGAGACTCCCGCTTCCAGCCGACAAAGTTCTAGTCCGGGTACAAAAGGAAGCAAACCGAGCTGGAATGAAACGAATTAAAGGGAAAATCTTGGCTACCGAGTTAAAAAGATTTAGCACCAGACAGTGCACAGAAAGAGGGAAATAAAGAGAGAAAGATTCCCTTGCTGACTTGCACTTCCCTCTTTGAAACTAATTCCTCAAACAATTCTCTAGCTAGAGACCTTACTGGCTACAGTGCAAACAAAACACTGACACTCTAGTAAAGGCGGCGAGGCGGAACTTGGGTTCAAATAGAGTCCGGGCGCCGCCCACAGTTGATGCCAGCTGGCCAAAGAATCCGATTACAAAGAAAGCTCGCCAGCCTCCAAAAACCATGACAGTTTCTCAATGTAAAATTGCAAAGAATTTGAGGATTTCATCCTCTGCAGTACATAATATCAAAAATTGTAGAGTATCCAGAGAAATCTCTTTACATCAGGGACAAAACCTAAAACCAATTTTGAATGGCCATAATCTTCAAGCCCTCAGGCAGCAATGCCTCAAAAACAGAAGGGATTCTGAAGTGGAAATAACTGTATTGGCTCAGGAACACTTCTGTAAACTGTTGTCCGTAAACTCCATTTGTCGCTGCATCAACAAATACAAGTTACAACTCTGCAATACAAATATTAAACCAAGATTCAGAAATGCTATGGCCTTCCCAGGGCCTCAGCTCATGTCAGATGGACTCAGGCGAAGTGGGAAGCTGTCCTGTGGTCTGACCGATCAAAAATGTGAAATGATGAACACCTCATCCTACGAGTTAAAGAGGAGCGGGACCATCCGGCTGGTTATCAGTGCACTGATCAAAGACCAGCATCCATTATAGTCTGAGGGTGCATTATTGCACATGACATGGGTAACTTGCACATTTGTGAAGACACCATTAATGCTAAACAGTAAATACAGGTTTAGGAGTTACATACAACAGACATCTTTGCCAGGGAACGTCTTGCTGATTTCAGCAGAACTATGCCAAACACAACATACTGCATGTATTATAACAACATGACTCTGTAGTATAAGAAGCTGGGTGCTAAACTGGCCCCACTGAAAATATTTGACTCATGATGAAAAAAATGACAAAGGAGTCAGTGAAGTGTTGATCAACAGAAAGCCAATATCAAGCAAGAATAGTAAAACATTTTGCATTCAAACTAATGCAGTCGGTCATATCAGCTCCCAAACGCTTTCAGAGTATTGTTAGCTTATAAAGCAGGCAGAAATTTATCCAAGTAACTGCCATAGTGTTTGAAGTAACTCGTCTCCATTGAAAGTGAAACGGAGGGACGGAAGGAAAGATGGGCGAAACCCAATCCGATATCTCCCTCACCATTTCATGGCCGGGGACAGTAATGCGCAAAGTTTTTTGGAATTGGACATGTACAATAATTAACCCACGACATGGGAAATTAGTCAGGGAAACTGATTAATAATAATTGTGTCAATATGACAAAATCAACTTACCTGTGATCACCTGTAAATTCTCCTTTAAAATGGAAAGGATGGTCCATAGAACGATCACTTTTCAAAGACTGACAGCTGGGTAAAGGTGACCCTGGTCTCTCGACCCGAACCCTGTAAATTTAAAATAGAGACAGAGCTTCCAGTTAAACTCATCCTCTAACTGCAGTTCTAACTAACAGCACATGGAGACAGAGCTTCCAGTTAAACTCGTCCTCTTACTGCAGCTCTAACTCACAGCATATGGAGGCAGAGCTTCCAGTTGAACTCATCCTCTAACTGCAGTTCTAACTAACAGCACATGGAGACAGGGCTTCCAGTTAAACTCATCCACTTACTGCAGCTCTAACTCACAGCACATGGAGACAGAGCTTCCAGTTAAACTCATCCTCTAACTGCATCTCTAACTCACAGCACATGGAGACAGAGCTTCCAGTTAAACTCATCCTTTTACTGCAGCTCTAACTCACAGCACATGGAGACAGAGCTTCCAGTTAAACTCTTCCTCTTACTGCAGCTCTAATTCCCAGCACACGGAGACAGAGCTTCCAGTTGAACTCATCCTCTAACTGCAGCTCTAACTCACAGCACATGGAGACAGAGCTTCCAGTTAAACTCATCCTCTAACTGCATCTCTAACTCACAGCACATGGAGACAGAGCTTCCAGTTAAACTCATCCTTTTACTGCAGCTCTAACTCACAGCACATGGAGACAGAGCTTCCAGTTAAACTCATCCTCTTACTGCAGCTCTAACTCCCAGCACATGGAGGCAGAGCTTCCAGTTGAACTTATCCTCTAACTGCAGTTCTAACAAACAGCACATGGAGACAGAGCTTTCAGTTAAACTCATCCACTTACTGCAGCTCTAACTCACAGCACATGGAGACGGAGCTTCCAGTTAAACTCATCCTCTAACTGCAGTTCTAACTAACAGCACATGAAGACAGAGCTTCCAGTTAAACTCATCCCCTTACTTACTGCAGCTCTAACTCCCAGCACATGGAGACAGAGCTTCCAGTAAAACTCATCCTCTTACTGCAACAAAAACTCACAGCACATGGAGACAGAGCTTCCAGTTAAACTCATCCTCTTACTGCAGCTCTTACCAACACCACATGGAGACAGAGCTTCCAGTTAAACTCATCCTCTTACTGCAGCTCTTAGTCACACCACATGGAGACAGAGCATCCAGTTCAACTTATCCTCTTACTGCAGCTCTAACTCACATCGCATGGAGACAGAGCTTCCAGTTAAAAAAATCTTCTTAGTGTAGCTCTAACTCACTGCACATGGAAACAGAACTTCCAGTTAAAGTCATCCACTTACTGCAGCTCTAACTCACAGCACATGGAGACAGAGCTTCCAGTTAAACTCATCCTCTTACTGCAGCTATAACTCACAGCACATGGAGACAGAGCTTCCAGTTAAACTCATCCTCTTACTGCAGCTCTATCTCACTGCACATGAAGACAGAGCTTCCAAATAAACTCATCCCCTTACTTACTGCAGCTCTAACTCCTAGCACATGGAGACAGAGCTTCCAGTTAAACTCATCCTCTTACTGCAACAAAAACTCACAGCACATGGAGACAGAGCTTCCAGTTAAACTCATCCCCTTACTTACTGCAGCTCTAACTCCCAGCACATGGAGACAGAGCTTCCAGTTAAACTCATCCTCTTACTGCAACAAAAACTTACAGCACATGGAGACAGAGCTTCCAGTTAAACTCATCCTCTTACTGCAGCTCTTACCAACACCACATGGAGACAGAGCTTCCAGTTAAACTCATCCTCTTACTGCAGCTCTAACTCACAGCACATGGAGACAGAGCTTCCAGTTAAACTCATCCTCTTACTGCAGCCCTAACTCACAGCACATGGAGACAGAGCATCCAGTTAAACTCATCCTCTTACTGCAGCTCTAACTCAGCACATGGAGACAGAGCTTCCAGTTAAACTCATCCTCTTACTGCAGCTCTAACTCACAGCACATGGAGACAGAGCTTCCAGTTAAACTCATCCACTTACTGCAGCTCTAACTCACAGCACATGGAGACAGAGCTTCCAGTTAAACTCATCCTCTAACTGCAGCTCTAACTCACAGCACATGGAGACAGAGCTTCCAGTTAAACTCATCCTCTTACTGCAGCTCTAACTCACAGCACATGGAGACAGAGCATCCAGTTAAACTCATCCTCTTACTGCAGCTCTAACTCACAGCACATGGAGACAGAACATCCAGTTAACTCATCCTCTTACTGCAGCTCTAACTCACAGCACTTGGAGACAGAGCTTCTTGTTACTTTTGAAAATTCAAACACATGACAGATTTTGTACTTCTGTGCTAATCTCTCCTTTTATTGACACCTTATTGCAAAGAGAGTCACATCTTTCCACCATTGAAATAAATTGAGGAATAAATATTATCAACAGAAAAAAAAACATGTTCTCCTAGTAGTACTTAATGTTAAAATTGACATTTTATATGACTCTAATTGACTAGTGTTCACCAAAAATTCCTGTTTGCACTTGTAAAATCCTCTGAGATTCCTGACTAGAGTTTTCTTCATTAGTGGAATAAAAAATGACCCAATGCTATGACTTAGATACTCTTTTGACTTGTGCTTTCTCTATTATTTTGATTATTTGCCAATAATTAAGTACAACCCCATTTCCAGAAAAGCAGGGACACTGTGTAAAATGTAAATAGAAACAGAATGTAGTGATTTGAAAATCATTTAAACCCTATATTTCATTGAAAATAATGCAAAGACAACATGTAAAATGATGAAAATGTGAAATTTTATAGTTTTTTGAAAAAAAAATCTGCTTATTTTGAATTTGATGCCAGCATTAAATTTCAAAATGTTGGGAGAGGGCCGAGAAAAGAATGGAGAAGTTGAACGATGCAAAAAAATAGACACCTGGAGGAACATGTAACTGCAAATAAAGTCATTTAAACAAAGATGGCAATGACATCACCTCTCAGGGAAAGACTACATGGGCATACAGTTCAACCTTTTAAAATATTGTTTCTGTGATGGCTGGTGTTTCGAGACTTCAAAAGCACTGGCCAAAACGAAAGGAATTCTAGCAGTATAAATTTGACAAACCAACAAAATGGGAGAGAGAGACTCCCGCTTCCAGCCGACAAAGTTCTAGTCCGGGTACAAAAGGAAGCAAACCGAGCTGGAATGAAACGAATTAAAGGGAAAATCTTGGCTACCGAGTTAAAAAGATTTAGCACCAGACAGTGCACAGAAAGAGGGAAATAAAGAGAGAAAGATTCCTTTGCTGACTTGCACTTCCCTCTTTGAAACTAATTCCTCAAACAATTCTCTAGCTAGAGACCTTACTGGCTACAGTGCAAACAAAACACTGACACTCTAGTAAAGGCGGCGAGGCGGAACTTGGGTTCAAATAGAGTCCGGGCGCCGCCCACAGTTGATGCCAGCTGGCCAAAGAATCCGATTACAAAGAAAGCTCGCCAGCCTCCAAAAACCATGACAGTTTCTCAATGTAAAATTGCAAAGAATTTGAGGATTTCATCCTCTGCAGTACATAATATCAAAAATTGTAGAGTATCCAGAGAAATCTCTTTACATCAGGGACAAAACCTAAAACCAATATTGAATGGCCATAATCTTCAAGCCCTCAGGCAGCAATGCCTCAAAAACAGAAGGGATTCTGAAGTGGAAATAACTGTATTGGCTCAGGAACACTTCTGTAAACTGTTGTCCGTAAACTCCATTTGTCGCTGCATCAACAAATACAAGTTACAACTCTGCAATACAAATATTAAAACAAGATTCAGAAATGCTATGGCCTTCCCAGGGCCTCAGCTCGTGTCAGATGGACTCAGGCGAAGTGGGAAGCTGTCCTGTGGTCTGACCGATCAAAAATGTGAAATGATGAACACCGCATCCTACGAGTTAAAGAGGAGCGGGACCATCCAGCTTGTTATCAGTGCACTGATCAAAGACCAGCATCCATTATAGTCGGAGGGTGCATTTTTGCACATGACATGGGTAACTTGCACATTTGTGAAGTCACCATTAATGCTAAACAGTAAATACAGGTTTAGGAGTTACATACAACAGACATCTTTGCCAGGGAACGTCTTGCTGATTTCAGCAGAACTATGCCAAACACAACATACTGAATGTATTATAACAACATGACTCTGTAGTATAAGAAGCTGGGTGCTAAACTGGCCCCACTGAAAATATTTGACTCATGATGAAAAAAATGACAAAGGAGTCAGTGAAGTGTTGATCAACAGAAAGCCAATATCAAGCAAGAATAGTAAAACATTTTGCATTCAAACTAATGCAGTTGGTCATATCAGTTCCCAAACGCTTTCAGAGTATTGTTAGCTTATAAAGCAGGCAGAAATTTATCCAAGTAACTGCCATAGTGTTTGAAGTAACTCGTCTCCATTGAAAGTGAAACGGAGGGACGGAAGGAAAGATGGGCGAAACCCAATCCGATATCTCCCTCACCATTTCATGGCCGGGGACAGTAATGCGCAAACTTTTTTGGAATTGGACATGTACAATAATTCACCCACTACACGGGAAATTAGTCAGGGAAACTGATTAATAATAATAGTGTCAATATGACAAAATCAACTTACCTGTGATCACCTGTAAATTCTCCTTTAAAATAGAAAGGATGGTCCATAGAACGATCACTTTTCAAAGACTGACAGCTGGGTAAAGGTGACCCTGGTCTCTCGACCCGAACCCTGTAAATTTAAAATAGAGACAGAGCTTCCAGTTAAACTCATCCTCTTACTGCAGCACTAACTCCCTGCACGTGGAGACAGAGCTTCCAGTTAAACTCATCCTCTTACTGCAGCTCTAACTCACAGCACATGGAGACAGGGCTTCCAGTTAAACTCATCCTTTTACTGCAGCTCTAACTCACAGCACATGGAGACAGAGCTTCCAGTTAAACTCATCCTCTTACTGCAGCTCTAACTCCCAGCACACGGAGACAGAGCTTCCAGTTAAAATGATCTTCTGATTGCGGCTTTAACTCACAGCACATGGAGACAGAGCTTCCAGTTAGAGCTGCAGTAAGAGGATGAGTTTAACTCCCAGCACACGAAGACAGAGCTTCCAGTTAAACTGATCTTCTGATTGCGGCTTTAACTCACAGCACATGGAGACAGAGCTTCCAGTTAGAGCTGCAGTAAGAGGATGAGTTTAACTCCCAGCACACGAAGACAGAGCTTCCAGTTAAACTGATCTTCTGATTGCGGCTTTAACTCCCAGCACATGGAGACAGAGCTTCCAGTTGAACTCATCCTCTTACTGCAGTTCTAACTCCCAGCACATGGAGACAGTGCTTCCAGTTAAACTCATCCTCTTACTGCAGCTCGAACTCACAGCACATGGAGACAGAGCTTCCAGTTAAACTCATCCTTTTACTGCAGCTCTAACTCACAGCACATGGAGACAGAGCTTCCAGTTAAACTCATCCTTTTACTGCAGCTCTAACTCACAGCACATGGGGACAGAGCTTCCAGTTCAACTCATCCTCTTACTGCAATTCTAACTCACAGCATATGGAGACAGACCTTCCAATTAAACTCATTCTCTAACTGCAGTTCTAACTAACAGCACATGGAGACAGAGCTTGCAGTTAAACTCATCCTTTTACTGCAGCTCTAACTCACAGCACATGGAGACAGAGCTTCCAGTTAAACTCATCCTCTTACTGCAGCTCTAACTCCCAGCACACGGAGACAGAGCTTCCAGTTGAACTCATCCTCTAACTGCAGCTCTAACTCACAGCACATGGAGACAGAGCTTCCAGTTAAACTCATCCTTTTACTGCAGCTCTAACTCACAGCACATGGAGACAGAGCTTCCAGTTAAACTCATCCTCTAACTGCAGTTCTAACTAACAGCACATGAAGACAGAGCTTCCAGTTAAACTCATCCCCTTACTTACTGCAGCTCTAACTCCCAGCACATGGAGACAGAGCTTCCAGTTAAACTCATCCTCTTACTGCAGCTCTAACTCACAGCACATGGGGACAGAGCTTCCAGTTCAACTCATCCTCTTACTGCAATTCTAACTCACAGCATATGGAGACAGACCTTCCAATTAAACTCATCCTCTAACTGCAGTTCTAACTAACAGCACATGGAGACAGAGCTTGCAGTTAAACTCATCCTTTTACTGCAGCTCTAACTCACAGCACATGGAGACAGAGCTTCCAGTTGAACTCATCCTCTTACTGCAGCTCTAACTCCCAGCACACGGAGACAGAGCTTCCAGTTAAACTCATCCACTTACTGCAGCTCTAACTCACAGCACATGGAGACAGAGCTTCCAGTTAAACTCATCCTCTAACTGCAGTTCTAACTAACAGCACATGAAGACAGAGCTTCCAGTTAAACTCATCCCCTTACTTACTGCAGCTCTAACTCCCAGCACATGGAGACAGAGCTTCCAGTTAAACTCATCCTCTTACTGCAGCTCTAACTCACAGCACATGGGGACAGAGCTTCCAGTTCAACTCATCCTCTTACTGCAATTCTAACTCACAGCATATGGAGACAGACCTTCCAATTAAACTCATCCTCTAACTGCAGTTCTAACTAACAGCACATGGAGACAGAGCTTGCAGTTAAACTCATCCTTTTACTGCAGCTCTAACTCACAGCACATGGAGACAGAGCTTCCAGTTGAACTCATCCTCTTACTGCAGCTCTAACTCCCAGCACACGGAGACAGAGCTTCCAGTTGAACTCATCCTCTAACTGCAGCTCTAACTCACAGCACATGGAGACAGAGCTTCCAGTTAAACTCATCCTTTTACTGCAGCTCTAACTCACAGCACATGGAGACAGAGCTTCCAGTTAAACTCATCCTCTTACTGCAGCTCTAACTCCCAGCACATGGAGACAGAGCTTCCAGTTGAACTCATCCTCTAACTGCAGTTCTAACGAACAGCACATGGAGACAGAGCTTCCAGTTAAACTCATCCAATTACTGCAGCTCTAACTCACAGCACATGGAGACAGAGCTTCCAGTTAAACTCATCCTCTAACTGCAGTTCTAACTAACAGCACATGAAGACAGAGCTTCCAGTTAAACTCATCCCCTTACTTACTGCAGCTCTAACTCCCAGCACATGGAGACAGAGCTTCCAGTTAAACTCATCCTCTTACTGCAACAAAAACTCACAGCACATGGAGACAGAGCTTCCAGTTAAACTCATCCTCTTACTGCAGCTCTTACCAACACCACATGGAGACAGAGCTTCCAGTTAAACTCATCCTCTTACTGCAACAAAAACTCACAGCACATGGAGACAGAGCTTCCAGTTAAACTCATCCCCTTACTTACTGCAGCTCTAACTCCCAGCACATGGAGACAGAGCTTCCAGTTAAACTCATCCTCTTACTGCAACAAAAACTCACAGCACATGGAGACAGAGCTTCCAGTTAAACTCATCCTCTTACTGCAGCTCTTACCAACACCACATGGAGACAGAGCTTCCAGTTAAACTCATCCTCTTACTGCAGCTCTTAGTCACACCACATGGAGACAGAGCATCCAGTTAAACTCATCCTCTTACTGCAGCTCTAACTCACATCGCATGGAGACAGAGCTTCCAGTTAAAAAAATCTTCTTAGTGTAGCTCTAACTCACTGCACATGGAAACAGAACTTCCAGTTAAAGTCATCCACTTACTGCAGCTCTAACTCACAGCACATGGAGACAGAGCTTCCAGTTAAACTCATCCTCTTACTGCAGCTATAACTCATAGCATATGGAGACAAAACTTCCAGTTAAAGTCGTCTTCTTACTGCAGCTCTATCTCACTGCACATGGAGACAGAGCTTCCAGTTAAACTCATCCTCTTACTGCAGCTCTAACTCACAGCAGATGGAGACAGAGCATCCAGTTAAACTCATCCTCTTACCGCAACTCTAACCAACACCACATGGAGACAGAGCTTCCAGTTAAACTCATCCACTCACTGCAGCTCTAACTCACAGCACATGGAGACAGAGCTTCCAGTTAAACTCATCCACTCACTGCAGCTCTAACTCACAGCACATGGAGACAGAGCTTCCAGTTAAACTCATCCTCTTACTGCAGCTCTAACCAACACCACATGGAGACAGAGCTTCCAGTTAAACTCATCCACTCACTGCAGCTCTAACTCACAGCACATGGAGACAGAGCTTCCAGTTGAACTCATCCTCTTACTGCAGTTCTAACTCCCAGCACATGGAGACAGAGCTTCCAGTTAAACTCATCCTCTTACTGCAGCTCGAACTCACAGCACATGGGGACAGAGGTTCCAGTTAAACTCATCCTTTTACTGCAGCTCAAACTCACAGCACATGGAGACAGAGCTTCCAGTTAAACTCATCCTTTTACTGCAGCTCTAACTCACAGCACATGGGGACAGAGCTTCCAGTTCAACTCATCCTCTTACAGCAATTCTAACTCACAGCATATGGAGACAGACCTTCCAATTAAACTCATCCTCTAACTGCAGTTCTAACTAACAGCACATGGAGACAGAGCTTGCAGTTAAACTCATCCTTTTACTGCAGCTCTAACTCACAGCACATGGAGACAGAGCTTCCAGTTAAACTCATCCTCTTACTGCAGCTCTAACTCCCAGCACACGGAGACAGAGCTTCCAGTTGAACTCATCCTCTAACTGCAGCTCTAACTCACAGCACATGGAGACAGAGCTTCCAGTTAAACTCATCCTTTTACTGCAGCTCTAACTCACAGCACATGGAGACAGAGCTTCCAGTTAAACTCATCCTCTTACTGCAGCTCTAACTCCCAGCACATGGAGACAGAGCTTCCAGTTGAACTCATCCTCTAACTGCAGTTCTAACGAACAGCACATGGAGACAGAGCTTCCAGTTAAACTCATCCACTTACTGCAGCTCTAACTCACAGCACATGGAGACAGAGCTTCCAGTTAAACTCATCCTCTAACTGCAGTTCTAACTTACAGCACATGAAGACAGAGCTTCCAGTTAAACTCATCCCCTTACTTACTGCAGCTCTAACTCCCAGCACATGGAGACAAAGCTTCCAGTTAAACTCATCCTCTTACTGCAGCTCTAACTCACAGCACATGGGGACAGAGCTTCCAGTTCAACTCATCCTCTTACTGCAATTCTAACTCACAGCATATGGAGACAGACCTTCCAATTAAACTCATCCTCTAACTGCAGTTCTAACTAACAGCACATGGAGACAGAGCTTGCAGTTAAACTCATCCTTTTACTGCAGCTCTAACTCACAGCACATGGAGACAGAGCTTCCAGTTAAACTCATCCTCTTACTGCAGCTCTAACTCCCAGCACACGGAGACAGAGCTTCCAGTTGAACTCATCCTCTAACTGTAGCTCTAACTCACAGCACATGGAGACAGAGCTTCCAGTTAAACTCATCCTTTTACTGCAGCTCTAACTCACAGCACATGGAGACAGAGCTTCCAGTTAAACTCATCCTCTTACTGCAGCTCTTACCAACACCACATGGAGACAGAGCTTCCAGTTAAACTCATCCTCTTACTGCAGCTCTTAGTCACACCACATGGAGACAGAGCATCCAGTTAAACTCATCCTCTTACTGCAGCTCTAACTCACATCGCATGGAGACAGAGCTTCCAGTTAAAAAAATCTTCTTAGTGTAGCTCTAACTCACTGCACATGGAAACAGAACTTCCAGTTAAAGTCATCCACTTACTGCAGCTCTAACTCACAGCACATGGAGACAGAGCTTCCAGTTAAACTCATCCTCTTACTGCAGCTATAACTCATAGCACATGGAGACAGAACTTCCAGTTAAAGTCGTCTTCTTACTGCAGCTCTATCTCACTGCACATGGAGACAGAGCTTCCAGTTAAACTCATCCTCTTACTGCAGCTCTAACTCACAGCAGATGGAGACAGAGCATCCAGTTAAACTCATCCTCTTACCGCAGCTCTAACCAACACCACATGGAGACAGAGCTTCCAGTTAAACTCATCAACTCACTGCAGCTCTAACTCACAGCACATGGAGACAGAGCTTCCAGTTAAACTCATCCACTCACTGCAGCTCTAACTCACAGCACATGGAGACAGAGCTTCCAGTTAAACTCATCCTCTTACTGCAGCTCTAACCAACACCACATGGAGACAGAGCTTCCAGTTAAACTCATCCACTCACTGCAGCTCTAACTCACAGCACATGGAGACAGAGCTTCCAGTTAAACTCATCCACTCACTGCAGCTCTAACTCACAGCACATGGAGACAGAGCTTCCAGTTAAACTCATCCTCTCACTGCAGCTGTAACTCACAGCACATGGAGACAGAGCATCCAGTTAAACTCATCCTCTTATTACAGCTCTAACTCACAGCACATGGAGACAGAGCTTCCAGTTAAACTCATCCTATTACTGCAGCTCTAACTCCCAGCACATGGAGACAGAGCTTCCAGTTGAACTCATCCTCTTACTGCAGTTCTAACTCCCAGCACATGGAGACAGAGCTTCTAGTTAAACTCATCCTCTTACTGCAGCTCGAACTCCCAGCACATGGAGACAGAGCTTCTAGTTAAACTCATCCTCTTACTGCAGCTCGAACTCACAGCACATGGAGACAGAGCTTCCAGTTGAACTCATCCTTTTACTGCAGCTCTAACTCACAGCACATGGAGACAGAGCTTCCAGTTAAACTCATCCTTTTACTGCAGCTCTAACTCACAGCACATGGGGACAGAGCTTCCAGTTCAACTCATCCTCTTACTGCAGCTCTAACTCACAGCATATGGAGACAGAGCTTCCAATTAAACTTACCTCTGACTGCAGCTCTAACTCAGCACATGGAGACAGAGCTTCCAGTTAAACTCATCCTCTAACTGCAGTTCTAACTCACAGCACATGGAGACAGAGCTTCCAGTTAAACTCATCCTCTCACTGCAGCTCTAACTCACAGCACATGGAGATAGAGCATCCAGTTAAACTCATCCTCTTATTACAGCTCTAACTCACACCACATGGAGACAGAGCTTCCAGTTAAACTCATCCTCTTACTGCAGCTCTAACTCACAGCAGATGGAGACAGAGCTTCCCGTTAAACTCATCCACTCACTGCAGCTCTAACTCACAGCACATGGAGACAGAGCTTCCAGTTAAACTCATCCTCTAACTGCAGCTCTAACTCACAGCACCAGGAGACAAAGCTTCCAGTTAAACTCATCCACTTACTGCAGCTTTAACTCGCAGCACATAGAGACAGAGCTTCCAGTTCAACTCATCCTCTTACTGCAGCTCTAACTCAGCACATGGAGACAGAGCTTCCAGTTAAACTCATCCTCTTACTGCAGCTCTAACTCACAGCACATGGAGACAGAGCTTCCATTTAAACTCATCCACTTACTGCAGCTCTAACTCACAGCACATGGAGACAGAGCTTCCAGTTAAACTCATCCTCTAACTGCAGCTCTAACTCACAGCACATGGAGACAGAGCTTCCAGTTAAACTCATCCACTCACTGCAGCTCTAACTCACAGCACATGGAGACAGAGCTTCCAGTTAAACTCATCCTCTAACTGCAGCTCTAACTCCCAGCACCAGGAGACAAAGCTTCCAGTTAAACTCATCCACTTACTGCAGCTTTAACTCGCAGCACATAGAGACAGAGCTTCCAGTTCAACTCATCCACTTACTGCAGGTCTAACTACCAGCACATGGAGACAGAGCTTCCAGTTAAACTCATCCTCTTACTGCAGCTCTAACTCACAGCACATGGAGACAGAGCTTCCAGTTAAACTCATCCTCTTACTGCAGCTCTAACTCACAGCACATGGAGACAGAGCTTCCAGTTAAACTCATCCTCTAACTGCAGCGCTAACTCACAGCACATGGAGACAGAGCTTCCAGTTAAACTCATCCTCTTACTGCAGCTCTAACTCACAGCACATGGAGACAGAGCATCCAGTTAAACTCATCCTCTTACTGCAGCTCTAACTCAGCACATGGAGACAGAGCTTCCAGTTAAACTCATCCTCTTACTGCAGCTCTAACTCACAGCACACGGAGACAGAGCTTCCAGTTAAACTCATCCACTTACTGCAGCTCTAACTCACAGCACATGGAGACAGAGCTTCCAGTTAAACTCATCCTCTAACTGCAGCTCTAACTCACAGCACATGGAGACAGAGCTTCCAGTTAAACTCATCCTCTTACTGCAGCTCTAACTCCCAGCACACAAAGA
This sequence comes from Gymnothorax reevesii, assembly GCA_029721435.1. Taxonomy (NCBI): domain Eukaryota; kingdom Metazoa; phylum Chordata; class Actinopteri; order Anguilliformes; family Muraenidae; genus Gymnothorax; species Gymnothorax reevesii. Next base: position 77,126,518 of record CM056584.1, on the reverse strand, counting down.
CAGAGCTTCCAGTTAAAATGATCTTCTGATTGCGGCTTTAACTCACAGCACATGGAGACAGAGCTTCCAGTTAGAGCTGCAGTAAGAGGATGAGTTTAACTCCCAGCACACGAAGACAGAGCTTCCAGTTAAACTGATCTTCTGATTGCGGCTTTAACTCACAGCACATGGAGACAGAGCTTCCAGTTAAACTCATCCTCTTACTGCAGCTCTAACTCCCAGCACATGGAGACAGAGCTTCCAGTTGAACTCATCCTCTTACTGCAGTTCTAACTCCCAGCACATGGAGACAGAGCTTCCAGTTAAACTCATCCTCTAACTGCAGCTCAAACTCACAGCACATGGAGACAGAGCTTCCAGTTGAACTCATCCTTTTACTGCAGCTCTAATTCACAGCACATGGAGACAGAGCTTCCAGTTAAACTCATCCTCTAACTGCAGTTCTAACTAACAGCACATGGAGACAGAGCTTCCAGTTAAACTCATCCCCTTACTTACTGCAGCTCTAACTCCCAGCACATGGAGACAGAGCTTCCAGTTAAACTCATCCTCTTACTGCAACAAAAACTCACAGCACATGGAGACAGAGCTTCCAGTTAAACTCATCCTCTTACTGCAGCTCTAACCAACACCACATGGAGACAGAGCTTCCAGTTAAACTCATCCTCTTACTGCAGGTCTAACTCACACCACATGGAGACAGAGCTTCCAGTTAAAATCATCCTCTTCTTGCAGCTCTAACTCACAGCACATGGAGACAGAGCTTCCAGTTAAATTCATCCTCTTACAGCAATTCTAACTCACAGCACATGGAGACAGATTTTTGAGTACCTCTTTCTGGCAGTGTGGAAGCCCCCATCTTCAGGGTCTGGCTCACCTTTGAGACTCATTTTAGAAGCAGAGCCCCGCCGCACTAGAGTGGAACAGACACAAAAGAGATAAGAAATCAGCCCACCTGTGAACGCACAATAAGACCATTTAGTTCACTGAACACACAGACGCTCTTATACACATATACATGATAGACAGTGTGAAAGCACTGTTCTGTTCAATTGAAACCACTGGTTTTCTATGGAGTTCATGTCTGGGGTATGTTCACACTGCAGAACATGATTTTGTGATAAAATATTGTTTAAACTGTATATTTGTAAATTACAATGTGAGGTCAGTCCAGGGTGTGTGCTGGCCAAAAATTTCACTTAGCCACAGTGGCTAATCACCCTGAAGTTCAGTTAGCCACAGAGAAAACCATTTAGCCACACATTTTGCCTTAAATTTTAGTTAGAAACCTTAGAGAACATGGATTCAGTCATACAGTGTGTGTACACAGTCACAGAATAAGCGTACAGACAGCCAGAGACTAGTAGGTTTGTATCATCTTGTCAACGACTACCTGTACCATAGTGTTCTAGCCAAGTTCTCTTACCATCAGGGTGGTTATTGGCAGTTACAAGAAATTTTCAAATAGAGCGGCCATGAAATTTTTACTGGTTGCAAAATGCATTAAAATCACATTTTTCAATAGTGTGATTAAAATTCAAACATTGACGGAAATCCACAAATCTTGATCTCTGTCAGTGTTGGTTTTCCTGTAGCCATAATGTGGTTTGCATGCTGCTAGAGGTGAAAAGAATAAAACAGACAGTTGTTCAGAAAATGGAATTGGTGCATATTTTCCACAGAAAAATAATTATGGAACTTCTATAACTAACACCCCCCAAAATGTTATGACAAAATGCAAACAGTCACATGGTAAAAATGAGTAAAACTGACTGAGACCTGGTTCAAGTGCCAGCTTTGCAAGAGTACTGGGTAAGTATTAAGGACTATATTAAGTCCATCTTTCAGGTTACTTATCTCGCTGCTACCTTAGACAAATGGGAACTTGATCAATAGAAGTCCAATGTCACGGATGACAAATAGTTAAATTACTAACTTCATAGGGCCAGCTTACCATGCTAAAGATGGTCATTTTGTGATCCCCACTTGTGACCAAGTGATTATTACATGTTTTACAACAGAAGATTTAATTCGGCACGCTGGTTGCTGTGTTATTCAGGTTGTAGAATGTATTCAAATTCATCCCAGGATACGGCAACCATAAATTCACATCTGGATGCAACGTCATTTTGGCTTATACAGAAAAATACGACTTGAATGCCATGAACCCACACTCAATTTAGCATTTTTTCTTCCAATTGGTCACAATAATTGTCAGAATTATTTTACTAAAACTCTTAAGAAATGTCAGATTGAAGTGACAAGAAATGTGCACATTTATATCAACTGAATTCTGTTTGCTCAGAGTGCAACTTCAGATTTGTGATGCGAGATCAGAGACACCAAATGCAAGATGCCGGGAAACAGGGAGTTTATTAAAACCAAAGAACCAAAGAAAACAGGCACGAGGGCCAACAAAAAACTTGGCCCAAAGGGTTGCAAAAATCCAAACTAAAGAGAGCTTCACAGAGGTTAAAAAATCAAGAGCCCAAAAGACAAAATACAAAAGCCTCTGGAACCTCCAGGGAGAAAAACCACAAACAGAAAGGAATAATCAGGCTTTGAATGCAAACAACAAGAACAAATAGTTACCCTGGATGTAACTCCAGTTCTATGAGTACGTGCGCAGCCCTCTAATGGGCTTCGCTATTGGTTTACCCCACCGAGGCCCCGCCTCGACGCCTGAGAAAGAAAATTGAACTCACCTGCTCCGTAGGAGGGGGTAGCATACTCACTTCCTATAAAGCTCCGCAGTTGCTAATGCTCGTCTCCCTTTGAAACTCAGCATCTCACGCTCGGGGCCAGCTGGGCAGGCTGTTAGAGGGCTACGCACGTACTCATAGAATTGGAGTTACATCCAGGGTAACTAATTGTTCTATTTCGTATGTGCTCCGCCCTCTAACGGGCTTCGCTATTGGTTTACACCTACGGCGAAGGCCGTTAGGGATGAATGTACTCCCAGGTGGCCCCGCACCCTAGAGTTCCATCTAGAAACCAACGAAGCCGTGCCCTTCCTGGGGCGGGCACCACCAGGATGCGTACCCCGACCTAGGTCGTGACACCAAACAACACCAGACCCAAGCCGGTGTCAAACGGGGCCCCTTCTAGAATGAAAGACGAAGGAATGAGGAGGGGGGCTTGTAGCTGTCATATCCCGTCGACGCCCCCCCCCACCCCTGCAGGCGAGGCGCCCCAGAGCGCATCACCCCAAGGTGTGGTAACATACTAGTTAGGGTTCCCAGGACTTCATGCGCGACCGAACTGGCGGTCATGTCCCTCAGATATGACAGCGCGAAGGTAGATGCGGAAGACCACGAGGCCGCCTTGCAAATCTCCTCCACAGATGCGCCCTTAAATAGCTCTGTGGAGGATGCGATGCCCCGGTTAGAATGTGCGATCAGCCCCGTCGGGGCGGTGAGGCCCACTGCCGAATAGGCTCTGCAGATAGCATCACAGATCCAGTGAGCGAGGCGCTGCGATGACAGAGGGGCCCCTTGACCCCGCCCACCATAGCCCACAAACAGCTGATCCGCTTTCCTACGGCTTGCCGTGCGTTTCATGTACAGGATGAGCGCTCGCACTGGGCACAGTTTGTGCATCCGTTCCTCCTCGCTGGTGGCATGGGGCGGAGGGCAGAAAGCCCTTAACCGGATCACAGATGATTTGAAGGCTGTGGTGATGACCTTTGGTCGGAAGGACGGATAAGGGCGAAGTTCCACTGACCCACTGTCCTCACTTAGGGTCAGACATAACGGGTGCATGGAGAGGGCGCCCAGCTCGCTCACCCTCCTGGCTGATGCCAAGGCCAAAAGGAGAGCCGTCTTGATTGACAAGGTATGCAGGTCCGCCTGGTCCAGGCGTTCAAATGGTGGTCCTTCCAGGCCATCCAACACCGTCTGCAGATCCCACTGCGGAACCACGCGCTGCGTCGGAGGTTTTAGCCTGCGGACTCCCCTCAAAAACCGCTTACCAGGGGGTGACTTCTGGCTGAGAAGCAGTCAAATCCATCATGACCTGTTGCAATGCCCCCCGCGAACACGCCCAAAGTGGATGCTGCACGGCCCCTCTCAAAGAGCCCCTGAAAGAACTCCAGCACCCCCTGAAAGGGGCACGAGCATGGGTTCAGACCTCTTGCCTGACATCAGCCCACAAAAATCCGCCAACGGGTCGCATAAACCTTGGACGTGGCTGGGGCACGCGCATACTGAATTGTGGACATTACCGCTTCGGGCAGGCCCGATTCAGATAACCTTACCCTTTCAACTTCCAGGCCAGGAAAAGCCGGGTGCGGACGGCGTTTAGCACACGAGTCCCAGTTATGAGGAGGTTCATATTTTGCCATGGGCTCCCCAATGCCAGCTGGATGAGATCCGGAAACCATCTGGCGCTCAGGCACAGTGGTGCCACCACAATCATGGACAGGTGCTGTTCCCTCACTCTGTGAAGCAGTGGCATTAACAGCCGCCGGGGCGGGAACGCATATAGCAGGCCCGCTGGCCACGCTGGATGGGCCAACGCATCCATCCCCAGGGGAGGATTGTCGGTAGGTCTCAGGGAGAACCACAGCGGGCACAGAGCGTTCTCCCTGTTTGCAAACAGATCCACCTTCGGTCGCCCGAACATCCTCCAGATTTGCTCGGCTGCCGCCGGTTGTGTTGTCTGATCTCACCAGGACGTGCCTCCCATCCAACTGTGGGGAAAAATGGTGCAGCACCCTCTGAACTGCCATGAGTTCTAGTAGGTTGATGTGCCACTGGGGCCCCCGCCATGTACCAGCGACAGAAGCCTGTGAGGGAGGCATCCACAAATACATGGGCATGGGCATAGTGAGCCACGCACCCCAACTGAACCCCCTCGCGGAGCCGGCTGCATGAGGCCCAAAACGCTAAGGTCTGCCGTGGAGTATGCACTGTTGGTCTCGCCTCGGGTCCAGCCGAAGGCATATGAACCAGCGCTGCAGATCTCTCATTTGCCGCAGCCCTAAGCAGACTGCTAGATGGGCAGCAGCCATCATCCCCAGTAGCGACATAACTGCTATTGCCCGCACTGAGACTGCGTCCCGTAACCGTTGGGCACAAGACAGGATCGCTTTTGCTCTCTCCACCGACAACCGTGCAGTCATGGTCCGAGAGTCCAACAGCATTCCTAAATATCGCGCTGTCTGGCTGGGCTGCAGGGTGCTTTGTTGTAGTTGATAGCCCAGCTGCGCAATATGCCGCATCACCAACTTCGTATGGGTGGTCGCCATCTGTTCGGAAGGGCCAGGATTCAGCCAATCGTCCCGATAGGTTAGAAGCCACACCCATCTCCGTTGAAGCGGCGCTTGGGCTGTCTCCACACATTTGGATTATGTCTGTGGTGCCAGGGAGTATCCGAATGGGACACGGCAAAAACTGAAAGGTCCGGTCCTGCAACGTAAAGCGAAGGAACTTCTGATGGCGCGGCAGGATTGGGACGTGAAAATAGGCATCTGTCAGATCAATTGATGTCATCCAGTCTCCCGGCCTGACACATTCGAGCAACACCTTCACCGTCAGCATCTGGAATGGTCTGCGCACAACGTGATTGTTCAGCTCCCAAAGATCCGAAATGGGCGTCAGGCTTCCCGATTTTTTGGGGATCAAGAAATACGGGAAATAAAATCCTGCTTGAGCTTCTGACCCTCCCGCGACACCCCGGCCCTTGTGGGAGGGTTCGACCGGGGGGCCCTGCCCGAAAGGGCTGATAGGCCAATGGCAGCAGCGCATCCACTGTAACCCCAAGCACGTCACCTAATGACTCATTCACCGTGGGTGGTGGGGGCGCAGCTGTCTCTGAGTCAAGCGAAAGCTCTTCCTGATGTTTACCCTCAGAAACATTGGCCATTAGACACATCTCGAGCTGTGGGGCAGAACGAGCGACGCTTTTCTCTGCGGGTTCGGAAGCCCCAGTACCAGATTTACTTTTGCGTACACAATCCCGTCCCTTGCCGCCGGGATGCATAATGAGAATTTTGCGAGACCTCAGGAGCTATGGAGCCAAAATGGTGGGCAACTCCCCTTCCGTGCGACCCGGAAGCAGAAGTGTGCTGACGTGTCCTAACCACGCTGCTGGAGCCAGCCCCGCTAGAGTGTTAGCAACCTGCTGGTTATTAGTTCGTGAACGCCCGGATGAAGTGAGTTTGCTGAATTTCAAGACTGAATTTGGACAAAACCAGCACTGAAAGATGGGAGTGCTTCAATTTTGGTTTTAGCCGATGAGTTGATCGTGCGCTACCTCCATGGTTAGAACCATCGGCCTGGAGCAGAACGAGTGGAGGTCCCCTCCACAGATTCATAAGCCCCAGTACCAGAATTACACTTGTGTAAACATCCCGCCCCTTGTCCCCAGGATGCACAGTGAACCGAATCGAATGAACGCCCCTGCTACTGTAAGATAGGAGGGTATCATCGTCGGATTTCCAATTAGCCACACTGTTTGACCGTGTACTACCCCCGCTGGTAGAAAACGCCAAAGCTTAGCTATCCACTGTTCCATAAACAGTTTATAGCTGGTGAAGCGCTGATGTGTTGCGAACTTGTACTAACCACGCCGCTGAAGCCAGTGCAGCTAGCAGCGTTAGGAAGTTGATGGCAATCTGCATCAGTTTGTGAACGTCTCCTCGCTGGAGCTGCCCCATGATGAAACGAGCGCCCCGAATTGAAGGATTTATAGTGAACCCCCCCCCGCCACAGCCTGGCGGGAGGATATCATCGCCAGAATTCAGATTAACCATATTGTTTGACAGTGCACTACCCCACGAGTAGAACGCAAACCTTGTCGGTTATCTAGCCAGCTTATCCCAAATAAGCTTTTAGCTAGTGAAGCACCGATTTGCGGTTCTGTGTTGAATAGAAATGCTGAGAAAACCGCCAGCCAGACAGATGCAATCATCGTGCTGGTCCGAGGGCGCCCTGGGGGAGGCATATTAGATGAAACTTATCCAGATCTTTCACGACACAACGATAATGACTGAATTCGCGAGAGTCCAAACTTTCATCTGGCTGAGTGAAAAAGGGAGACGAGCACTGACAACTGCGGGGCTTTATAGGGGGAGAGCATGCTACCCACTTCTACGGAGCGGGTGAGTTCAATTTTCTTTCTCAGGCGCCGAGGCGGGGCCTCGGAGGGGTAAACCAATAGCAAAGCCCGTACAAAATAGAACTTGACTTAGCTAGAAAGAAGACATAAATACTGCACTAATTTCCAAGACACAAGGGCATGAAACACAAGACTGTCTGCCAGCCAACTTCCACCAACTCCAGATAAAGGGAGAAAATCAGTACACGAGGGGCAACACCTGGAGAAGAAACAATGGGTAAGGCAAGATCATGAGAGAAGGATAGAGATTGGTTGACATGACTTGCTCATTAAGAAAATGAGCGGCTCAGCTTAAGTACCAATGAAGTATGCAGATTGGAAGGAAGCATGAATGTTAGAACAGAAAAGCACTGCAAGATCTTGAAATAGCAAAGCAAGAATCATGACAATAAACTCCCTACCTAAATTAGTAGCGATTAGTGATGTGCCTGTCTAAGAATTACACCTCCCGTGACTGTTAGTAAACGTTAGTAACTTAAAAACAGTTAATTGTCAATAAAGCTTAGGCAGCCCTGAATCAGGCACAGCACTGAAGGAAGGGGGAAATACCAAAAGCCAACCAGAGCTCTGAAATGTGTGAAAACGAAGACATGGGGCGGAACGCAGACTAGCGGTGGAGTGGCTTAGCAGACCTGGCGAAAAACATGGAAAAGTAAAAACATGAACAATAAACATGTACTATGAAATGTAGAATCCTGATTCAAGAAACTGTTAAAACTGTAATATGAGAATGAACATTAACTATGAAACCTGGCACAAGAAACTGTTAAAACCCAAAATACTGCACTGGCCAAAGGCCCAGGACCCTGGAACACAACAATTTGAACATGATTGCTATCTAGATATAATTTTACCTGAATAACAAACTAGTTGTGGGCAAAAATGTGTTCGAGGCAAACGTATGCCAGCATGAGGGAAATAATGCCATAGGTTCGGCTAAATATCGGTATAAGTTGTACTTTTTAGCTTAGTTTTTCTTAGTTTGCTTTTGTCTTTCTGTCTCAACGTCAGCAGCACGCAGTCAGCGGCTTACGAGTTCGGGTGAGAATGACTTGTGGCCGGGTCGCATTAAACCGACAGGCATGATGTCAGTTTAAAGTCGCGAAAAATGCTATCATTGTTGTATAATTACTAACAGTTAGCAGGGTAGTCGACTGATTGTTTGTCGTGGTTGCAGTGAACTCCATTCTGAAGAGTTGTCCAGTTCTGCCTCAAGTGGACAGTACGTTGGCTCACTCAAGATAATAATCTCTGCTATATTACCGACTAATTTGCGAATCTATTTTCCGCAATTTCCGACCTGTGACTGGGTAGCGACGTTTGAAATACTGGGTCGTTCTGACAAATAGCTGGCATACCAACTACAGGTTTGTGATTTATTTAAGATTGCTCAAAAGTATGACGACTGCGTGTCGACTGCTTGTGTAAGGCAGCACATGTCAAATAGAATACTAAGGCAACGCACCTTATTATCAGCGCCGAAAAACAGTGGCTCAGCATTGTATTTTAAGCGCAACAGAACAAAGCAAAATGACCCTGATGTAGTGTGATTTTTCCTCAGTTTCTCGTAGGTACTGCGAACACAACCCATTATTTTCAACGAATATTTGTCCACATAGTAAAGAAAGTCTTAATTGTTCAAATAAAAAAAAAACCAAATAATCAATATCGATCATAAATGAATTTAGGGCCTTTTCCTTTGCACGGCAGAACTGAGCTAGAAGTTGCGCAGATTTTAATGCCGAATGCTTGCTCAGAGAGATATCCACTATCGCATGCTTACTTTCGCTTATCTGTGGCTGTCCTGCAAGACTCATGAAGGTAGGTTATGTGGAAGTGAGTGAGGTTCCTAACCCGGAATTCCCTTTTCTGACACGTGAATTACAAGATAGAAAAGTCCCGAATGGAATGATGAAATCGTCAGCAAATCAGTGCTATCGGAATGAACGTTATAAGGATAATTTATGACTGATGTATGATAATTAAGTACGAACCAAATATGGTAGCGAGTGACGGCGTCAAAGTGGCGATTGCACTTCATGTACTACGCATCGGGCAGCTGTGGCGCAAAACCTCGCCGGCGTGGCGCTTTGTGGCGAATTTTCGGTCGCCACATGCCGCCCCACTTCGCCATTGGCGACGTGGCGAGCAGGTAGCGCGCACACTGTGCCAGTCTAGCCATTATGCAACTTTCAGCCTGCAGTCCGAAGAAGCCAGGTTTTGGCTAAAATGCTGTGAACTAAGGGGAGTTCACTATGCTGTCGCCTGTACCAAGGGCAGGGCCCAGGAACAGTAGGACCCCAGCCCCACTGTTTGGGCAGGGGGGGATGGGATGGGCCCATCCTAAGGCCAGCAAACCCAATCACAGAGAGAGAGGAATCTAGATAGGCCTTAAAAAAAAAAAAAAAAAAGTTTAGTTCCTGTTGGTAGTCAGTAGAGGTGATGGGTCAGTAGGGATTTTATTTTTTTTTTATTTTATTTTTTCAGTGGCAGCAAGGGATAGGTTGTGATGGCTGTTGAGTTATAGATGCCAAAAGCAGGGGCCGAGGGAACCTCGGAATCATTCTCAGTCTCAGGAAATAGTGGGGGTTGGGCCTCAAACGGGTAAAGACCTGTGGAGGAATTACCCAGTGAGTTTTGGGAATACTCGGCCCAAGCTAGAATCGACTTCATGACGAGGGATTGTCCGCCGCCAAACATTGAAAAGTGTTTTCTAGAGACTGATTAGTACGTTCCGTCTGCCCGTTGGTCTCTGGGTGAAACCCAGAGGAGAGACTCACAGTGGCCCCCAACTGCTTACAAAATACCCGCCAGGATCTGGCCATAAACTGAGGGCCTTAGTCAGAGACCACATCCTGCCGAAGCCCATGCAACCAGAACACATTATTAACCACAAGAAGGGCTGCTTGGGTAGAGCAACAAAATGAGCCGCCAAAAAAACGGTCAACCATGACTAAGATGACCGTGTTGCCGTCAGATACAGGCAGTCCCGTAACCAAGTTTAACGCAATATGCGTCCAAGGGTGCCTGGGAATGGGAAAAGGTGGCAGCAGACCAGAGGGATGGAGGTGGGAAGTCTTATTCCTGGACCATGTGCCACAAGCCATAACAAATTCCCAAATGTCTCTCATTACACCTGTAGGGGTTTTTGCCTTACAGCCCCTCCCCTGTGACTTTCTCTCTCCACCTCAATGAGCTGCACCTGCTGCTCGTTGGGGTGGGGGAGATTTGTGAGGGTATTTAGGGCTGGCAGGTGCCAGTCCTCAGCGGCACTGAATTTACTAGTAGTCTATGGTGTTTTAACTCTCATATTTTGCTGCTGCTCCCTGTTTTGCTTTTATTAAAATCTTCTGTTTTAATCAGCCTGGCACCTGGGTTCTGCATCCCTTATTTTGGTTTTACCTCCCGCCAGACTGCAGTTTGTCTGGTGGAGGAGTTAAACCATGACAGAATGCAGTGCCCAAAATTGGACCCAGCCAGGCTGGGGGAGAAGCGGCCAAGTCTGAGGGGCTGGCAGTGGGCAGCAAGGTAATCCAGTGGCTGGCAGAGGGCAGCAGTTTGGTCAATTGTGGCTGATGCGATCCAGCTCGTGGGGCCAGCGGAGAGCTGCGGCTCAGCCCATGGGACCGACGGAGAGCTGTGGTCCAGCCCAGGGGGGCTGGCCGAGGGCAGCGGTTCAGCCCATAGGTCTGATGCGTTCCAGCTCGTGTGACTGGCAGGGAGCTGCGGCACAGCCCATGGGACCAGTGGAGTTCTGCGGTTCAGCTCATGGGACAGGTGGTGAGCTGCGCCAGCCCAGGGGCCGCTGGGGAGCAGTGGCCCAGCCCAGGGGCCAGTTGGGAGCAGTATGTCCTGTCCAGGGTGTCCGGGAGGCTGCAGCGGATTGCTCCAGTCCGGGAGGCCGCAGCGGATGGCTTCAGTCTGTTCCTGGTGCTTCAGCACGCCAGGAGTCATGCCTTGGGGGGAGGGTCCTGTAAGGGTTTTGGCCTTACTGCCCCTCCCCTGTGACTTTCTCTCTCTCCACCTCAATGAGCTGCACCTGCTGCTCGTTGGGGTGGAGGAGATTTGTGAGGGTATTTAGGGCTGGCAGTTGCCAGTCCTCAACGGCACTGCATTTTGGTCCTACTAGTAGTCTATGGTGTTTTAACTCTCATATTTTGCGGCTGCTCCCTGTTTTGTTTTTATTAAAATCTCCTGTTTTAATCAGCCTGGCACCTGGGTCCTGCATCCCTTATTTTGGTTTTACCTCCCGCCAGACTGCAGTTTGTCTGGTGGAGGAGTTAAACCATGACAATACCAGGCCACCAAAAACGTTAGGCCAGGAACTTCTTGGTCCGATGGGCCCCTGGGTGCCCAGCCAAGTGGGAAGAATGTCCCCACTGGAGGACCTGTGGCCTAACTGCAGGCGGAATAAACAGATCGCCAGTAGGCTCCCCCCCAGGACCAGGGTCAGTCTTTAAAGCCTCCTGAACCACTGCCTCAATCTCCCACTGAATGGGTGCCACAACCTGAGTAGCCAGGATAACTGGCTCCAGGGTAGGATCGCGGTCAGATCGATCGTAAATCCGTGTCAGGGCGTCAGGCTTAATGTTTTTAGCGCCTGGGCGATAGGTCAGTGTAAAATCAAAAAGGTTAAAGAATAATGACCACCGCGCCTGTTGAGAATTACGTCGCTTGGTTCCTGTCGAGAATTACGTCGCTTGGTTTGCTGAATACACTGGAGGTTTTTGTGGTCAGTCCACACCACAAAAGGGTGTTCAGCTCCCTCCAACCAGTGGCGCCACTCCTCGAGTGCCAGCTTGACCACTAATAACTCCCGGTCAACAATACTATGTAATGTGAATATAGGCCACTAGATGGCAGTATTTACCTTTTTTTTGTTAAGCTCAGACTGGAGTCATGTTTAGACATGTCCTGGACATGTCTGGGGCAAGTCTCAGAAAATTAAAAAAAAGAGGTCTAAATGTGGGTGGGGTCTGCAAAAGAGTATATAAGGAAAAGAATTGAGACAGTAAAGTAGTAGGAGAAATTGCAAGAAGATGACCAGACCTGCCATTCTGTTCAAGACCTGTGACGTTTCTTTTGTGGATTTCTTTGCCTGGGTTTGAGCATTTTCATCATCCAGGACATCACCAAGCCACCCCCCCACGAAAAAGGGATTGTAAATATTTATGTTTTGTACATAATTCAATCTTGGTCAGTAGTTTAGTGAAAGTCTTTGTTAGAAATTAAATGTGTTTTAGTTGTTAAAACTGTGTCTGTCGTCCCTTGCTGTTGCTGTTGTGTTATAAATGTAATAACAAATTGGGGCCATAACAAATTGGGGACTCAAGGTCCGGGATAGACCATTGTGTGAGTAATTTATTGAAAATCTAACATTCCAAATTGTGAAATTGTTTTTGTGAATTTTCCTAGATATATATTGACAACAGCAATGGATGATTTCTTGGCATCACCAACCGTAGGGCTTTGAAGTCTTTTAAAAAGACAGAACTGCTAGAAATTTGCAGACAGTTGGAGCTGACAGAGGTAAAACCAGCCATGCGAAAAGCAAGAATAGCTAGAGAGATAGTTGAATATTACATTGATGAAAATGTGTTTGCACCAGGAGATCTGGAACAGTTTCCAGTGGAAAATCCAAATATAGAAATGGAACTTAAATTAAAAATGCTAGAGATTGAAAGGGAGGAAAGAGAAAAAGAAAGGGAGGAAAAAGAAAAACAAAGAGAATTTGAGAGGGAAGAAAAAGAAAAACAAAGGCAGTTTGAGTTAGAAAAATTAGCAAGAGAAGAAAAACAAAGAGAATTTGAGAGAGAGAAAGAGGAAAGAGCAGAAAGAGAGATACAGAGACAGAGAGATTTTGAATTAGAGAAGTTGGATAGAGAAGAAAGACTCCAAATGGAGAAACTAAAAATTAAAATTGAAACTAAAAATAAATTTTGTGCCAGTCAGGAGGTAAAACTGGTGCCTCCATTTTCGGAAAAGGATGTTGACAACTATTTCCAGTGTTTTGAAAAGGTAGCAAAGAGTTGCCAGTGGCCAAAGGAACACTGGCCTCTGATGTTGCAAACTGTCCTCAAGGGTAAAGCTCAACAAGCCTATTCGGCTTTGTCTGCAGATGATTCCTCTGATTATGAGGTTGTCAAAAAGGTTATTTTGAGAGCTTATGAGTTGGTTCCAGAGGCTTACCGACAGAAATTCAGAGGTCTGAAGAAATCTGAAAATCAGACTTATGTTGAATTTGCTAATGAAAAGCAGGTTTGCTTTGAGCGCTGGTGTACTTCTATGGAGGTCAAAGATGATTTCAACTCACTGAAAGAGATGGTGTTGGTTGAAGAATTCAAGAACTGTGTTAAGGATGATGTTAAGACCTACCTTAATGAGAAGCAAGCACTGAATTTGCAATCAGCTGCAAAATTTGCAGATGAATATGTTCTCACACATAAGTCCAAATTTCAGTCTAGCAGTAACAATAGATGGTCCCAATTTCAGAAAAAGGGTTACGGCGATACCCAAGATTCCTCACCCAAAGACAAAGACAAATCTGGTGATGGTGCTCAAAAATCCAGTAACAGGTCTGATCAAAGTGTGAAAGCTGACAGTGACAAAAGTGGTCTAGTTTGCAGTTATTGCAAGAAATCTGGTCATGTTACAACTAACTGTTGGTTCCTTAAAGCTAAGAAAGAAAAAGAAAAGGATACCAAACCAAATGCCTTTGTGAAAACAAGGTTAGAAACCCCTGTAGTAGATGACCGATCTGCTAAATTGCCTGTTTCTTATGGGGCTAAAAAGCCTGATACGGCTGACTTCGTGAGGGAGGAATTTCTTCCATTTGTGTCAGAGGGATTTGTGGCTCTGAATGAGCATACTACTCCTGTCCCCATATATATCCTAAGGGATACCGGAGCTTCTCAGTCACTTTTGTTGATGGACTCCTTGGAGTTACGTGATGAGACCGCTTCAGGGGATTTCATACTTGTACAAGGTATTGAAGGGAGGACTGTATCTGTACCCCTGCGCTCTATATTCTTGAAGTCAGATTTAGTTACAGGACAGGTAAAGGTGGGACTTATGTCAAGTCTACCTATAAAGGGTGTTTCTCTGTTGCTAGGCAATGACCTGGCTGGGGGCAAAGTAGTTCCCCCTGTACATCTTACTTCACAGCCGAGCACTGAAGATGGGGATGAGGACCCATTTCTGTATCCTTCTTGCGCAGTGACTCGTGCTATGGCCAAAAAGGCTAAAGAAGAAGATGTTGTGGTGCCGTCCAGCACATTGAATAGTCAGGACTCAGGTGGTTCGCCTCATGACTCTGATTGGCCTACTATGGTTTCTCCGTTTGAGGACTTATCAGATACTTTTATCAGTTCTCTATTCAGCCAGCCGGAAGGGTCTGGTGATTCTGATGTGTCTGGAGACTTGTCTCTGTCCAGAAAGCGGTTGATTGAGGAGCAAACTAATGATCCTGAAATTGGTGTACTAAAGAGGAGAGCCCTTCCTGATAAAGAAATAGATGCAGTTCCAGTTGGGTATTATCTCAAGGATGGTGTGTTGATGCGGAAGTGGCGCACTCCTGATATCCCTGCCAATGCAGATTGGGCAGTGGTCAGGCAAATTGTTGTTCCGAAGGTCTATAGGAATGAGATCTTAACAATGGCTCATAGTTTACCTTTAGGAGGTCATCTTGGTGTTAACAAGACTGTTGATAAGATCATGAAACACGTCTTTTGGCCTGGGCTTCGGAAAGACGTTTCCAACTTTTGCAAAACCTGTCACACTTGTCAGGTAGTTGGAAAACACCAGTTAGACCCACCTGTAGCTCCATTGCAGCCTATCCCAGCATTTGGGGAGCCATTCTCTAGGGTCATTGTTGATTGCGTTGGTCCATTACCCAAGACTAGATCTGGAAATCAGTACTTGTTGACAATCATGTGTGCATCTACCAGATTCCCTGAAGCCATACCTCTACGCAACATCAAGGCAACTGCAATCTCAAAGGCTTTGATAAAGTTCTTCACGTTGTTTGGCCTTCCCAGGGAAATTCAGTCAGGCCAGGGTAGCAATTTTACTTCAGGATTGTTTCAGCAGGTTGTGTATGAACTAGGTGCAAAGCAGATTCTTTCTAGTGCCTATCATCCAGAAAGTCAGGGTGCCTTAGAGCGGATTCATTCCACTCTCAAGACAATGATGAGGACTTATTGTTATGACCATGAGAAAGACTGGGATGAAGGGGTTCATTTGCTGTTGTTTGCAGCTAGAGAAGCAGTGCAGGAGTCTACTGGATTCAGTCCATTTGAGCTAGTGTTTGGTCATGAAGTGAGAGGACCTTTGCTATTATTGAGTGAACAATGGCAGGAGAAAGAGCCGCATATCAGTCTGTTAGACTATGTTAGCAAGTTCAAGGAAAGATTGCGTGCAGCTTGTGACCTTGCCAAAGAGAACTTGAAATCAAGTCAGGGAAAAATGAAAACCTGGTATGATCATAAGGCTAGAAGCCGTGAGTTTAAACCAGGAGATAAGGTCCTTGTATTGTTTCCCTTGCAGTCCAATCCATTGCAGGCAAGATTTCATGGTCCTAATGAAATTCTGACAAAACTCAATGATCTCAATTACATTGTGAAGACTCCAGATAGGAGAAAACCAAAACAATTGTGTCATATTAACATGCTAAAGCCTTATCATGACAGAAATGCTAGGGTTGCAGCTGTCACTTCAGATTCTCCAATGGTCGAAACGTGTGAAGATGAGGGGGAGTTTCAAGATGATGAACCAAGAATTAAAGCTGAAGTTCTTTCATGTAAATTGTCAAACACTGAAGTGTTGCAAAATCTTGATGTAAAACTCCAGCACTTAGAACCCTCACAGAGAGATCAGTTTGAAAGGTTGATCAAGAAATATGAGGATTTGTTTCCTGATGTTCCAAAGAGAGTTACTATAGCCTCTCATGATGTAGATGTTGGTGATGCCAAACCAATAAAACAGCATCCATACCGGATGAATCCTGAAAAGAGAAAGATTGCTGAGAAAGAGGTTGAGTACATGTTAAAACATGATATTATCAGACCCTCCAACTCAGATTGGAGTTCACCCTGTGTGCTAGTTCCAAAACCTGATGGAAGTACTAGATTCTGTACAGATTATCGCAAAGTAAATGCTGTAACTAGAACTGATGTGTTTCCAATACCTAGGATTGATGATTGTATTGATAGAGTAGGGCAAGCAAAGTTTCTGACCAAGATTGATTTATTGAAGGGTTATTGGTGTGTGCCTTTAACTGAGAGGGCCAAGAGCATCTCTGCTTTTGCCACACCATCTGGATTGTACCAGTATGAAGTCCTACCCTTTGGCATGAAAAATGCCCCAGCCACGTTCCAAAGGATGATACAGTCTACAATCGCCGGATTGCCACACACGGGTGCGTACATTTATGACCTGATCACATGGAGTGACTCCTGGGAAGAACATCTAAAAGATGTAGAGACGTTGTTCCAGCGCCTGACCCAGGCTAACCTGACTGTTAACCTGAACAAGAGTGACTTTGGTTGTGCTACTGTCACCTATCTTGGCTACGTCATAGGCCAGGGTAAGGTGGCACCCATAAATGCTAAAGTCCAAGCCATCATGGACTTTCCAGTTCCTGACAACAAAAAAGCTTTGCGCCGCTTCCTTGGAATGATCGGGTACTACCGCAAGTTCTGCAAGAACTTTGCTGAGATTGCTCTCAGTCTAACTAACCAACTGATGAAAGGCGTAAAGTTCACCTGGGATGATGCATGCCAGAGAGCCTTCGATCGCCTAAAGTCTCTGCTGTGTCACTTCCCCGTGCTCAAATCTCCTGACTTCAACAAACCGTTCTCCATCGCGGTCGATGCTAGCGACCAAGCTTGTGGATCTGTGCTCCTACAGAGAAGTGACTCTGATGACATTGAGCATCCCGTGGCATACTTCTCCAGGAAGTTCAATCGCCACCAAAGGAACTATTCCACAATAGAGAAGGAACTGTTGGCTCTGGTCCTTTCTTTACAACACTTTGAGGTTTATGTTTGTACAGGACAAAAGCCAATGATTGTGTACACTGACCACAATCCGTTAATGTTTTTGAGTAAGATGAAAAACAAGAATCGGAGATTGTTGAATTGGAGTTTGATTTTACAGGAGTTTGACTTGGAAATTAAGCATGTGAAGGGTACAGACAATGTAATTGCTGATTGCTTATCCCGTGTTTGAATGTGTATATATATATCATGTGTTTGAATATTGTATGATATGTATATATAGACAAGTGTTCACTTAACCATTTTGTATTGAAAAGAAAAATTTTGCCTTTATGAGTCAAAATTTTTCCCTTTTGGAATGGAGGTGTAATGTGAATATAGGCCACTAGATGGCAGTATTTACCTTTTTTTTGTTAAGCTCAGACTGGAGTCATGTTTAGACATGTCCTGGACATGTCTGGGGCAAGTCTCAGAAAATTAAAAAAAAGAGGTCTAAATGTGGGTGGGGTCTGCAAAAGAGTATATAAGGAAAAGAATTGAGACAGTAAAGTAGTAGGAGAAATTGCAAGAAGATGACCAGACCTGCCATTCTGTTCAAGACCTGTGACGTTTCTTTTGTGGATTTCTTTGCCTGGGTTTGAGCATTTTCATCAACCAGGACATCACCAAGCCACCCCCCCACGAAAAAGGGATTGTAAATATTTATGTTTTGTACATAATTCAATCTTGGTCAGTAGTTTAGTGAAAGTCTTTGTTAGAAATTAAATGTGTTTTAGTTGTTAAAACTGTGTCTGTCGTCCCTTGCTGTTGCTGTTGTGTTATAAATGTAATAACAAATTGGGGCCATAACAACTATAATTGCTGTCCGCGGCAAACAAAGACCGGGAGAAGTACGTGCATGGGTGAAGCTTATTATCCCAACGAGGGCGCTGGGACAAAATAGCACCCACACCCACCTCCGAAGCATCTACCTCCACAACAAATGGGAGGGAGGGATCGGTCAAAACCAAAATAGGCTCTGAGCTAAAACGTTTCTTTAATTTCTGAAAGGTAGCATCAGGTGCTGGAGACCAAAAAAACGCAGAGGAGGTATTCTTCTTGGTGAGTGCAATAATGGGGGCAGCAACCGCGCTAAAGTTACAGATAAACCTCCAATAAAAATTAGCAAAGCCCAGGAAGCGTTGAATCTCCTTAACGCTCTGAGGCGCAGGCTAATTCCTGACCGCAGCCACCTTGTCCGAGTCCATACGAACCGACCCCTTAGAAACAATAAAGCCCAAGAACGAGACAGTTTGGGCGTGAAACACACATTCCTTGGCTTTCACAAAAAGTTTGGCATTGAGGAGGGCCTCAAGCATGCGCCTGACATGTTTTTGCTCCGAGAATGTTGAAGAAAAAAATCTAAATGTCGTCAAGATAAAAGAAGACGAATTTCTCCAACATCTCTCGGAGGACGTCATTTAAGAGTACCTGAAACGCCAAGGAGGCTTTAACCAGCCCGAACGGTAAGACCAAATATTCGTAGTGCCCGTCATGAGTGTTAAATGTTGTCTTCCATTCGTCCCCCTCCCAAATGCGAACCAAATTATTAGCATCAGGCCTCAATGTCAACTTTTTTCTCAAGGAGCATGCATGCTCCTAAAAAAATTTTTAGAGCACAATTAAATTTTTAGGAGCATGAAATAAGTTTTGGGAGCACAAAATTAACAAAGTACTAAAAAAGGAACTTAAATATTTAAAAAAACTACAAAAATCAAGATAAAGTCTTTATGTTTTAATTAAGGTAACAGCTTCAGTTTCAAGAACAAGGGGGAGGGGGTGTACCACTCAATCTGTTGCCCATGAGCAACTGGCCATGGGGGAGCAATCATCATCCCATACAACCGGAGGGCAAGAATTTTGGTTCCTACATCATGTCTGACGAGCAGCTAATAATAGCGATCTCAATCCAGCCGGAGCTCGATGATACCACCCTTAAAAAATTATAAAAATAAAAACCGAAAGCACGACGCATGGAATAGAGTGTATGCAATCATCTGCGTTTCAGGTGAGAGCATGTTTTAAATTACGTTTCTCTCTTTAGCCGAATATGCTTTTGGAAGCTAATTGTCAGCCAACTGTGGACATCAAACCATGCCTTAGCTGACAATAGAAAACAGAAAAGGCGATCTATAAGTGGTACTATTTATGGGTCAATTTTATGAATTTAGAATTGTCAGTGATCTTAACCAAGGCAGATAATGACGTGTATGCACCCGCTGGTATGTTATACAGCCACTACTTGTTTCCCTCTGACACGTTTGCAGTGGGAAGTAAACCATCGGGTAGCCATGGCAACCAACGCTGACGGCAGAGATTTTTTCTGCCGGCGAGTACAATTTCAGCGAGTAGCGAGGGGCGATGGGCGAGTAGCGATATGTGTGAATGAGGCTTTAAGCTCTCAACATCGCATGGCCCAGCATTAAGCTTATTACGATAGCGCGAATCCTACCTCTGAAAACGGAGCTTCGAAACAACTCGCAACACAGCTTTGTACAAAACCCAAAATCAGTGAAGTTGGCACGTTATGTAACTCGTAGATAAAAACAGAATACAATGATTTGTAAATCCTTTTCAACTTATATTCAGTTGAATACACTGCAAAGACAAGATGTTTAATGTTCAAACTGAGAAACTTTTTTTTTTTTTGCAAATAATCATTAACTTAGAATTTAAAGGCAGCAACACATTGCAAAAAAGTTGGCACAGGGGCCTTTTTACCACTGTGTTACATCGCCTTTCCTTTTACCCACACTCAGTAAACGTTTGGGAACTGAGAAGACCAATTTTTGAAGGTTTTCAGGTGGAACTCTTTCCCATTCTTCCTTGATGTACAGCTTAAGTTTTTCAACAATCCGGGGTCTCAGTTGTCGTATTTTATGCTTCATAATGCGCCACACATTTTCAATGGGGGACAGGTCTGGACTACAGGCAGGCCAGTCTAGTACCCGCACTCTTTTACTACGGAGCCATGCTGTTGTAACACGTGCAGAATGTGGCTTGGCATTGTCTTGCTGAAATAAGCAGGGGCGTCCATGAAAAAGATGTTGCTTAGATGGCAACATATGTTGCTCCAAAACCTGTATGTACCTTTCAGCATTAATGGTGCCTTCACATATGTGTAAGTTGCCCATGCCTTGGACACTAATACACCCCCATACCATCACAGATGCTGGCTTTTGAACTTTGCGCCTATAACAGTCCGGATGGTTGTTTTCCTCTTTGGTCCGGAGGACACGACGTCCACGGTTTCCAAAAACAATTTGAAATGTGGACTCGTCAGACCACAGAACACTTTTCCACTTTGCATCAGTCCATCTTAGATGAGCTTGGGCCCATCGAAGCCGGCGCCATTTCTGGGTGCTGTTGATAAATGGCTTTCGCTTTGCATTGTTAAGTTTTAACTTGCACTAGCAGATGTAGCGACGAACTGTAGTTACTGACAGTGGTTTTCTGAAGTGTTCCTGAGCCCATGTGGTGATGTCCTTTACACACTGATGTCGGTTTTTGATGCAGTACCGCCTGAGGGATCGAAGGTCACGGGCATTCAATGTTGGTTTTCGGCCTTGTCGCTTACGTGCAGTGATTTCTCCAGATTCTCTGAACCTTTTGATGATATTACGGACCGTAGATGATGAAATCCCTAAATTTCTTGCAATAGCTCGTTGAGGAATGTTGTTTTTAAACTGTTCGACAATCAGCTCATGCATTTGTTCACTAAGTGGTGACCCTCGCCCCATCCTTGTTTGTGAATGACTGAGCATTTCAGGGAAGCTGCTTTTATACCCAATCATGGCACCCACCTGTTCCCAATTAGCCCGTTCACCTGTGGGATGTTCCAAATAAGTGTTTAATGAGCATTCCTCAACTCTATCAGTCTTTTTTGCCACTTGTGCCAGCTTTTTTGAAACATGTTGCAGGAATCAAATTCCAAATGAGCTAATATTTGCAAAAAATTACAAAGTTTACCTGTTCAAACATTAAGTAACTTGTCTTTGCAGTGTATTCAATTGAATATAGGTTGAAAAGGATTTGCAAATCATTGTATTCTGTTTTTATTTACGATTTACACAACGTGCCAACTTCACTGGTTTTGGGTTTTGTACTATCATATGCAAGTGTTACTTTTCTCTAACTATTTGATTTGCAGGAAATAGAGGTCCTCAATTGTCCATCTAATTGTCTGCATTTGCACATTGCGCAGTACTAATTTTGATGGCCATTTATTAAAAATTTCCCACACAGAATCTCTTCATATTGGGTGGGCTTATACTAGGATCCATGTACTATCATATGCAAATGTTACTTTTCTGTAACTATTTGATTTGCAGGAAATACAGGTCCTCAAGTATGACGCCCCCATCCAATTGTCTGCATTCACACATTGCACAGTACTAACTTTGATGGCCATTTATTAAACATTTCCACCACAGAATCTCTTCATATTATGTGGTCTTATCGTAGGATCCATGTACTATGATATGCAACCGTTATTTTTCACAAACTTTTTGATTTACAGTCATTACAGGCAGTTGCGGCTCGTGAATTGGCAACAGGGGAAGCTCAAACAATCCCTTATAGTTAATGATTGTTCATGACCTGTTTTCAATCATTAATTTAAATTACAATAAAAGAAACTCAGAAAACTCAACATTATCTGATGTGGCCAGTTTTCATTAATAACGCATACCTGTCAACTCTCACGCATTCGGCATGAGTTTAAGTGGCATTTTTACGTTCCTCTGCTGTCGACAGCAATTATTCTATCAACGCGTATGTAAGAGATTTTCGCGTGGAGGAGTTTGAAGCAATGGAATTGCTTAAAGACGTTTCAACTTATCTTATTTCATTTAAACGATCATGAAACAAATGCATTGCTTCCAACCCCAACCCCTGACTGAATAAAAGTGTGAGGAGTCTGGAGTCATAATCAGTATGTGTTATAAATGATAACTGGCCACATCTGATAATGTAGAGAATTTTCGGAGTTTCTGTTATGGTAGTTTAAATGAATGATTGAAAACAGGTCATGACCAGTCATTAATTTTAAGGGATTGTTTGAGCTTCCCCAATTGCCAGTTCTCGAGCCGCCGCTGATTATATGCCAGAAACATGACCTCCCTATTAAATCATCTGCATTCGCACATTTCACAGTACCAACTTTGATAGCCATTTATTTAATTTATCCAACATGGAATTTCTTCCTATTCAGACATCCTGTACTGGAATGCAGGCAGTGTTGCATGCAAGTGCTAAAATTTTCAATTTTAACAATTTCAGGCCCTCAGACATGCCCCCATTTAGTTGTTCCCAATTGCAAAGCACATACTTTGATGGCTGTTTACATGTTGATTCACCCATGCAATCTCTCTTTATTCAATAAGCTTTTACTACAGCGTGTGCAGTATGGTTTGGGCCCCCTAATTTCCACAGACATTTTTAATTACACAAGTATTATGGTCCCTGCTTTAATTTTCTTGTATTTTGTCCACCTAAAAAGAACAATTCTAACGGGAATTCCCACATTAATTTCACAGTGACATCTACCTTTTTCCTTTTGCTTTAAGTAAAACATTATTTCAGTTACATGCAATTGTTTGTCTTCTGGATTAACAGCAGCTCACCAAAATCTCACATTTCAATCTGCACAAAATGCCAACTATTTCTTGAAAAAAGAAAAATAAAAATCATTTTCAAACCACATTATGGCAGTTGTTGACGATTTTTTTCTGAACAAAATACACGCATTCTTCCGTTGAATAAGCCTCGGTTTTTCTCTCAACAAGCCGATTCTTGCAATTGTATCACGTGACCATAGTACCGCGACATCCGCTGTAATTGCGCATCAAATTTTTAGCGGTGATAGTTTGACCGTCATTTTTCGACCTGGTGATAGCTTAACCGCAGTCCCTCACTACTGTCGCCTGGCTCACTACAGCAGTTTAGCCTTTTAAAAATCTCATCCTGTACTCAAGAAGTAACGAATGTTTTAAAATTAAGATCGCTAAATACATATATATGAAGTTTTATTTTATTGTTTTTGCAAAGCAGTGGAGAGTGCTGTCTGAATAAACTTCGTTCCTCATTTTTTAAGTGAGACTAGAGAGGAGTTTCCGGAGCATAAGTGGACTGGATAGGTTCACTCCTGCTAGTTATGGGACTCCTTTCTGTTAAATATCTGTGCTCCTGACCTGAAAGCCGATGAAAACAAATTTTATTTTACAACAAACTGCCTATTGTTCGTCGTTGTATGATTTTACCGTCGCATTAAAAACAAAGACCTCATAGGTGAAATATAGGCCGCGGAAATGCTTTATGGAAAATCGCTAAAATCAGTCCGACTTCCCTGCAGATTTCTTCCCCGCACCCCATTTACCTCTGACTCCTGTTCTCCCGTCCCACCCCACAACACTCAACTTACTTCGATACTTTACCTAAATTTAGCTGTTCTGTTCCTTCAGCTCGTCTTCTCCCCGTCTTTACTCCGAAATGGCGCTTCTACTTCAGTTTTACTTTCTCTTTCCAGTTGTGCAATTTTTTTTGTTGCGCATGTGCCTTAACGTTAGTTTGATTTATTCGTATGAAAGAAACAGGCGTGTCAATGTGTCAAAATATGCACGATGATCTTGAACACATTTGGTTTATTCGCGAAGTGGAAGATAATCCTGCTGTTCATGTTCATCTGCTGAGTCCCACAGAAGGGTAGATGGCCCATGTCACTAATATACAATAACAGGCGGGTGTCGCAGATTCAGTACAATCCTTCATCCTGCAGCCGCGAGTGAAGACTCGTATCAGAGGAGCGTTTCAGCTGCTTCCGCCCGATCATGTCGGAGAAACTGATTTCACAGACAAAAGGAAATTTTCCGAGTTGTAAATCACGTCTTAAATGATTGTAGTTGCTTTGACGTATTCTTCTCTGCATCCCTCTTATTTATTTGATTAGCCTACTTATTATTTTTGTAGCAACACGCATAGTTGAGTCTGGTGAACCTATATAGGCTATAGTAAAACGACAAAAAAAACAAAACAAAAAAACTGGGTTGTAACATTACATTTGGTAGGCTATATCTTCTTACCAAAATAAAAATGTTAAGCAGAGATCTGTAATCCTGGTTGAGGCGAACTTCTTCTGGTTTTCCAGGGTGTTCAGCGCTTTCTTCATCGTGAAGTTCACTCCTAATCAGGATCTGACTGGACAAAACCAGCAAGACCTGCTCTGGTTCACCAACTCCCGTGCTGTTTCTCAAGTTAGGATTTTTTTATTTGGCGGGACAACTGCTCTGAGTCAAACCCGGGGCCAGTACCATAAAGCTGGATTTGGGCTGATCGCGGTATCTTCAGGTTTAACATGGGTTTTCTGTACCATGAAGGCGGCTCACTTCTTACCGAGGTATGTCACCGCGGCAACATAAGCTGAACGGCTAACCTGCTCCGGTGCAGGTTTAATTCTAGATTCAGATCACAGCGTACAAAAGCACCACCTACCGACCAATTAGTTCTCTGAGAAAATGGCATTATCGTCCGTAGAGGTTTCAGCGGAGTTCGGTGTGCGGATGAAAACCAATATGTACGATACAGGTTCTCATCTGTATAATGTAATTGCTACGTTCATTCGCTCAGTTATTCAATAAATCATTTAAATTTAATCCTTCTTCCAAGGTGGAATCTTCCAGAAAAATCTGGGACACGAAACTGTCCGTAACAGTGTGCAGTATGGTTTGGGCCCACTAATTTCCACAAACATTTTTGATTACACAAGTATTATGGTCCCTGCTTGAATTTTCTCGTATTTTGTCCACCTAAAAAGAACAATTCTAATGGGAATTCCTACATTAATTTCACAGTGACATCTACCATTTTTTTTCCTTTTGCTTTAAGTAAAACATTATTTCAGTTACATGCAACTGTTTGTCTTCTGGATTAACAGCAGCTCACCAAAATCTCACATTTCAATCTGCACGAAATGTCAACGATTTCTTTAAAAAAGAAAAGTAAAAATCATTTTCAAACCACATTATGGCAGTTGTTGACGATTTTTTTTCTGAACAAAATACACGCATTCTTCCGTTGAATAAGCCTCGGTTTTTCACTCAACAAGCCGATTCTTGCAATTGTATCACGTGACCATAGTACCGCGACATCCGCTGTAATTGCGCATCAAATTTTTAGCGGTGATAGTTTGACCGTCATTTTTCGAACTGGTGATAGCTTAACCGCAGTCCCTCACTACTGTCGCCTGGCTCACTACAGCAGTTTTGCGTTTTAAAAATATCACCCTGTTCTCAAGAAGTAACGAATGTTTTAAAATTAAGATTGCTAAATACATATATATGAAGTTTTATTTTATTGTTTTTGCAAAGCAGTGGAGAGTGCTGTCTGAATTAACTGCGTTCCTCATTTTGTGATAGACACTGACTTAACAGACAGTAACGAGACGGAAATCTTATGGATTACCACTTTTACCCATTTCCCAGTTCATGCTCTGTGACTGTAACCACAATTCTGAAATTAAATTCCCTGCTCCATTTGCAAACTCCCAGCTGCACATCCTCCTCCACAAGTGTAACATTACACACACACACACACACACACACACACACACACACATATATACACTCCTGATCAAAATCTTAAGACCAGTTAAAAAATTGCAAAAATTTACGTTTTGCACTGTTGTATCATAAGAAGGTTCTAAGTAGAGTTTCAAAATGCAAAAAGAAGAAATGTGAGCAAGAGACTAAATGTTTTGAGCAGGCAATTTATTGAAAAGAACAATTTAACTAAAATAGGCTGTTCATCAGCTGATCAAAAGTTTAAGACCATAGCTCAAAAAAACCCCTAAAACAGAAATTAAAGTCTCAAAAACAGACTCAGTAATGAGTAGCTCCACCATTATTGTTGATCACTTCAAAAATTCGTGTTGGCATGCTTGATGCGAGTGTTTCCAAAAGGCTTGTAGGAATGTTGCTCCAAGTGGTGAAGATGGCTTCACGAAGGGCATCCACTGTCTGGAACTGATGTCCATTTTTGTAAACTTCCCTTGCCATCCATCCCCAAATGTTCTCAATTGGATTTAGATCAGGGGAACATGCAGGATGATCCAAAAGAGTGATGTTATTCTCCTGAAAAAAATCCTTTGTCAGACGGGCATTGTGAATTGCAGCATTGTCCTGCTGAAAGACCCAGTCATCACCACACAGACGAGGGCCCTCAGTCATGAGGGATGCCCGCTGCAACATCTCCACGCAGCCAGCTGCTCTTTGACGCCCCTGCACAACCTGGAGCTCCATTGTTCCATTGAAGGAAAAAGCACCCCAGATCATGATGGCGCCCCCTCCGCTGTGCCGTGTTGAAAAAATCTCAGGTGGCATCTCCTTGTCATGCCAGTAGCGTTGGAAGCCATCAGGACCATCAAGGTTAAATTTTTTCTCATCAGAGAATAAAACTTTCTTCCAACTTTGAACGTCCCATGTTTGGTGCTCCCTTGCAAAGGCTAAACGGGCAATTTTGTGGCGTTGAAGGAGACGTGGCCTTTGAAGACGTTTTTTGTTTTTGAAGCCGTTCCTTTGCAGATGCTGTCTGATGGTTATTGGGTTGCAATCAGCACCAGTAATGGCCTTAATTTGGGATGAGGATCGTCCCGTGTCTTGACGGACAGCCATTCGGATCCTCCGGCTCAGAGCCGGTGAGATTTTTTTGGGTCTACCACTTGATTTTTTTGTTCCATAAACCTCAGGATCTTTTAAGAAATGCAAAATGACTGTCTTACTGCGTCCAACCTCAGCAGCGATGGCACGCTGTGAGAGGCCTTGTCTATGCAGCTCAACAATCCTGCCACGTTCGAAGGCAGTGAGTTTTTTTGCTTTTCCCATCAAGAGGTCTTGACAGTGTGATTACTTGACAGAAAATGACATGGAATCCAAATTTTTTCTACAGATTTGGGCTTTTAAAGGATGTGGTCTTAAACTTTTGATCAGCTGATGAACAGCCTATTTCAGTTAAATTGTTCTTTTCAATAAATTGCCTGCTCAAAACATTTGGTCTCTTGTTCCCATTTCTTCTTTTTGCATTTTGAAACTCTACTTAGAACCTTCTTAAGATACAACAGTGCAAAATGCAAATTCTTGCAATTTTTTAACTGGTCTTAAGATTTTGATCAGGAGTGTATATATATATATATATATATATATATATAAAATTTTCATGATAGAAATTTTTCATTCAATATATATCGAAGTTAATTCCATATATATATATCCAAGTTCATTGTATATATAGTTGTTGGTTCCATAAATATCAAAGTTTATTCTATATATATCAAAGTTCATCCTATTCACATCGAAGTTCATTCTAAATATCTAAAAATTCACTCCATAAATATGAAAGTTCATTCTACATACAGTACAGGCCAAAAGTTTGGACACACCTTCTCATTCAATGCGTTTCCTTTATTTTCATGACTATTTACATTGTAGATTCTCACTGAAGGCATCAAAACTATGAATGAACACATGTGAAATTATGTATGTATCTAACAGTTGTCCAATAAGGCTGTCAGCTGTGTATCAACCTGACTTCTGCACAACACAACTGATGGCCGCAACCCCATTGATAAGGCAAGAAATTCCACTAATTAACCCTGACAAGGCACACCTGTGAAGTGAAAACCATTTCAGGTGAAGACCTCTTGAAGCTCATCAAGAGAAGCCAAGAGTGTGCAAAGCAGTAATCAGAGCAAAGGGTGGCTACTATGAAGTAACTAGAATATGACATGTTTTCAGGTACAGGTATTTCACAATTTTTTGTTAAGTACATAATTCCACGTGTTCATTCATAGTTTTGATGCCTTCAGTGAGAATCTACAATGTAAATTGTCATGAAAGTAAAGGAAACGCATTGAATGAGAAAGTGTGTCCAAACTTTTGGCCTGTACTGTATAACAAATTTCATTTTATATATTGTAATGTGAATATAGGCCACTAGATGGCAGTATTTACCTTTTTTTTGTTACGCTCAGACTGGAGTCATGTTTAGACATGTCCTGGACATGTCTGGGGCAAGTCTCAGAAAATTAAAAAAAAGAGGTCTAAATGTGGGTGGGGTCTGCAAAAGAGTATATAAGGAAAAGAATTGAGACAGTAAAGTAGTAGGAGAAATTGCAAGGAGAAGGATACATGTGACCAGACCTGTCATTTCTGTTCAAGACCTGTGACGTTTCTTTTGTGGATTTTTCTCACCCAGGACATCACCAAGCCGCCCCACAAAAAGGACTGTAAATATTTCTTTTTGTTTTTGTTATAATCAATCTTGGTTATTAGTTGTAAATAGTAGTTTAGTCTTTGTTCATTAAATGTGTTTGAGTTTTTAAAAAAACTGTGTGTCATCCCTTGCTGTTGCTGTTGCTGTTGTGTTAAATGTAATAACAAATTGGGGCCATAACAAATTGGGGGCTCAAGGTCCGGGATAGACCATTTTGTGAGTCATTTATTGAAAATCTAACATTTCGAATTGTAAAATTGATTTTTTTAATTGAATACATATATATTGACAACAGCAATGGATGATTTCTTGGCATCACCAACCGTAGGGGTTTTGAAGTCTTTTAAAAAGACAGAACTGCTAGAAATTTGCAGACATTTAGAGCTGACAGAGGTGAAACCAGCCATGCGAAAAGCAAGACTGGCTAGAGAGATAGTTGAATATTACATTGATGAAAATGTGTTTGCACCCGGAGATCAGGAACAGTTTCCAGTGGAAAATCCAAATATAGAAATGGAACTTAAATTAAAAATGCTAGAGATTGAAAGGGAGGAAAGAGAAAAAGAAAGGGAGGAAAGAGAAAAAGAAAGGGAGGAAAAAGAAAAGCAAAGAGAATTTGAGAGGGAAGAAAAAGAAAAACAAAGGCAGTTTGAGTTAGAAAAATTAGCAAGAGAAGAGAAAATAGAAAGGGAGGGAAAAGAAAAACAAAGAGAATTTGAGTTAGAAAAATTTGCAAGACAGAGAGATTTTGAATTAGAGAAATTCGATAGAGAAGAAAGACTCCAGATGGAGCAACTAAAAATTAAAATTGAAACTAAAAATAAATTTTGTGCCAGTCAGGAGGTAAAACTGGTGCCTCCATTTTCGGAAAAGGATGTTGACAACTATTTCCAGTGTTTTGAAAAGGTAGCAAAGAGTTGCCAGTGGCCAAAGGAACACTGGCCTCTGATGTTGCAAACTGTCCTCAAGGGTAAAGCTCAACAAGCCTATTCGGCTTTGTCTGCAGATGATTCCTCTGATTATGAGGTTGTCAAAAAGGTTATTTTGAGAGCTTATGAGTTGGTTCCAGAGGCTTACCGACAGAAATTCAGAGGTCTGAAGAAATCTGAAAATCAGACTTATGTTGAATTTGCTAATGAAAAGCAGGTTTGCTTTGAGCGCTGGTGTACTTCTATGGAGGTCAAGGATGATTTCAACTCACTAAAAGAGATGGTGTTAGTTGAAGAATTCAAGAACTGTGTTAAAGATGATGTTAAGACCTACCTTAATGAGAAGCAAGCACTGAATTTGCAATCATCTGCCAAATTTGCAGATGAATATGTTCTCACACATAAGTCCAAATTTCAGTCTAGCAGTAACAATAGATGGTCCCAATTTCAGAAAAAGGGTTACGGTGATACCCAAGATTCCTCACCCAAAGACAAAGACAAATCTGGTGATGGTGCTCAGAAATCCAGTAACAGGTCTGATCAAAGTGTGAAAGCTGACAGTGACAAAAGTGGTCTAGTTTGCAGTTATTGCAAGAAATCTGGTCATGTTACAACTAACTGTTGGTTCCTTAAAGCTAAGAAAGAAAAAGAAAAGGATACCAAACCAAATGCCTTTGTGAAAACAAGGTTAGAAACCCCTGTAGTAGATAACCAATCTGCTAAATTGCCTGCTTCTTGTGGGGCTAAAAAGCCTGATACAGCTGACTTTGTGAGGGAGGAATTTCTTCCATTTGTGTCAGAGGGATTTGTGGCTCTGAATGAGCATACTACTCCTGTCCCCATATATATCCTAAGGGATACCGGAGCTTCTCAGTCACTTTTGTTGATGGACTCCTTGGAGTTACGTGATGAGACCGCTTCAGGGGATTTCATACTTGTACAAGGTATTGAAGGGAGGACTGTATCTGTACCCCTGCGCTCTATATTCTTGAAGTCAGATTTAGTTACAGGACAGGTAAAGGTGGGACTTATGTCAAGTCTACCTATCAAGGGTGTTTCTCTGTTGCTAGGCAATGACCTGGCTGGGGGCAAAGTAGTTCCCCCTGTACATCTTACTTCACAGCCGAGCACTGATGGGGATGAGGACCCATCTCTGTATCCTTCTTGCGCAGTGACTCATGCTATGGCCAAGAAGGCTAAAGAAGAAGATGATGTGGTGCCGTCCAGTACATTGAATAGTCAGGACTCAGGTGGTTCGCCTCATGACTCTGATTGGCCTACTATGGTTTCTCCGTTTGAGGACTTATCAGATACTTTTATCAGTTCTCTATTCAGCCAGCCGGATGGGTCTGGTGATTCTGATGTGTCTGGAGACTTGTCTCTGTCCAGAAAGCGGTTGATTGAGGAGCAAACTAATGATCCTGAAATTTGTGCACTAAAGAGGAGAGCCCTTCCTGATAAAGAAATAGATGCAGTTCCAGTTGGGTATTATCTCAAGGATGGTGTGTTGATGCGGAAGTGGCGCCCTCCTGATATCCCTGCCAATGCAGATTGGGCAGTGGTCAGGCAAATTGTTGTTCCGAAGGTCTATAGGAATGAGATCTTAACAATGGCTCATAGTTTACCTTTAGGAGGTCATCTTAGTGTTAACAAGACTGTTGATAAGATCATGAAACACTTCTTTTGGCCTGGGCTTCGGAAAGACGTTTCCAACTTTTGCAAAACATGTCACACTTGTCAGGTAGTTGGAAAACACCAGTTAGACCCACCTGTAGCTCCATTGCAGCCTATCCCAGCATTTGGGGAGCCATTCTCTAAGGTCATTGTTGATTGTGTTGGTCCATTACCCAAGACTAGATCTGGAAATCAGTACTTGTTGACAATCATGTGTGCATCTACCAGATTCCCTGAAGCCATACCTCTACGAAACATCAAGGCAACTGCAATCTCAAAGGCTTTGATAAAGTTCTTGACGTTGTTTGGCCTTCCCAGGGAAATTCAGTCAGATCAAGGTTGCAATTTCACTTCTGGTTTGTTTCAGCAGGTTGTGTATGAACTAGGTGCAAAGCAGATTCTTTCTAGTGCCTATCATCCAGAAAGCCAGGGTGCCTTAGAGCGGTTTCATTCCACTCTCAAGACAATGATGAGGACTTATTGTTATGACCATGAGAAAGACTGGGATGAAGGGGTTCATTTGCTGTTGTTTGCAGCTAGAGAAGCAGTGCAGGAGTCTACTGGATTCAGTCCATTTGAGCTAGTGTTTGGCCATGAAGTGAGAGGACCTTTGCTATTATTGAGTGAACAATGGCAAGAGGAAGAGCCACACATCAGTCTGTTAGACTATGTCAGCAAGTTCAAGGAAAGATTGCGTGCAGCTTGTGACCTAGCCAAAGAGAACTTGAAATCAAGTCAGGGAAAAATGAAAACTTGGTATGATCATAAGGCTAGAAGCCGTGAGTTTAAACCAGGAGACAAGGTCCTTGTGTTGTTTCCCTTGCAGTCCAATCCATTGCAGGCTAGATTTCATGGTCCTTATGAAATTCTGACAAAACTCAATGATCTCAATTACATTGTGAAGACTCCAGATAGGAGAAAACCAAAACAATTGTGTCACATTAACATGCTGAAGCCTTATCATGACAGAAATGCTAGGGTTGCAGCTGTCACTTCAGATTCTCCTATGGCCGAGATTTGTGAAGATGAGGGGGAGTTTCAAGATGACGAACCTAGAATTAAAGCTGAAGTTCTTTCATGTAAATTGTCAAATTCTGAAGTGTTGCAAAATCTTGATGTAAAACTCCAGCACTTAGAACCCTCACAGAGAGATCAGTTTGAGAGGTTGATCAAGAAATATGAGGATCTGTTTCCTGATGTTCCAAAAAGAGTTTCCATAGCCTCTCATGATGTAGATGTTGGTGATGCCAAACCAATAAAACAGCATCCGTACCGGATGAATCCTGAAAAGAGAAAGATTGCTGAGAAAGAGGTTGAGTACATGTTAAAACATGATATTATCAGACCCTCCAACTCAGATTGTAGTTCACCCTGTGTGCTAGTTCCAAAACCTGATGGAAGTACTAGATTCTGTACAGATTATCGCAAAGTCAATGCTGTAACTAGAACTGATGTGTTTCCAATACCTAGGATTGATGATTGTATTGATAGAGTAGGGCAAGCAAAGTTTCTGACCAAGATTGATTTATTGAAGGGTTATTGGTGTGTGCCTTTAACTGAGAGGGCCAAGAGCATCTCTGCTTTTGCCACACCATCTGGATTGTACCAGTATGAAGTCCTACCCTTTGGCATGAAAAATGCCCCAGCCACGTTCCAAAGGATGATACAGTCTACAATCGCCGGATTGCCACACACGGGTGCGTACATCGATGACCTGATCACATGGAGTGACTCCTGGGAAGAACATCTAAAAGATGTAGAGACGTTGTTCCAGCGCCTGACCCAGGCTAACCTGACTGTTAACCTGAGCAAGAGTGACTTTGGTTGTGCTACTGTCACCTATCTTGGCTACGTCATAGGCCAGGGTAAGGTGGCACCCATAAATGCTAAAGTCCAAGCCATCATGGACTTTCCAGTTCCTGACAACAAAAAAGCTTTGCGCCGCTTCCTTGGAATGATCAGGTACTACCGCAAGTTCTGCAAGAACTTTGCTGAGATGGCTCTCAGTCTAACTAACCAACTGAAGAAAGGCGTAAAGTTCACCTGGGATGATGCATGCCAGAGAGCCTTCGATCACCTGAAGTCTCTGCTGTGTCACTTCCCCGTGCTCAAATCTCCTGACTTCAACAAACCGTTCTCCATCGCGGTCGATGCTAGCGACCAAGCTTGTGGATCTGTGCTCCGACAGAGAAGTGACTCTGATGACATTGAGCATCCCGTGGCATACTTCTCCAGGAAGTTCAATCGCCACCAAACAAACTATTCCACAATAGAGAAGGAACTGTTGGCTCTGGTCCTTTCTTTACAACACTTTGAGGTTTATGTTTGTACAGGACAAAAGCCAATGATTGTGTACACTGACCACAATCCGTTAATGTTTTTGAGTAAGATGAAAAACAAGAATCGGAGATTGTTGAATTGGAGTTTGATTTT
Organism: Gymnothorax reevesii; assembly: GCA_029721435.1. Classification (NCBI taxonomy): domain Eukaryota; kingdom Metazoa; phylum Chordata; class Actinopteri; order Anguilliformes; family Muraenidae; genus Gymnothorax; species Gymnothorax reevesii. The sequence continues at coordinate 77,093,067 of CM056584.1, read as the reverse complement.
ACAGGAGCTTGACTTGGAAATTAAGCATGTGAAGGGTACAGACAATGTAATTGCTGATTGCTTATCCTGTGTTTGAATGTGTATATCTATATCATGTGTTTGAATATTGTATGATATGTATATATAGACAAGTGTTCACTTAACCATTTTGTATTGAAAAGAAAAATTTTGCCTTTATGAGTCAAAATTTTTCCCTTTTGGAATGGAGGTGTAATGTGAATATAGGCCACTAGATGGCAGTATTTACCTTTTTTTTGTTAAGCTCAGACTGGAGTCATGTTTAGACATGTCCTGGACATGTCTGGGGCAAGTCTCAGAAAATAAAAAAAAAGAGGTCTAAATGTGGGTGGGGTCTGCAAAAGGGTATATAAGGAAAAGAATTGAGACAGTAAAGTAGTAGGAGAAATTGCAAGGAGAAGGATACATGTGACCAGACCTGTCATTTCTGTTCGAGAACTGTGACGTTTCTTTTGTGGATTTTTCTCACCCAGGACATCACCAAGCCGCCCCACAAAAAGGACTGTAAATATTTCTTTTTGTTTTTGTTATAATCAATCTTGGTTATTAGTTGTAAATAGTAGTTTAGTCTTTGTTCATTAAATGTGTTTGAGTTTTTAAAAAAACTGTGTGTCATCCCTTGCTGTTGCTGTTGTGTTGTAATGTAATAACAAATTGGGGCCATAACAATATATTGTAGTTGATTCCATACATATCAAAGTTCATTCCATGTATATCGAAGTTCATTCTCTATATTGTAATGTGAAAAAAAGCCACTAGATGGCAGTATCGACATTTTTTTGTAAAGCCAGTCTGGAGCTAGGTTTTGGGCATGTCCTGGGCATGCCTCTGAGGGAAAAGTCCCAGAGAATTGAAAAAAGTCTGGAAGGTTGGAGGGGGGCTGGAAAAGAGTATATAAGGAGAAAAATTGAGAGAGAAAATGAGTAGGAGAAATTGCAAGGAGAAATAGTGGAAGGATACATTTGACCAGACCTGTCACTTTTTTACAAGACCTGTGAAGCTCGTTTTGTGGATTTTTGCCTGTGTTGGAGTTTCCTGTCCAAAGACATTGCAACAAACCAGCCCCATCTCAAGGCAGTGTAACCATCTCATTTTTTTCATATTTCAATCTTGGTCAGTTTTTCTTTGTTTTATTAAATCTGTTAAAGTTTTAAAATTTTGTCTGTCATCCCTTGCTGTCCGATATGTCATAACAAATTGGGGCCATAACAAATTGGGGGCTGGTCCGGGATAGACCACTGTGTGAGTCATTTATTGAAAATCTAAAAATTTCAAATTGTGAAATAGGTCTTTCAATTTTCCTAGACATATATTGACAGATCGACAGCAATGGATGATTTCTTGGCATCACCAACCGTAGAGGTTTTGAAGTCTTTTAAAAAGACAGAACTGCTAGAAATATGCAGACAGATAGAGCTGACATATGTAAAACCAGCCATGCGAAAAGCAAGACTGGCTAGAGAGATTGTTGTATATTACATTGATGAAAATTTGTTTGCACCAGGAGATCTGGAACAGCTTCCAATGGAAAATCCAAATGTAGAAATGGAACTTAAATTAAAAATGCGAGAGATTGAAAGAGAGGAAAGAGCATTCAAGAGAGCAGAAAGAGAGAAAGAAAGGCAGTTTGAGTTAGAAAAATTAGCAAGAAAAGAGAAAAAAGAAAGGGAGGGAAAAGAAAAACAAAGAGAATTTGAGAGAGAGAGAGAGAAAGAGGAAAGAGCTGTGATATGGCCCCATTTTGTTATGACATTTACGACAGCAAGGGATGACAGACAAAATTTTAAAACTAAAACAGATTTAATTAAAAAAAGACCAACACTAACCTACAATTTATACTACTGACCAAGAGTGATAATATACAAGAAAAAAAAAATTACAGTCCCTTGAGATGGGGTTGCTTGGTGATGTTCCAGGTGAGGAAAATGCTCCAACACAGGCAAAAATCAACAAAAAAACTTTACAGGTCTTGAAAGGAGTGACAGGTCTGGTCAAATGTATCCTTCTCCTTGCAATTTATCCTATCACTTTACTCTCTCAATTTCTCCCCTTATATACTCTTTTGCAGCCCCCTCCCACCCTTTAGACTTTTTTTATTCTCTGGGACTTTCCGTCTCAGACATGCCCAGGACATGCCCAAACCTAGCTCCAGACTGGGCTGAACAAAAAAAGGCGAATACTGCCATTTAGTGGCTTCTTTCCAAATTACACCTCCATCCCAAAAGGGAAAAATTTTGACTCATCAAGGCAAAATTTTTCTTTTCAATACAAAAATGGTTAAGTAGACACTTGTGCATATATAAATATAATACAATATATGAATAAGCACATGTGATATATATATACATACTCAAACACGAGATAAGCAATCACCAATTACATTGTCAGTACCCTTTACATGCTTAATTAAAGTCAAACTCCTGTAAAATCAAACTCCAATTCAACAATCTCCGATTCTTGTTTTTCATCTTACTCAAAAACATTAACGGATTGTGGTCAGTGTACACAATCATTGGCTTTTGCCCTGTACAAATATAAACCTCAAAGTGTTGTAAGGATAGAACCAGAGCCAACAGCTCCTTCTCTATTGTGGAATAGTTCTTTTGGTGGCGATTGAACTTCCTGGAGAAGTATGCCACGGGATGCTCAATGTAATCAGAGTCACTTCTCTGTAGGATCACAGATCCACAAGCTTGGTCGCTAGCATCGACTGCAATGGAGAACGGTTTGTTGAAGTCGGGAGATTTGAGCAAGGGGAAGTGACACAGCAGAGACTTCAGGCGCTCGAAGGCTCTTTGGCATGCTTCATCCCAAGTGAACTTTACGCCTTTCTTCAGTTGGTCGGTGAGACTGAGAGCAATCTCAGCAAAGTTCTTGCAGAACTTGCAGTAGTATCCGATCATTCCAAGGAAGTGGCGCAAAGCCTTTTTGTTGTCAGGAACTGGAAAGTCCATGATTCCTTGGACTTTAGCATTTATGGGTGCCACCTTACCCTGGCCTATGACATAGCCAAGATACGTGACAGTCGCATCACCAAAGTCACTCTTGTTCAGGTTAACAGTCAGGTTAGCCTGGGTCAAGCGCTGGAATAACGTCTCTACATCTTTCAGATGTTCTTCCCAGGAGTCACTCCATGTGATCAAGTCGTCGATGTACACACCCATGCGTGGCAATCCAGCGATTGTAGACTGTATCATCCTTTGGAACATGGCTGGGGAATTTTTCATGCCAAAGGGTAGGACTTCATACTGGTACAACCCAGATGGTGTGGCAAAGGCAGAGATACTCTTGGCCCTCTCAGTTAAAGGCACACACCAATAACCCTTCAATAAATCAATCTTGGTCAGAAACTTTGCTTGCCCTACTCGATCGATACAATCATCAATCCTAGGTATTGGAAACACATCAGTTCTAGTTACAGCATTGACTTTGCGATAATCTGTACAGAATTTAGTACTTCCATCAGTTTTACAATTTTGTCTGTCATCCCTTGCTGTCCGATATGTCATAAATTGGGGCCATAACAATATATAAAAGTTCATATATATATCACAGCTCCCTCAATAATTATTGGCACCCCTGGTTAAGATGTGTTCTTTAGCTTCTAATAAATTCAGTTTTTTCCAAATTATAAAGTACCACAATGAAAAAAAGAGGAAAATCCAACCTTTAATTCAAGTGCATTTATTCAGTGGGAAAAAAATCCCACATTAAGAAATAATTCTTTTACATCAAATCATGTGTGCCACAATTATTAGCACCACTGATGTTAATACTTTGTAAAACCCCATTTTGCCAACAAAACAGCACCTAATCTTCTCCTATAATGTTTCACAAGATGGGAGAATACCGAAAGAGGGATCTTCGACCATTCCTCTTTGCACAATCTCTCCAAATCATCCAGCAACCTGGGTCCTCTCCTCTGCACTCTCCTCTTCAGCTCACTCCACAGGTTTTCAATGAGGTTGAGGTCTGGGGACTGAGATGGCCATGGGAGGAGCTTGATTCTCTGTCTGGTGAACCATTTCTGTGTAGATTTGGCCACATGTTTAGGGTCATTATCTTGCTGAAAGACCCAGTGATGACCTATCTTCAGCTTTGGGGCAGAGGCCACCAGATTTTGATATAAAATGTTCTGGTATTTCAAAGCGTTCATGATGCCATGCACCCTAACAAGGTTCCCAGGGCCTCTGGAAGAGAAACAGGCCCACAGCATCACCGATCCTCCTCCATACTTCACAGTGGGCATGAGGTGCTTTTCTGCATACTCATCTTTTGTGTTCCGCCAGACCCACTTAGAGTGTTTGTTGCCAAAAAGCTCTATCTTGGTCATCTGACCAAAGCTCATCTGACCAAAGCACACGGTCCCAGTACCACTTAGCGAACTCCAGACGTTTGCATTTATGATTGTGAGTGAGAAAAGGTTTTTTCCGTGCATGCCTCTCAAACAGCTTGTTGGCATGTAGATAGCGCCTGATGGTTGTTTTGGAGACTTTTTGAACCCAAGATGCTACCATTTGTTGCAATTCTTTAACAGAGAGCTTTGAAGGAATTTTTATTTCTCTTACCATCCTCCTCACTGTCGTGGTGGCAAAATAACCTTGCGTCCTTGTCCAGGCTTGTTTACCACTGTTCCAGTTGTTTTAAACTTCTTAATGATTCCTCTGACAGTAGATATGGGCAGGTGCAAGAGAGTGGCTATTTTCTTGTAGCCATTGCCTGACTTGTGGAGGTCTGTTGAAGATTTTATTTCAGCATTATTCCTTATATTCACTAATATTGATTATATATATTTTTAATCATTATTCATTCATTGCTCACACTCATAATCAATAACCATATTATGTAGGCAGCAAAAAGACACACACACACATACATACAAGTAGTTCACATACTGCAGTGCAAACACACAGAAAAATACACATACAAACAGTTCACACATAGATAGACACACATATACAAGCAATTCAGTTCACACATGCATGAGCAGTTCACACACACATAAGCAGAGCACTTCTGTAGCTTTGATTTGCTTCTGTTTAGTTGATTCAAAAAACATAATCAGAGGATGTATTTGATTTCTGTAGCTTTGATCAATATTTGTTCAGCAAAATCATTAGTTGCTACTGAAAAACATAATTAATTGAATCATTTGTAATAATTTGACATGCATCAAATTCATCCACTGGTATCTTTTTCTTTTTTATCTGGCTGTAGTCTTTGTCTGCTGGGTGTGGCTGTCCACTGCTGGAGATATGGGTATAAACCGGCGCGTAAAAGTCGGGAGTTTTTTTTTGGAGGCAGTTCTTCTTGGGGAGTTGAGTTCCTCTTGCGCAGGAGGAACTCGGCTTTACATTTATCAACATGACACAATAAAGCCTAATTTTTAGCTCACCTGACGAAGAAGTCAGATGAGCTTATGTCATGGCCTGTTTGTCCGTCGTTCGTCGTCGTTCGTCGTCCGTCGACGACTGGGCCTATGAAGCTGAAACTTCCTACCCATGAGGACACCAAAATTTGTTCAAGGCGTTCCGATCCGATTTATTGGCCATCTGAAAGCTATTTATGCACATATTCAGCTGAAATTTGCTATGTAGTCAGTACGTGGCAAGATACATCACATATATTACGGCTTTTTCCGTATTTCGAATTTTGACCTTGCTTTCACCTTCAACTTTATACAACCCCTGTGAGTTACATTGAAATCTTTCCAAATCATCCTCTCCGAAACTACTTGGCCAATGAAAGTGAAACTTGACAAGTACCTTCCTGCCTATGAGGACACTAAGTTTTGTTCAAGGCGTTCCCATTCGATTTCAAACATGGCCGCCACGGCGGCCATATTGAAAATAACATAATTGGCCATCTGAAAGCTATTATTGCACATATTCAGCTGAAATTTGCTATGTAGGTAGTAAGTGGCAAGATACATCACATATAATACGAGTTTTTCCGTATTTTGAATTTTGACCTTGCTTTGACCTTCAACTTTGTACGACCCCTCTAAGTTACACTGAAACCTTTAAAACTCTTCTACTCTAAAACTACTTGACCAATGAAGCTGAAACTTGACAAGTATCTTCCCACCCTTTAGGACACTAAATTTGTTCAAGGCGTTTCCCTTGAATGGTCAGGTGAGCTACAGGGCCCGTGGCACTATTTTTCTTTTTCAGAATCTGTCTCTCTCCAATTGCTTGAGGATGGGGGAATCTCAATATGTTGAAGAAATCCACAACAGGTCGACACACATCTGCCTTACTTGAATGGTGTGTTCCTTTGTCTTTCCCATGTTGAAGAGAGGATAAGAGAAATGGCCTCTGTGTCACGTCATATTTATACCCCAGGAAAACTGGAAGTGATGAATTATTAATTAAATGTTCCTAGATACTCTGATCAACATTGTAAACTACTGTAGAAATGACAGAATACTTCAATTACATTTATTTCCTAGGAATTGTTAGGGGTGCCAATAATTGTTGAACAGGTTATTTTATGAAAAATAATTATTTCTCAGTCAGGAATTTTTTTCCCCTTTAAAATTCACTTGAGTTGACGGTTACATTTTCAGTATGAGAGTTTGCTTCTGCTATAAAAATTGAATTTATTTTAAGGCTTTTAACACATCTTAACCAGGGGTGCCATGGAGGGTACGTGTGTATATATTGTAATGTGAATATAGGCCACTAGATGGCAGCATTTACCTTTTTTTTTGTTAAGCCCAGACTGGAGATCGGTTTGGGCATGTTTTAGGCATGTCTGGGACAAGTCCCAGAGAAAAATAAAAAAAAGCCTAAAAGGTGGGAGGGGTCTGCAAACCAGTATATAAGGAGTAAAACTGAGACAGTAAAGTAGTAGGAGAAATTGCAAGGAGAAGGATACATGTGACCAGACCTGTCATTCTGTTCAAGACCTGTGAAGTTTCTTTTGTGGATTTTTGCCTGTGTTAGAGCATTTTCCTCACCCAAGACATCACCAAGGGACCCAACCAAAAAGGACTGTAAATATTTCTGTTTTTGTTGTAAATAAATCTTGGTCTGTAGATTGGTTTAGTCGTTATTGTTTGTGTTAGAAATTAAGTGTGTTTAAGTTTTAAAACTGTGTCTGTCATCCCTTGCTGTTGCTGTTGCTGTTGTGTTGTAAATGTAATAACAAATTGGGTCCATAACAACATATATATATATATATATATATATATATATATATATATATATATACACACTCAACAAAAATATAAATGCAACACTTTTGTTTTTGCTCCCATTTGTCATGAGATGGACTCAAAGATCTAAAATTCATTCCAGATACACAATATTACCATTTCTCTCAAACATTGTTCACAAATCTGTCTAAATGTGTGATAGTGAGCACTTTTGCTTTGCTGAGACAATCCATCCCACCTCCCACCTAATCGCCTACGTCTTTATAATTTCTGGATTTGCGTACATTAGTTCGAGAGGTTAATTGAGTAACAAGCCAAGAGAATCCGTTCTCTCGTCTGAATGTAGTAACGGCTAAAGTGCGTTGTAAGACGCACAGCTGAGTGATAATAACGAAAGTAATTTCCGCAAAGTCAGCGAAAGTTCCGGATTTTTTGCAGATTGTCATCCTTGCGGAGTCACATCAATTATATCAACATAGCCAACAGGTAATCGCTTTGTCATTCGTTAATTATTACGTGTCATGCATTGGCGGTGGCTGTTCAGTTAAAAAACTGATTGTTAATCAGGCAAACCTGATCGCAAACCGTTAAGAGAAAATATACAGGAAAGGGCGATGTTACTGAAGGCCTTCCCAACATCTGACGGCAAAAAATCAAAGTTCAGTCCATATATGTATTAAAGTTCATTGTATTTATATCAAATTTCATTGTATCTATATCAAAGTTCACCATATAATTCCTGTTTCGCTTGCCATATATACTGTGTGTGAGTGTGTATATATATCGTCTATCTATCTTCTATATCTATCTATCTTCTATATCTATCCATCTTCTATAATTATAATTATAATTATAATTATATATTTGAGGCCGATGTCTGTCTGTGTGTGTGTGTGTCTGTGTTTGTGTATGTACACGTTTTTCTCCTACATTTCCCCATGGATTATCACCAAATTTGCTGTGAATATCGACTTGGACACCAGGAAGGACTTGACGTCGCCTGATTTTTGAAAAACGGTCATGCATGCAAAAAAAAATGGCAATTTCACTCCAGGCAGCGTGTAAACTTATATAACCTGTAATCTGATGCGCGTAGCAATATCCGGCTGCACCGCTAGGAGCCGCAGTGTCCTTACGAACGGGCGTTGAGGTAACCTGCGAGCGGGCTACGGATTGCGATGGGGCCGAGGGAGTGATAACACAGCCTGCACGAAAGCCAGGCTTTTGACTGGGTAGCGCGTTCGTCCACGAATGCAGCATTCTGATTGCTCGAACTTCACAGCTCCCAAATTCAAATTTGACAGTTCAACACTCGCAGGGCTGGCGTTACACCTGAAAATTCGGTGGCAATTATTGACAAAAATGAGTCCTGGCTGATTCTAGATGGTTTTCTCCTTGATTAACACGTTTTCCAATTCAAGAACTAGAACGGGCACTCGGTAGAGCGCATACCTTCGCCGACGCCACTGAATCCCTCGCCACTGGCGTTGGTTTCATGCCGATCGGATAAAAATTGACCGAGATATGGCCGAAAGTCGGTTTTGACCTTTTCGTGGCCTTGACCTTGACCTTTGACCCGATCACTCCCAAAATCTAATCGATTGATCCTCAGGTCATGCCAAATCAACCCACCAAATTTTATGAAATTCCGTTTGGTACTTTTTGAGTTATTCGATACACATACACACAGACAGACAGACACACAAACAAATAAATACACGGGGATCAAAACATTACCTTCGTCAGCGAAGTCGCTGGCGAAGGTAATAATCAAGTGGCAGTTGAAGACATGGCTTCTCTCCCTCATGCGATCTAAAAGCAACAAAATAATGGGCTACAAAGCGGGTAGCAGTGAGAATATATATATATATATATATATATATATATATATATATATATATAGCGCCCTCCATAATTATAGGCAGCTCCCGTCCCGTCTCCTCAGTCAGCAGTCACCCAAACTGAAAATCATTGTCCTTAAGAGTCATTCTAAATTGTTCACCACACATTGCTTTCTCACTTATAATAGGCCCGGAGTGATTATTTAAAAAAAAACTTGTGACCATTGACCAGTAATATAGCCAATATTCAATCTTTATATTCAAGTATCCATGTGACAGTCAACATCTCAATTCAATCAGTCCCCCTTCCATGTCACATTTTAACAATATTTAGAATCCGTCATTATCAGATTTGTCATTATTCCCAAAGTTGTGACTTCCATCTGAGTAGAAGATGAGCAGTGCTGTATGAAGGGGTTACCGTGTTTCAGCGCAGTCTTAAATCACTAAGGTAACCCCCTTCATACAGCACTGCTGCTATTTTTCTCTGTCTTATTCAGACTGCGACGGGAAAGGTAGAGTTGTTGCCTTAGCGCTGGATGCGTTTGCAGTGTCGCTCGCTTTGCAACACTGGAATCAAACATTTTCAAGAGGCTCCTTGACGTTATTTTCTTATGTTCACATTTTAATTTGAATACGCCTCCATCAGAAGTGACTAAAAGCAGAAAGTGAAGTCACCCAGTCTGAAAACGTCTTTTAGATCAGACTCTCATTACAGAGTCTGTGCAGGCCAAAAAAGGGCTTGTAACAAAATCGCGGTACGCTATCGAGGAAAAATATATGCTTGTAAAAATTTTTAAGTGCTTGGGTTCGCTTGGCAGGTCACGTGCATTTTATGCACAATCACATTTCAATCACGTTTTCAAGTTATATCTTAAAAATATCGAGCACTGACGGCTCATCCCTTTCACACAGACGCTGAAGTGCATCAGCTACTCATTGTTGACGGTGCTGAAACACCTCCCGAGGTGCATCAGGAACGGATGACTTTAATACTCCTCTTAAGGCGTTTCAGAGATGCGGTCTTTGAGTGAAAGTTGGCGCATGCGTCTGCTGCATTTGCTGAGTGTCCATGGTGATGATCAGCGATTCTGTGGTCGATCTCGTGGTCCATTTGGGTCGCCGTATGCGCAGTCTCAGCAGGATCAGCGGCAGCGGGCTCCACTTAGCCGATCCTCCTCCACCCGCTGTTGGCTTTGTGCAATCAATTAAGTCAGCGACGGGCTGGTCGGGATATGGCAATCCCTGCTTTTACATTAATCCAGGATCTTAGGATCCGACTTTTATGCAACAGGCCCCGGGTTAGGGTGATGGTTGTTTTTTTTGAGCAGGGGAGGGGCCACGCAGTGAAGCAGTCCTTGCAAATATTTTAGATCAAGTAAATGGCGGTAATGCAGAAATAAGTTTATAAGTTGCCATAAAACTACAAAGAAGAACAGTTAGGCGGAGGCTGACGTACTTATGGCAAAATTATTACGACAAACAATTTTGAAAAAAAAAACAAAGGCTGTAAGGTTGGAAAAAATCCAAGGTGGTGGCTGTGAACAAGGTGAACGCTCAAAAATGGGGAAGCCGAGAGATTAAAAGAAACTCGTGGCGGCTGGACTAAATAGACCAGGGGCCTCATTTATCAAAAAGGGTGTAAAAGTGCTACTAAATTTCACATACGGCAAAAATTCAGAAATGGCGTACCGAAAATATTTACACCCTTTTCAGATTCACAACCGCTGCATCACCGCAGATCGTGCCCTTAGTCCCCATTGAAAACCCTCATGACGTGGAGGGGGCTGTGGGTCCGGGTCCACATGCTGGGATGGAGGGAGGCCCAGCGGCAGCGCAACCCCACGCCTCACTGCCACATTGTGCAGGATGGCACAGGCCCAGATGATCATGCTGACCTTTTTAGGGTGGTAGAGGAGCCTACCACCCAACGCATGCAGGCAGTGCCTGCGGCCACAAGGCAGCGCATACGGGCATGGACCTCATTATACTGGGTTTCCTGGCCACCCTGTGGGTCCGGGATGGGAACTAGCAGCCTCTCCATCAGGAAGTAGCCATTATCACCTGTAAGTCACAACAATGGGGTGAGTATCAGCCTTGAATCGATGATTATAAGCAGCAGCTTTCAATGAGTGAGTTACTGTGTAGCCTACATGCACTCACCAAGTAGCCAGCCGTTACACACAGCGCCTGCCTTCAGTCTCGCCCCCACACTGCTGTGCGTCAGATGAATGAATCGTGTAGAGCCAGGCCACCCTGCCACCACATTTGTTATGAGCACATCGGCGTCACATATGATTTGGGTATTGATCGTATGCACATTTTTGCGATTCACATACACGAATTCATTCACCGATGGTGCCCTGATCATGATGTGAGTGCAGTCAATGGCTCCAATTACATTAGAAAAACCGGACTTTGCTGTGGCTTTGATTGTTCTTTTAAATAGGCTATAATCCGCGCTCCTCTCTCCCTCACACACTGCAATTCTCTGACTCAGCAGCTGCGTCACCAATTCCACCTGTTCTTCAAAAAGGGTGTAAATCACGGTACGCCGTGGTCAAAATGGGTGTAAATGTCCGCACTTTTTACCGTCAGGTTTGGGTTTGATAGATCCCAAATTTGGCGGATAAAAGTGCGTACGCTCAAAAAGGGGGGGGGGGGGGGGGTTATAAAAAAAGGTGTATCCACAATGATATATGAGGCCCCTGAGTGGGGAGATTCAGAGGGAGCTGATCGTGAGGATAGCATGGAGTTTGGACAAGATGATGGACTAGGGAGGGATAAAAGAGTAGGCAGTTTTGCCAAGGAGTATGTAAAGAGAGCCAGGAGGGGTAGAGGTTGTGTGGGACGACTGCTGGTGAGAGATCAAGAAGAGTCATTATCTAAGTATAAGATATTATTGAGAGTTGGTGGAGAGAGGGGCTTCCATCAGTCCAGTGACACTCACCACTGTCTTAAAAATCTGGGTGGGGACATATGCTTAGCAAAGGTGCTAAATCAGGATAATCTGTTGATTATATGTAGAAGCACAGATCAGAGAGAGTGGGCCAGTAGGGTAAAAAACATTGAAAAATGTAAAGCTATGAGTTCAATTTATGGTTTAAATTCTTTTAATGTATGGGTGTGTTCTCATGTCTGTCTCCTTTTATGATCTTCATTTTTCCTATTTTGATGTTTAATTCCCTACTTCCCCCATTTTGTTTCATTGCCTTTATGTACTTGTGTTTTACCTGTTTGTGAAGCACTTTTTGCTGTATTGGTTGAAAGGTGCTGTATAAATACATTTATTGTTTTAAGACACTTAATAAACAAACACCCAACAGGTCTTTGTAATAAATGCAAAGTAGAAGAATCAATGGAACATGTAATCTTACATTGCCAGAAATACACATTGGCATGGAAAACACTGGAGGGAAATTCGGAAACTAGGAGATGAGGAACTTGGTTCAAAAAATGTGTTTCACAGGGGTGAAGGCAAGATCCCTCAGCCCCGACACACTGAATCAAAGCTGAAGGTGTTTGAGCCAGAGTGAAAGGTCATTGTGGTACAAAACCTGGACGAGGCACGTCTGCCCACCAAGGCAAGTCCACATTTGTGAAATCAAGTTCCTAACCAAAGCGGTTTGAGATAAATGGCCCAGACAAAATATTCCCACACGCCACCCGCCTGCGAAAGGGCTGACAATACCATACATGCCAACGCTACTGCTTTTGGCGGTAGACTACCGCTTTCGGGGCGTTTCATTCTGGAAAAAAAAAAAAAAAACGCCCCTAAAGCGGTAGTCAAACCCCAGAAGCGGTAGAGTTGGCACGTATGCAGTACCCCTCTGGCCCTTCGCGATAAAAATGCGATTTCCATTGGTATTAAGAAGCTTTTCTCTAACTTGAAAGGACTGATTAACAGAACTCAGGTTTCAGAGTTGTTTTTTTTTTAAATCTCTCTCTGAGGCTTTGTTACTCCAGTCCGCACTCCAACATGGTGGGAGGCGGTGATGCTCCTGACTGCTGGGTGAGCGTATATATAAACCCCAAAAGATGTAGAAGAAGAATTACTAGTAGTAGTAGAAGTAGTAGTGGTGATAAACACCTGACAGAGGATGCACTGGCTATAGTGTTGAGATTGTTTAACAGATTTTGGGAGTCTGGTCAAATTCCCTCACTGTGGAAACAAGCAATAATTGTACCAGTTCATAAACAAGGAAAGACCACTCTGATCCATCTAGCTACAGACCTATTGCCTTGACATCACATCTGTGTAAAATCATGGAACACACAGTAACAGAAAGGTTAACATTTTCTAGAAAGTAAAGCTCTTCTGTCTCCAAATCAAAGTGGGTTCCGTAGGGGTCGGAATACAATGGATTCTGTAGTGTGTCTGGAATCAGACAATCGGAAAGCACAGAGTAATAATGAAGTGGTGATAGCTACCTTCTTTGATGTTGAAAAAGCATATGACATGCTATGGAAAGAAGGACAACTCATTAAGTTAAAATCACTGGGAATTGGTGGGCAAGCATATACAAAACCCAAAACCAACATTGAACAACACTGGACTACAAACGCTGCCTTGTGGAGTACCATTCTCCGCCCCATACACACTGCAGTATTCAGCCCCTACTCTAGCTTGTATTTTTCTGTTGATTAAGAAGTCCAAGACCCAATTACAAAACCCAAAACCAGTGAAGTTGGCACGTTGTGTAAATCGTGAATAAAAACAGAATACAATGATTTGCAAATCCTTTTCAACCTATATTCAATTGAATACACTGCAAAGACAAGTTACTAAATGTTCGAACAGGTAAACTTAGTAATTTTTTGCAAATATTAGCTCATTTAGAATTTGATGCCTGCAACATGTTTCAAAAAAGGTGGCACAAGTTGCAAAAAAGACTGAGAGAGTAGAGGAATGCTTATCAAACACTTATTTGGAACATCCCACAGGTGAACGGGCTTATTGAGAACAGGTGGGTGCCATGATTGGGTATAAAAGCAGCTTCCCTGAAATGCTCAGTCATTCACAAACAAGGATGGGGCAAGGGTCACCACTTAGTGAACAAATGCGTGAGCTGATTGTCGAAAAGTTTAAAAACAACATTCGTCAATGAGCTATTGCAAGAAATTTAGGGATTTCATCATCTATGGTCCGTAATATCGTCAAAAGGTTCAGAGAATCTGGAGAAATCACTGCACGTAAGCGACAAGGCCGAAAACCAACATTGAAAACCCGTGACCTTCGATCCCTCAGGCGGTACTGCATCAAAAACCGACATCAGTGTGTAAAGGACATCACCACATGGGCTCAGGAACACTTCAGAAAACCACTGTCAGTAACTACAGTTCATCGCTACATCTGCAAGTGCAAGTTAAAACTCTACAATGCAAAGCGAAAGCCATTTATCAACAGCACCCAGAAACGCCGCTGGCTTCGCTGGGCCCAAGCTCATCTAAGATGGACTGATGCAAAGTGGAAAAGTGATCTGTGGTCTGACGAGTCCACATTTCAAATTGTTTTTGGAAACTGTGGACGTCGTGTCCTCCGGACCAAAGAGGAAAACAACCATCCGGACTGTTATAGGCGCAAAGTTCAAAAGCCAGCATCTGTGATGGTATGGGGGTGTATTAGTGCCCAAGGCATGGGCAACTTACACATTTGTGAAGGCACCATTAATGGTGAAAGGTACATACAGGTTTTGGAGCAACATATGTTGCCATCCAAGCAATGTCTTTTTCATGGACGCCCCTGCTTATTTCAGCAAGACAATGCCAAGCCACATTCAACAGCATGTTATAACAGCATGGCTCCGTAGTAAAAGAGTGCGGGTACTAGACTGGCCTGCCTGTAGTCCAGACCTGTCTCCCATTGAAAATGTGTGGCGCATTATGAAGCGTAAAATACGACAACGGAGACCCCGGACTGTTGAACAACTTAAGCTGTACATCAAGCAAGAATGGGAAAGAGTTCCACCTGAAAAGCTTCAAAAATTGGTCTCCTCATTTCCCAAACGTTTACTGAGTGTCGTTAAAAGGAAAGGCGATGTAACACAGTGGTAAAAAGGCCCCTGTGCCAACTTTTTTGCAATGTGTTGCTGCCTTTAAATTCTAAGTTAAATATTATTTGCAAAAAAAAATAAAGTTTCTCAGTTTGAACATTAAACATCTTGGGCTCTAATTTCGTAGACCAGGCGCAGGCGCGGCGCAGGCGCGGCGAATGGGGGGTGCGCCGCGCCAACGGGGTGTGTCCAGGCGTATGTGGCAATTTCGTGCCCGGCGTAGCCTGGCGCAAGTACTCTGTCCCGCCACTGCCCCTCCTTCCAACGCAAGTTGGCAAAGAAGGCGACACAGCCGAGTCAAATATTGCTCACTGGCAAGAGAAACGATGGATAACGTGTTCCTATTATTACAAACTGTTGCTGTTTTAAATTTTGGGATTAACATGCATAGACAACAATGCAAGATACGTGACACATTTATTTTCAATATGTGATCTTAACTCAGTAGCTACGAGATCATAGCAATCACGCTGTACTCCTTTCCCCCACTAAAAACGATAAAACCGAAGTGACAATAATAGTAGCCTTGTATTAAGCCGCTTGCACAGTGGACGCGAAACGAATTTTTCGCTCGACAGATTGCGTCTTGTTTCCGAAAGTCTGACTGGGTTTTAATAAATCTCCGTGTCCGACAGTCTATTATTGTTTTTAATATCATCAAATCTTCTGACTCTTTTAGATAGTAAACGCAAATGTTTTGATAAGAGGGCTCAGTTCTTCAAGATGAGTGCCGAGAATTTCAATCAATGTTTCTGTGTAAGCTCTGCTCAATAAAGTGAGTCGACACTCGCGCGAGGCAATGTTCAATGCCTCCGTGTCTGACAGCCAAAAAAAGAGGACGATTAGAACAGATTGATAACGAAATAAAGAATAAAAAGAAACATTTTAACAACAGAACATCCAATGAACACTGCGATTTATTTATTGGCGGGTCATCTTTGTTGGATGTCCCGTTTGTTGGTGATATATTTTTATTCTTTATTTCGTTATAAATCTGTTCTCATATCAATACTTTTTGCTGGCTGCTGGACATGGAGTATTTTTGCATTTCGTGTCGGACAGTCTTGATCGTGCATGCGATAATTTCTTCACTGTCAATGGTCATGGAATTGATTTGCTCACTGACTACAAGCACTATTTTATCTCTGCTGTGGAAATAAAGCGTGAATCTGTTCGGTCCATCTGACTAATTTTCAAAAGAAAGACCGAATAAAGACTGCCGTCTATCTTCAACGGAAGAAAACAGACGAATAGGCTAAAAAGACCAAGAAAAGTCGATTGCTATCAATTAGTATTTTGTGAAGGTCGAACACAAACATAGCCAAGTCTGCACGTCTAATAATTCCTGGAATACTCGGAAAAATTAGAACTTTTATGACTTTCGGACAGGGAGCTATTTTAAAACCCTGTCCGACTTTCGCGTCTTTGCAATGACTTTGTCTGTAATCAGTCGTATGAAAAATTTGTTTCGCGTCCAGTGTGCAAGCGGCTTTAATGAGCTTAGAACGCAAGCATTCCATATATATATATATATATATATATATATATATATATATATATATATATATATATATAAACACAGTTTGTGGTTGGCTGAGAAAGATGTGAAGTCGTTAGTTTGCATCACAGATTCAGCTGCGTTGATTAAGCTAAGTTTCCATTAAGCGTGGCAACCGCCTTTAATCTGACATCAGGACAATCGATATAGATACTATAATTTATGTCCTTATTCAGATAGTTACATTAAATAGTGCTTCCTGTAATTATTTCTTGCATTGAAATGAGCCTGACATTCTGTAAACCCGCCTGTGAGATTTCGGTGACGTGTGCGCACTCGGCGCCATTCAGCCAAATTACCACTGCACGGAAATTAAACCAGGTTGGAGTTGGCGAGTTTTCTGCACAACTCCAGCGGAGACTTTTTCTACGAAATTGTCACTGCGTCTTGATGAATATGTGACACCTCCCCCTACTACGCCGCCACACCCATCTCGGCGCACGTTCGTCTACCGAAGCCTGCGCACTTCACGAAATTACCACCACGCGGGCTGCGCCGTACGAAATTACCACTGCGCGGGCTGCGCCTCGCTACGCCACCTGCGCTGCGCCAGGAAATTAGAGCCCCTTGTCTTTGCAGTGTATTCAATTGAATATAAGTTGAAAAGGATTTGCAAATCATTGTACTCTGTTTTTATAAACGATTTACATAACGTGCCAACTTCACTGGTTTTGGGTTTTGTAATTGGGTCTTGGACTTCTTAATCAACAGAAAAATACAAGCAAGAGTAGGGGCTGAATACTGCAGTGTGTATGGGGCGGAGAATGGTGCTCCACAAGGCAGCGTTTGTAGTCCAGTGTTGTTCAACATAATGATAAATGGCATTTTCTCTCAGGTTGAATGAAGCATAGGGAAATCTTTATATGCAGATGATGGGGCTCTGTGGGCAAGAGGATGCAACATTTTATTTTATTTATTTATTTCCACTCTTGGGGTGGATAGCCCTTTCAGCACAGCTGATTTTCAAAGGGGACCACATTACATAGTTAACACACACATACATCAACATGCCAACAAAGAGGAGGGGGGGTGGGGACGTGTACATACACTGCCCGGCCAAAAAAAAAGTCGCGCACTCAAATATTTAGTTGGAACCCCTGTAGCTTTGATTACAGTGCATATTCATTTTGTCATTGTTTTGACAACTATATGCAATGCCAGAACATTTATTTTCCATCATACATGCCATAATTTTTGGCCGAGATCTTGTCTTCTCAACATAATAGTTGAACCACTCGGTAGTCTTTCTTGAGCACATCCCAATAACTTTTACTGTGTCTAAGATCAGGACTTTGTGGAGGCAAATATGTTTGTGAAAATGATTCCTCATACTTGTTTTTGCATTCATGATTTTCTTTGCTAAATACAGGCCAATAAGTTGCCTGTTCTGAAATACTGTAACATCTTTTCCACCAGCAAGGGATGTGTCTTCCGACATGATTTTTTGAGAAATGAGTAGCGATGCGCTTCATCAGTTAGGGGAAAAATGATTATTGCCAGCTGAAACATGTTAGTAACCGCAATAATGATCCAATTCTAGAATTTGTTCATTAATTTCCAAACGGTGTCTTTTTTTTTGGCCGGGCAGTGTATATACAGGTGACCATGGTTTTATATAATCAAATTCAATAAAAGGAACAAGAAAACAACAAAAACAGGAGGATTAATCAGAGGTAATTTAAAATATAGAATGATAGGGTAATAATAATAATGCATCAATTTTATATAGCGCTTTTTCTGCTTTCTGGGCACTCAAAGACGCTTCACAAGGATACATTATTCATTCACTCACACATTCACACTCTGATGGTGGTAAACTACGTTTTTGTAGCCACAGCTGCCCTGGGGCAGACTGACGGAAGCGTGGCTGCCAGTATGCGCCTTCGGCCCCTCCGACCACCACCAAACATTCACACGCAGCCATACAGTGTTCCTATATTGCATGTTTTTGTGGGTGGGGGAAACTGGAGTACCCGGAGAAAACCCACGCGAACACAGGGAGAACATGCAAACTCCACACAGAAAGGCCCCAGGCCGGATTTGAACCCACAACCTTCTTGCTGTGAGGCAGTAGTGCTAACCACTGTGCCACCGTGCCGCCCAATGGGTTTGGGCGTTATGCTTCTCTTAATGTCATTACCCGTTTCACTTCATTAGTGAAACTACTTAAGTTTTGGCTTTTACGTATTTCTTCAGGTAACATACTGAATAAAAATGAACTAGAATAAGAAAAGCTGCGTTTCATGAATCCCGTTTTGTGAAGGCTTAATTTACTTTTATGATTTCTAAAACTATTGGTCCTATGTCGGGTTTGAAGTTTGAAGTTTATATTTAGTGCAACACCTGTGTGCAAAACTTTAAAAAGCATGATCAATTTAGCTATTTTCCATCGAATCTCTATAGGTTTTATATTAGATTCTTCATATAATTCACAAGTTCTTTTATCAAAATCGGATTGAAGAACAATTCTCGCTGCCCTGTTCTGTGAGACCTGCAGTTTACGTCAGTGGGTGAGAGTTGCATTGCTCCATACGACTGAACAATAATCAAGCTGGGATTGGATTAAGTTATAATAAAGTACCTTTGCTGTACTTATATCAGCATATGACCTCAGTTTTCGCAAAAAGAATAAGTTTCGACTAATTTTACAGTTTACATACTCGATATGAGGTTTCCACGTGAGACAAGGATCTAGAATGACACCTAAGTATTTACAACTATTTACCTCTTTAACTGACTTACCATTAATGTAAAAGGTCAAGGGATGAGTATGAAATTTTTTCAAATGTTGACTAGAGCCAGTAAGCACATTATGATTTTGCTGCATTTAGTATCAAACGATTCGCTGATAACTAGGAAGATTCTCTTTTTAGATCGTCATTAACAAAAACAAATTCAGTTGGCTTACTTGACGAAAAATAAAGACACGTGTCATCAGCATATAATGATATTTTACAATGTTTAACAGTATTAACAATATCATTTAAGAAAACCAGAAACAATGTGGGTCCAAGTATCGATCCCTGGGGGACGCCATGTTTCACTTCAATTGGAGGAGACATTAACCCGTTCACTTCCATAGCCTGAGATCTGCCACACAAATAGTTTATAAACCATGAGACACTTACTTCATTGAAGCCATACCAGCGTAATTTCAAAATAAGGATACTATGGTCTACGGTATCGAAGGCTTTCTTTAGATCAAGTGTAATAAAAGCAGTCACCAACCCTTGGTCCATGTGATACAAAAGATCATCAGTAAGATTAAGTAAAGCCGTCGCAGTTGAATGACCTCGCCTAAACCCAGATTTCTGTGTCGAAAGAATTGAATTATTGGAGAGGAATTTCAGGACCTGAACATTAACGAGTGTCTCAAGCACTTTAGACAAAATAGGTAAGATGGAAATAGGGCGATAATTGCCAATGTGGGTTCGATCACCGCCTTTAAATACAGGAACAATTCTGGCAGCTTTCCAATCACTGGGTATGGCTCCAGTTGTTAGAGACAGATTAATGATGTGAGTTAAAATCGGAACAATGCTTGGAATGACCATGCAAATAATTTTGACTGGTAAATCGTCAATTCCAGTAGCCTTATGGACTGGCATTTTGTTCAGTACTTTTCTAACATAATCTTCAGAAACCGTATGAAATGTGAATTCTAATGAGGTTTTAAGAGGTATATAAATATCATAATTCAAGCTATGTTCTGTCCTTAATTCATTTACAATATTTTGAGAATAATCATTAAATGCGTTTGCCAGAGTAAGTGGATCATTGACTAGCTTATGTAAGTAAGAAAATGCAAACTGCAATACTTCAGGTGGAAGAATGGGCAGGTAAATGGGGATTCAGATTGTCAGTAGCAAAAACCCAAGTGACGTGTTTCCCTAAACGTCAAAAAATATCACCCTTCTCATTAAAGATGTATGGACAACCTCTTGAACAAGTAAAAATCATCAAATTACTTGGTTTGGTTTGACCGTTGGCCGTTGGTTTGACCGTTTGACCGCTCACATGGACCGCTCACATAGACAAAGTTCAGAGTAAGTGTAGGAGAGTCATGAATGTACTGCGTTGTTTGGCAGGACAGGAGTGGGGAGCAATTAGGTTGCCTCTACAAAATATATCCTGGGCCCTCATGAGATCGGTGTTTGACTCTGGGTGTACAGCTTTCGTGTCAGCAGCAGAATCAAATCTGAAGAAGCTGGATGTTTTGCAGGCTCAGGCCCTGAGAATCTGTAGTGGAGCATTTAAAACATCCCCAGTGTCAGCGATGCAGGTGGAAATGGGAGAGCTGCCTCAGTGAATCAGGAAAGTAAAGCTAATGTTGGCACACTGGATCCATCTCCCGGGGCATTGTGACAAATATCCTGCCAAGCAGAGGTTTAATTGCGTTTTTTTAGGGGGGGGGGCCTTGTCTACACACTACTGTAAATGGTCAACATTTTTCAAATCTGTAAATCTCATGTCAGTGAGGAGGGGCATCAGAGAGGTATCAGTGCCTGATCACCTTCAGTATAAAAGTATTAACCCTGGGAGGTAGAACAGAACTTGAGTGCTTTGGAAAAACCCAGTAAGTAGAAAAAGACTGAAACCTGTATCTCACTGGGGTTAAGGTCTTGTTTGACAATGAAACTGACTTGGAAGTTATTTATTCATAGCATAATAAACAATATTTAGGGGAAACCTTTTTCATTGTCAGGATTCATGGCAATATTATGATTTAAGTTTTTCCATTCAAAAATGTCATTCACCAAAATGGGCAAAAACCTTGCACTTATGCAGTTACAGTGAAGTTTGACAGTTATGTCAGTGCTAACTCCACTGTCTCCCTCCCTCCTGAAGCCATGTTTCAGTCATTCGCATGTGAATCATATGATTTATAAATTCAGGCCATGGATGTCCTGCACAACCAGTGCTCTGTATGGGAACTGACCCAGCAGATCATGTTATACTTATGTTGCTTTCTAATTGACTGATTCTACTTGGTAGGTTTTGCAATAAAAAAACCAAATTGAATGGGGAAAACCCAATAAGGTCAACTTGCTAGTTTTTTGCTTCACAAATGAATAAATACAAATTAACTGCTTGGGTTTGCTATAGCCAAACATGGGAAATCAGGGATTATTCTACTTGTATCGTACTGTATGTGATGAGGCAAAGCCTTGTAAGCACAAAAATCATCCTAACTCAGTTTCGATCAAAATCTGATTTATTTGTTTTTTTCATAACACTGAAGAGAAGGAGCTGAGTGGTTGGGACTCAGGGATTTTACGACGGACAGTTGCCAGCAGCCTTAACAAACTGGTGTTGGTAACTGCAGCTCGTAATTAAAAAAATAAATAAGTTACGTTAGCCGTTGTGTTGATAGTGTAATGCACCATTTTGGCCTCAGTGTGCGGCGAAACGTGGCACAGCAAGTTTCCGTTTGAAGAGGAAGAAATTAAACCGGCAGTGGTCGGTCAAGTGAGGCGCAGGGCAGAGATGCCGGGTCTCACGTATTCGGCGTAGGTTTTACACATTTTTTAGGCTTATTTGCCATAGTCCGTAATTATTAATTGAATGCTTAATGAGATTCTCACGCCGAATTAAAATCCTTGTACATTGAAGTTTCCGTTTCACTTGCGTAAAGGTACACCTCACCACAAGTCACATGGAAAGCGATTATGACTCTAGACTTCTCGTGCTTCTCTTTACTCAGGGATTGTAGACAATGCATGTGTTTCATGATCGTTTAAATTGTTTTAATGAAATACGACTTTTTGAAACGTTTTTATGCAGTTCCATTGCTTTTAATCCCTCAGTAAAGACAAGCCTGAGAATTCCCAAGTCATAATCGTTTTTCGTGACATTAGTGGAGAAATCCACCGTAATGCGGGTGAAACTGATTAACTTGATGCACAATGACTTAAATTCCGCGAGTGAATTTCTTCAGAGCGCCTTGATTGAATTATTGCTGATTACGGCACAGAAACGTGACGCCACTTAGGAGAAACTCACGCCTAAGACATAAGCCTTGGCATCTCTGTCAGGGTGAATTGAGAGCGAAACAGTGCTGGTAAAGAGAACAAAGCAGTGAACCAGAAATAAAACACAATCATTTCACAATGGTTGGGTTTAAAAGCACAGAGAAACTCACACACCTCCGCACAGACGTCTTGCTAGTGTTCCCGCAATAACGTTACAGAAAGGCCCGAAACTATGTGTAAAACTAGAAGAGCACTCAGAGAGCGCAGAACCTCCGCCGCCAGGGGGCAGCAAAGCAAAAAGCACGGCAATTGGAACTCTGGCCCATTGGAAAGACTTGAAATCTTGAACTTTGGAGTATATCTCAGCAGTACTTTGGTCTTGATATGCCAAAATTTAATCACCTCTTCCTTGACTTAATACCCACCTACCCTGAAAATTTCATAAAAATTTGGCCAAAAGTTTTTGAGTTATCTTGTACACAAACAAACAAACAAACCAACAAACAAACGAACGGCACCGAAAACATAAACCTCCTCGGCGGAGGTTAATAATTACACACTTATTGCCGCCTTTCCTTTGTTCTCAGTGCACAAAAGCAGTGAAAAGAAGGATCTTCATTAGAGCTCTACTGCGGAATCTCTGTAAAACAGGCTCACTACCCTGCCTTCTTCTTACATGATCTGCTGAATCTGCCTTTGTTACTTGTTTAGGCTGTATGTGTGCTACATGTTAGCCCAGTGGCTGCTAAAGTTAGCTTAAGTTTAGCTCGTTAGCTACCAATACAGTTTGTTAGCAACCAACTTGTTGCCACCAAGCCAACACAGCTAACGTTAATGCTGCTTAACAGGCAGCTTTGAAAACAGATAAAATGTTGGCTCGGTAAGAGTTGAAATTTTGAAAACTTACCAAGGAAAAAGAAAGTTGACGGAATCTTGACAAGGGCAATTCACGCTATGACAGACAGCATGACAGTGAAGGGCACAGGGCGCAGGCATGTTTGATGACTACTGATCATTGTTGTTTACAATGTTTTGGGCATTGATGGTTAGGGAGGAAAAATTAGCCTGAAATATCTATTTTTTTGTCTAGACAATTATTTATTGTAATGTGAATATAGGCCACTAGATGGCAGTATTTACCTTTTTTTTGTTAAGCTCAGACTGGAGTCATGTTTAGACATGTCCTGGACATGTCTGGGGGAAGTCTCAGAAAATTAAAAAAAAAAAGAGGTCTAAATGTGGGTGGGGTCTGCAAAAGAGTATATAAGGAAAAGAATTGAGACAGTAAAGTAGTAGGAGTAATTGCAAGAAGAAGGATACATGTGACCAGACCTGTCATTTCTGATCAAGACCTGTGAAGTTTCTTTTGTGGATTTTGCCTGTGTTTGAGCATTTTTCTTTACCCAGGACATCACCAAGCCACCCCACGAAAAGGGACTGGAAATATTTCTGTTTTGTTTATATATAATTCAATCTTGGTCTTTAGGTTAGTTAGTTGTTATGGTGTTTGTTAATTAAATGTGTTGAGGTTTTTAAAACTGTGTCTGTCATCCCTTGCTGTTGCTGTTGTGTTATAAATGTAATAATAAATTGGGGCCATAACAAATTGGGGGCTCGTCCGGGATAGACCATTTTGTGAGTAATTTATTGAAAATCTAACATTTCAAATTGTAAAATTGATTTTTTTTAATTGAATACATATATATTGACAACAGCAATGGATGATTTCTTGGCATCACCAACCGTAGGGGTTTTGAAGTCTTTTAAAAAGACAGAGCTGCTAGAAATTTGCAGACATTTAGAGCTGACAGAGGTGAAACCAGCCATGCGAAAAGCAAGACTGGCTCGAGAGATAGTTGAATATTACATTGATGAAAATGTGTTTGCACCCGGAGATCTGGAACAGTTTCCAGTGGAAAATCCAAATATAGAAATGGAACTTAAATTAAAAATGCTAGAGATTGTAAGAGAGGAAAGAGAAAAAGAAAGGGAGGAAAAAGAAAAGCAAAGAGAATTTGAGAGGGAAGAAAGAGAGAAAGAAAGGGAAGAAAAAGAAAAACAAAGGCAGTTTGAGTTAGAAAAATTAGCAAGAGAAGAGAAAATAGAAAGGGAGGAAAAAGAAAAACAAAGAGAATTTGAGTTAGAAAAATTTGCAAGACAGAGAGATTTTGAATGAGAGAAATTCGATAGAGAAGAAAGACTCCAAATGGAGCAACTAAAAATTAAAATTGAAACTAAAAATAAATTTTGTGCCAGTCAGGAGGTAAAACTGGTGCCTCCATTTTCGGAAAAGGATGTTGACAACTATTTCCAGTGTTTTGAAAAGGTAGCAAAGAGTTGCCAGTGGCCAAAGGAACACTGGCCTCTGATGTTGCAAACTGTCCTCAAGGGTAAAGCTCAACAAGCCTATTCGGCTTTGTCTGCAGATGATTCCTCTGATTATGAGGTTGTCAAAAAGGTTATTTTGAGAGCTTATGAGTTGGTTCCAGAGGCTTACCGACAGAAATTCAGAGGTCTGAAGAAATCTGAAAATCAGACTTATGTGGAATTTGCTAATGAGAAGCAGGTTTGCTTTGAGCGCTGGTGTACTTCTTTGACGGTCAAGGATGATTTCAACTCACTAAAAGAGATGGTGTTAGTTGAAGAATTCAAGAACTGTGTTAAAGATGATATTAAGACCTACCTTAATGAGTAGCAAGCACTGAGTTTGCAATCAGCTGCCAAATTTGCAGATGAATATGTTCTCACACATAAGTCCAAATTTCAGTCTAGCAGTAATAATAGATGGTCCCAATTTCAGAAAAAGGGTTATGGTGATACCCAAGATTCCTCACCCAAAGACAAATCTGGTGATGGTGCTCAGAAATCCAGTAACAGGTCTGATCAAAGTGTGAAAGCTGACAGTGACAAAAGTGGTCTAGTTTGCAGTTATTGCAAGAAATCTGGTCATGTTACAACTAACTGTTGGTTCCTTAAAGCTAAGAAAGAAAAAGAAAAGGATACCAAACCAAATGCCTTTGTGAAAACAAGGTTAGAAACCCCTGTAGTAGATAACCAATCTGCTAAATTGCCTGCTTCTTGTGGGGCTAAAAAGCCTGATACAGCTGACTTTGTGAGGGAGGAATTTCTTCCATTTGTGTCAGAGGGATTTGTGGCTCTGAATGAGCATACTACTCCTGTCCCCATATATATCCTAAGGGATACCGGAGCTTCGCAGTCACTTTTGTTGATGGACTCCTTGGAGATACGTGATGAGACCGCTTCAGGGGATTTCATACTTGTACAAGGTATTGAAGGGAGGACTGTATCTGTACCCCTGCGCTCTATATTCTTGAAGTCAGATTTAGTTACAGGACAGGTAAAGGTGGGACTTATGTCAAGTCTACCTATAAAGGGTGTTTCTCTGTTGCTAGGCAATGACCTGGCTGGGGGCAAAGTAGTTCCCCCTGTACATCTTACTTCACAGCCGAGCACTGAAGATGGGGATGAGGACCCATCTCTGTATCCTTCTTGCGCAGTGACTCGTGCTGTGGCTAAGAAGGCTAAAGAAGAAGATGATGTCGTGCCGTCTAGTACATTGAATAGTCAGGACTCAGGTGGTTCGCCTCATGACTCTGATTGGCCTACTATGGTTTCTCAGTTTGAGGACTTATCAGATACTTTTATCAGTTCTCTATTCAGCCAGCCGGATGGGTCTGGTGATTCTGATGTGTCTGGAGACTTGTTTCTGTCCAGAAAGCGGTTGATTGAGGAGCAAACTAATGATCCTGAAATTTGTGTACTAAAGAGGAGAGCCCTTCCTGATAAAGAAATAGACGCAGTTCCAGTTGGGTATTATCTCAAGGATGGTGTGTTGATGCGGAAGTGGCGCCCTCCTGATATCCCTGCCAATGCAGATTGGGCAGTGGTCAGGCAAATTGTTGTTCCGAAGGTCTACAGGAATGAGATCTTAACAATGGCTCATAGTTTACCTTTAGGAGGTCATCTTGGTGTTAACAAGACTGTTGATAAGATCATGAAACACTTCTTTTGGCCTGGGCTTCGGAAAGACGTTTCCAACTTTTGCAAAACCTGTCACACTTGTCAGGTAGTTGGAAAACACCAGTTAGACCCACCTGTAGCTCCATTGCAGCCTATCCCAGCATTTGGGGAGCCATTCTCTAGGGTCATTGTTGATTGCGTTGGTCCATTACCCAAGACTAGATCTGGAAATCAGTACTTGTTGACAATCATGTGTGCATCTACCAGATTCCCCGAAGCCATACCTCTACGTAACATCAAGGCAACTGCAATCTCGAAGGCTTTGATAAAATTCTTCACGTTGTTTGGCCTTCCCAGGAAAATTCAGTCAGACCAGGGTAGCAATTTCACTTCAGGATTGTTTCAGCAGGTTGTGTATGAACTAGGTGCAAAGCAGATTCTTTCTAGTGCCTATCATCCAGAAAGTCAGGGTGCCTTAGAGCGGTTTCATTCCACTCTCAAGACAATGATGAGGACTTATTGTTATGACCATGAGAAAGACTGGGATGAAGGGGTTCATTTGCTGTTGTTTGCAGCTAGAGAAGCAGTGCAGGAGTCTACTGGATTCAGTCCATTTGAGCTAGTGTTTGGTCATGAAGTGAGAGGACCTTTGCTATTATTGAGTGAACAATGGCAAGAGAAAGAGCCGCATATCAGTCTGTTAGACTATGTTAGCAAGTTCAAGGAAAGATTCCGTGCAGCTTGTGACCTTGCCAAAGAGAACTTGAAATCAAGTCAGGGAAAAATGAAAACTTGGTATGATCATAAGGCTAGAAGCCGTGAGTTTAAACCAGGAGAAAAGGTCCTTGTGTTGTTTCCCTTGCAGTCCAACCCATTGCAGGCTAGATTTCATGATCCTTATGAAATTCTGACAAAACTCAATGATCTCAATTACATTGTGAAGACTCCAGATAGGAGAAAACCAAAACAATTGTGTCATATTAACATGCTAAAGCCTTATCATGACAGAAATGCTAGGGTTGCAGCTGTCACTTCAGATTCTCCAATGGTCGAAACGTGTGAAGATGAGGGGGAGTTTCAAGATGATGAACCAAGAATTAAAGCTGAAGTTCTTTCATGTAAATTGTCAAACACTGAAGTGTTGCAAAATCTTGATGTAAAACTCCAGCACTTAGAACCCTCACAGAGAGATCAGTTTGAAAGGTTGATCAAGAAATATGAGGATTTGTTTCCTGATGTTCCAAAGAGAGTTACTATAGCCTCTCATGATGTAGATGTTGGTGATGCCAAACCAATAAAACAGCATCCATACCGGATGAATCCTGAAAAGAGAAAGATTGCTGAAAAAGAGGTTGAGTACATGTTAAAACCTGATATTATCAGACCCTCCAACTCTGATTGGAGTTCACCCTGTGTGCTAGTTCCAAAACCTGATGGAAGTACTAGATTCTGTACAGATTATCGCAAAGTCAATGCTGTAACTAGAACTGATGTGTTTCCAATACCTAGGATTGATGATTGTATTGATAGAGAAGGGCAAGCAAAGTTTCTGACCAAGATTGATTTATTGAAGGGTTATTCGTGTGTGCCTTTAACTGAGAGTTCCAAGAGTATTTCTGCTTTTACCACGCCATCTGGGTTGTGCCAGTATGAAGTCCTACCCTTTGGCATGAAAAATGCCCCAGCCACGTTCCAAAGGATGATACAGTCTACAATCGCCGGATTGCCACACACGGGTGCGTACATCGATGACCTGATCACATGGAGTGACTCCTGGGAAGAACATCTAAAAGATGTAGAGACGTTGTTCCAGCGCCTGACCCAGGCTAACCTGACTGTTAACCTGAGCAAGAGTGACTTTGGTTGTGCTACTGTCACCTATCTTGGCTACGTCATAGGCCAGGGTAAGGTGGCACCCATAAATGCTAAAGTCCAAGCCATCATGGACTTTCCAGTTCCTGACAACAAAAAAGCTTTGCGCCGCTTCCTTGGAATGATCGGGTACTACCGCAAGTTCTGCAAGAACTTTGCTGAGATTGCTCTCAGTCTAACTAACCAACTGAAGAAAGGCGTAAAGTTCACTTGGGATGATGCATGCCAGAGAGCCTTTGATCGCCTGAAGTCTCTGCTGTGTCACTTCCCCGTGCTCAAATCTCCTGACTTCAACAAACCGTTCTCCATCGCGGTCGATGCTAGCGACCAAGCTTGTGGATCTGTGCTCCTACAGAGAAGTGACTCTGATGACATTGAGCATCCCGTGGCATACTTCTCCAGGAAGTTCAATCGCCACCAAAGGAACTATTCCACAATAGAGAAGGAACTGTTGGCTCTGGTCCTTTCTTTACAACACTTTGCGGTTTATGTTTGTACAGGACAAAAGCCAATGATTGTGTACACTGACCACAATCCGTTAATGTTTTTGAGTAAGATGAAAAACAAGAATCGGAGATTGTTGAATTGGAGTTTGATTTTACAGGAGTTTGACTTGGAAATTAAGCATGTGAAGGGTACAGACAATGTAATTGCTGATTGCTTATCCCGTGTTTGAATGTGTATATATATATCATGTGTTTGAATATTGTATGATATTTATATATAGACAAGTGTTCACTTAACCATTTTGTATTGAAAAGAAAAATTTTGCCTTTATGAGTCAAAATTTTTCCCTTTTGGAATGGAGGTGTGATGTGAATATAGGCCACTAGATGGCAGTATTTACCTTTTTTTTGTTAAGCTCAGACTGGAGTCATGTTTAGACATGTCCTGGACATGTCTGGGGCAAGTCTCAGAAAATTAAAAAAAAAGAGGTCTAAATGTGGGTGGGGTCTGCAAAAGAGTATATAAGGAAAAGAATTGAGACAGTAAAGTAGTAGGAGAAATTGCAAGAAGATGACCAGACCTGCCATTCTGTTCAAGACCTGTGACGTTTCTTTTGTGGATTTCTTTGCCTGTGTTTGAGCATTTTCATCATCCAGGACATCACCAAGCCACCCCCACGAAAAGGGATTGTAAATATTTATGTTTTGTACATAATTCAATCTTGGTCTTTAGGTGAGTTAGTTGTTATGGTGTTTGTTAATTAAATGTGTTGAGGTTTTTAAAACTGTGTCTGTCATCCCTTGCTGTTGCTGTTGTGTTATAAATGTAATAACAAATTGGGGCCATAACAGTAAAGAAAAGCACGGGAAGTCCAGAGTCATAATCGCTTTCCATGTGACTTGTGATGAGGTGCACCTTTTCGCAAGTGAAACGGAAACTTCAATGCACAAAGATTTTAATTCCGCATGAGAATCTCATTAAGCGTTCAATGAATGATTATGGACCACGGTGAATAAGCCTAAAAAATGTGTGAGACCTTCGCCGAATGCGTGAGACTTGGCATCTCTGTAACTTCAGTTTTTCAAACTGTAAAATAGCACTTCATTATGAATGACGTAAACGCTTTCGGCTGAGGGAACGAAGTTGAGATAGTGGTAAGAATTAAACATGGCCCCTTAGTTGGTTAAGCTTATTTATCAAATGTTGATGTACTGCTGAAAGAAAGCTATAACTGTAAAATTAAAATTCATATTTATGAACAGAAAATGGATTAAGAGAATTGAGAAACTGTCAAAGTATTTTTATAAGACTTGTCAACTAAATTTGGTTGAATGGCGATGGATTGAGAAGTCATAATTGTTTTAAAAAGATTTGTGATCAGAAGTTGGGTGACATTCCAGTTTATATTATGCCATTTTATTGTTCATTGAGAATAAAAATGTATTTAAATTCTTGATCTATAAAATCAGCTCTCTTTTCTTCTGTTCTTCTGTCTGTATATATAGCAGTAATGGAAACGTAAACATTTAAACTTATGTTACATTTTCATTCAGTTCACTTTACCTTCACTAAATGCACAGCCATAAAATAATTCAGAGATTGCCAATGAGCGAGACCAAGCGCAGATCAGCAGAAGATGCCTCCAGGGCTTTTAATGAGCTGAAAACACCCAGGACAACTTGTGACAGGAGCGCAGACCGGAACAGCAGTCAGAAAGTCCAGTTCAGGCAAACAACGTCAGAAACGGCGATTCTACACCGTGTTCATCAACAGTTCAGGGTCAGATGTTGGGTGGTCAAGATGTTTTGCAACACCTGTAGAACAAGGGCTCCACTGTGTGGGAGTGGGGTCTATCTCTGCTCTGAAGGCATCTAGAGAACAGGGAGACACTGTACCTATTAAATTGCACTAGTTGCATCAGTTATACTACTTCTACCTAGATAACTGAAGATGGAGAGCACTAGGGCTCGAGATAAAGAGCCGACTAGGAAACTTCAGTCAGGCAGAGCAATCTAGCAACAATTTACACTGACTTAGCGACTTTTATAAACATGACATTAATCAATGGGACACGAAATGCGGAAGGAAACGAGGATGGCAGAGGGTAGATCGAGTAGTTAAACATACTTTGGGAACAGTTTTTGGAGCATACTCAGCATTCACCAAAATGGACCCAATATTTCTGGAGGTAATTTAACACATTTTCATTTTATTTTTGGTAGTAACACCCAGCCCTGGCACTAACTCGGTGGTGTAGTGTGATTCACAAGGTAATCTAGACAAAGCAACGCATTTCCTTCTGCCTCCATAACCTGCCTATTGAGACACAGAGTAAGTTGAGCTACAGTGTCCCTTGATAATTTTTCCTCTTTTTCTACAGCTTTGCCGAAGGAACACAAAGGGCTGTGGAAACGCATCAGGTGTCAGAATACCAGACCAGACCCAACCACTCCATCCACTGCAAAGTGGTCAAAGGTCATCAACCACAATTTCATGGACAGTCAAAGAACGTTCAAGGACATTTACATCCAACATCAGACCATCTTGAGAACTGAGCTACTCCATCCACTGAGAAATGCTGCAAGATGTGGCTGAAATCTTCAGAAGCAGTTTCCACCCTGTGTTTAGATTTTTTGTTAGCATTTATTCGTTGAATGTTCAATAAATGTTCAATGTTCAATAAAATGTTCAATATTGTGGTTCTTTATTATGTTGATTTCCCTTCCCTTTCTTCCCTGGCCTTAAAGACCACAGCCAATGCTCACAAGTATCTGTTTGTAGAAGATGGGCACTGAAGCAAACCCACTGTCCTTGATGTGTGAAGTTTTTAATGTACTGGACATTCCTTCCTCAGACAGTTGTGTTTGATCTTAAGGCCTTCATTTGTCTGCCTGAGCAGTATTTTAACCATGTGATACTATATGGCCGTCTTGACCTAAATGTTACACTTGTACTGTATATAACTAACTGTAAGGTTTTAAGACTTCTGACCAGGAAATTGAATGGTGATCGCTTTCGTGGATAATGCTGTACTGTTTTCATTGAAAAAGAAAATACACTGATCATTTTAATGATTACGGTTAACTCAAGTATGTTTAGAAATTTTTTAAGTTCAGTATAATCCTGCTTGAATGGGAAGCAGCTGTTGCATATGATGAAGAAATAAAGGTCAGAATATGCAAAACACTGTGTCACTTGGTCAGTAGAAATGTATACGAGTTGTAATAGGGGAGGAAAATTTCAGAAACACCAGTATTGTATTTTAAAACACTAAACTTAAATTTGGGTTATCTTAACCCAGTGTAGAGTAATAACTTCCCATAAGTTGGGTTGTACAAACACCCCATGCAGTTGGGTTGATTGTACAACCCATTAAGCAAGGTCAAAGGAACCAAGCATTGGGTTTGTCCATATTAGACCCTGTGCTGGGTAGCAGAAACAACCCAATTTGGGTTATATTAAACCCAACATTTTTAGAGTACAGGTATGCGGTGAATATGTCTTCCGTCCTATCGATATGCACACTTTTCAAACAACAGCGGCGGATGGAAAAGTGCACAACAGAAAGTTGTAATTACTGATACATTACTGATGTTTGAATATAGTTTCAAATGTGTCCATTTAAACTCCAAACACGTGGACGACATATAGAGCCCAATTGAATGTAAGGTCTCAAACCGCGCTAACTGGGAAGGCTCAAAGATGACCGCAGTGTCAGCGCTCAGGCTTCGCCACCGACAGCAGCTTCTCTCGGATAGTCCCTCTGAAATTTGTCACTGAACATCACATATCCAGTGACATGCCGTCGGAGGTCAGTTAGGGGAGGCAGTATGCTCACCGTTAAACAAACGATCACTCTATTACTCAGCTTGATTAGTAATCTGAGGATTGATTAACTTATTTACAAGACTAAATGGCAGAATGGCGTGCCAGTTCCATCCCGACATTATTGCTCAGTGCATTGAACTTAAAATTCCCACGAGACGGTAAGTTTGTTAATATTTGCTTCGAGAAAGCTAACGCAATGCCATCAGCAAATATCAAAACCTTTCTTTTGCAGAGTTCAATGTGTGGTCAATATGTTTACGATAATATTTCCCCCCTTAAACAGGTACTTTTTAATACCATTTTTTAAAAATAGGGAGTTTATTTTCAGTCTTCTTTCATATTCCGATAAACAAAAGATCAAAACAATATGCAGAATTACAGAGAGATTTGAGGTTTTTCCCTAATTAATTATTGAGATTTACATTCTTGCAGTCTCGAATCAAAGCATCACGGTAAATTAATCATTTTGTCTCTACCACCTCTTAATCATTACAGGCTTAATTGACCAAAAAAAAAAAGGTCAAATGGACTGATTGACAATCAGACGTAGTACGTGGACTCAGGTTGACAAAATCTAGCGATAAAGAAGAAGCCACTGCCTACCCTGACCGCACATCCCATATGTCTGTAGTGGTTAGATATGAAATGTAATAAGTTTGTGGTGCATCTAATGCAGTGGGTCTCAACTAGGGGGTAGCGACCCTCTCCTGGAATGATTTTTTTTTAGATTACATCACCTGCAGTCATATAATTTGTCTTAAAATAGATTTTACTGAGGGTATTTATGGGTGTAAAAGTGTCCGCAGTATCAACAATGGAGAACAGTAAGGTGCCGGCGGGTGAAAAGGAGCCCCGAGCTGAGCTTCAGAAATATCGCCCTGACTTTCTGCTATACGGATTTACTTCTCTTCCCTTCTGCAGAGGAAACGGGTCTGCAGGCGCATGAAGTGAAAGTAGCTACAGGATTCCTCCAAGAAAATGTGTGTTTGGCGCATTAAATAAATGCCTGCAGCACAGATCCTCCTGCAGCAGTAATAATAGGCGATGTCCGTGTCTCTGGCTTTTAAGTACGAGACACAGCACCGTAACTTCAGTGATTGTTTGAATATCCAGACGTGCGACAGGATCGGTCGGGATCTAATGTTACAATGTTCTGTGTTTGCATAAACGGTTACACACACACACACACACACACACACACACACAGTCCAGGTTAGGAGAAGCATAGACATATGTACGTAGACGCCACACTCAGCGCTGAGCTGTACGTAAACGTCGCCGCCATATTGGATGTGGTAAGCATCGGAGAAGAGAGCACAAGTGTCCATGAGAGAAGATGCTTCATTTCTGTGCTGCGTGGAATTGCACTAAACGTTGTGAACCCCCATACAAAATCTGAGGGAATAACCTCCCACTGGTAAGACTTAACATTGACCTTTGATAGTACTTTACTCATAGACTGCATTATTTCGCCATTTTAACACAGTTTTGAGCGCATAATTTACCGATGTTGTGGAAAACACTGCTCCCGCGCATTCGTTCATTCATTCATTCACTTATTTGATTTATTCTGCTCATGGTAGTATATATTTCCACCAGAAATATATACAGTTAATAATTTAACAACTCAGTTTACACATCCATAGTAGACAAGGAGCAGGAAGTAACATCGTTTATGTTACCCGTTCAGAACATTAACAATGAATTCGAGCGGGCAAACTCGCCTTCAAACGATGAAGTCGTCATTCTGATTCCGAACATTTAAAAGCCTAAGATTCCTGTTCATTACTGGGCTTACTTTAGTCATAGATTTCCTAAAGATTGTAACAGGAGGAAGCAGAGGGAAGTAGCTCTCCGGAGGGAGGGGCACAAGGCAAGCGCTTCCTCCAGCTCTGCAGTGAGCTCTTCAAGCCTGAGGACTTTGACAGAACAGGACAGACTGTCAGGGTGAGAGACGGAGTGATCCCTTCTGTCTTCAGTTTCCCTGCCCACCTCCAATGGCTGTTTACATCACTAATGGCAGTATGATTAAGGAAATGAAAGCCAAACAATGCTGTGTTTTTTTCTGAGTGTGAAGAAATGTAATAAATTGTGAAAAAAATTAAAATATGTCCTTCACTTCAGCCTGTTGCTACCGGGACAACTGAGTCGGCAAAGAAGGCTGAAGAGAGCGTCTCAGCGGACGGAGGCCAGTGTGAGGAGGATGTGCCGCTGCCTGTACCCAGTGTTGTAAGGACCAGCTAGATGTGCCTCCAACTGTCAGGAGCATCAGGATCCTGACCTGGTGGTGTTCAAATCTCTCGTTATCTCACCCACCTCCCACTCCGTCACTCTTTTCAGACATAGTCAGCAACACATATGCACACATGACACGTGTCAGTGGGATTTCTTTAAAAAGGGACAGTGCGTATTAATGAACACTTAAGGCGTGGTCACACAGCCCAAAAGTCACGTAAACGCATGAATCACGCACAAAATTCTAGTCTTATGCGATACATCCGCGATTTGCGCATTTCATCAGTTTTTCTGACGTGGAACGTCCATAGTTGTCAGCCGATGTTCGCCAAATCGGCGCTTTACGCGATTCCAGGTTTTGAGCAGCTCAAAACTCGGCTTCGCGTAAGAGTTTCCGCAGTATTGCGCTGTTTTACGTCATTTTTGCGTAGTTTGCTCAGTTCTTACGCGGACAATGCGCGAAATATGCGTGGAATATCAGCGATCGTTCGTGAAAATGTTGCCGCTATCGCATTCATCGACGACTTTCCACTGACAATTAGCAGACATATGACGCATGTTTCGCGCTTGTAATACCTACGTATCACTGAAAATAACTGGAACAAATTCTTTGCGCGATTCATGCGCGATACATAGGCAGTACATTAGTGATAGTGTAGATAGATATTCGCCCTGTTTGGGGCCTTTGCGTGCCTATGCGCTGTAGTGCGTGGTTTGTCAGTGATTTGTGCGTGATCTTTCCGTAGTTCTTGCGCAATTCATCGGTGATGTCTCACAGCGTAAATCTGCGAAAATTGTCAAATTCTCGACTGAAAAGCACGCACAACCAAATTTTATGCGTGATTCATGCGTTTACGTGCTACTTGGGCTGTGTGACCACGCCTTTACATATGAACATGCCACATTAGCTTTAATCTGTCGTCCCGGGTTGATGTAACAGCTAAATGTACATATAGGCTGAATATGAGTATAACGCAGTAAAAAAAAAACAACAACAAAAGACAAGACTATGACTGTAGATACAACAATACATTATATGATGAGATTAAGAATTTGGGACCGTTGACATCACTTTTACTTGCAAAAATGTGACTGAATGTGACTGGGTGATTGAGTAAGTGTAATGTAAAGATGAATTGTAATATTTCATATTTTCTTTGCTTCTATTAGGACCACTCCTACACTCTGCCTTCATCACCTGATGATCTGAGAGCCAGACTGAGGGATGCTTTGGCTCGGACGGAAAGTCTGGAAAGAGATAAGTGGAATGCAGAGGACAGAGAAGGGAGGGTAAAAACACTGTGAGCTTCTGTGTCTTCTGAAGGATCTCAGGGAAAAGAAGCTCATAAATGCTTCAAGACAAACTGGATTCATACTCAGGTAAAATGTGGGTTTTGCGGGTTTTTAACTTTAAAAAACCAAAATCGTCTGCACTGCATTGCAAAGGAAGTAACTCACCATCAATACATAAACACAGAGCCATAAAAAAGCCTCGTCCATCCTGGATGACCCCAGACGTCCCCTGCTGAAAGAATTCAGACTGATACCCTCTGGCCGTAGATTTGTGCTCAAGAGATGCAAGACCAACAGATTAAAAAACTCTTTTATCCCCAGGGCCATCAGTCTTTTAAACACAAGCAGGTGAGGTCTACCTCCTTTATGTTTATTTTACTTCTATTCTTTTACTACTTCTTCTTATCATCTATTGTGTCATTTATTTTTACCATGTTGCTTTTCTTGTTCCTGTTTTTATGTTTGTGTTCATTGTCCCTGTGAGCTCAGGTTGGTCATGTGATTATTTATGTCCCTGCTGGCTGCACTCCAAACTGACCCATTGAGGATAATAAAGTTCCCCTTGGCCTTGAAATGGAAATATACATTTTTAGAAAATCTAAACTTAGTTGAATTATATTTCACTGTCTTTGCTGACACTGCTTTGTTGTTAAAGTGTACTTAATAATTAGCTTATGCCAGAGATGGGACCAAATCACCAATGTGCAAGTCTGAAGTAAGTCTCAGGTAATGTTTTCTTGGACAAGTCAAGTCACCTTTTTGTAATTTTACCTGCAGAATCTGATCTTAATAAAGTGAAAAGACAAGATATAAGTAAATGTCAAAAAAGATCATTGGCCAATGTGCCCAACCTCTTTAAAATATGACAATAATTTGGAATTTCATCGAAAATATTCATATTAATTAAAATACATTATGGAATCAAACAACGTAGTAATAATAATTGTAATATACTGTAATTGTAATGATTGTCATCTGTCTGTCCCTAACTGTTGCTTCTCCTAGCTGGTATCACTACAGCAAAAAAAAAAAGAAATGGTAGCAACCAGATGGAAACAACCTCATATACTTAATATCCCACAACGGCTCATATCATTGAAAATTCTATACCTGGAGA
Source organism: Gymnothorax reevesii (assembly GCA_029721435.1). Classification (NCBI taxonomy): domain Eukaryota; kingdom Metazoa; phylum Chordata; class Actinopteri; order Anguilliformes; family Muraenidae; genus Gymnothorax; species Gymnothorax reevesii. Next base: position 77,055,693 of record CM056584.1, on the reverse strand, counting down.
TCTCAGCTGCAGAAATACATGGTGCCAAACAGGCGAATGCAGCAGTACTGGGACAAGCAAGAGAGCAGATCAGAGCTTTACTGGTGTCAAAGTTCAGACCTCAAGCTTCACGCCCCCTGCTTGTAAATGTGTGTGTTTCTCTTTTATTATTTTACTTTTTTGTTATTATTTTTGTGTGTGTGTTTATTTTAATCTTTTGTCATCGATCTGTCTAGTATGAGGGTTACTTGTGTATGGGGTTTCTGTTGTTTGTATGTTGTATATGTAATAATCATTGATCTGTCTTGTATGAGGGTTACTTGTGTATGGGGTTTCTGTTGTTTGTATGTTGTATATGTAATAATCATGGATTTGTCTTGTATGAGGGTTACTTGTGTATGGGGTTTCTGTTGTTTGTATGTTGTATATGTAATAATCATTGATTTGTATGTTGGCCATGGTGTGGCAACCTTGTTTTTTTTAAACCAAATCAAATGGAATAAACAAATAAAAAGTTGATCACAAAAAAATAAATAAATGGAATACACTAAATAAATAGCATCAGTGCAGGCCTTTCTCGTCTTTTCAGACTCTGCATATCCCTGAAACAGAGGGAAAAACAGGAATGGGATGTACTGTATGGCTGGACAGACATGCAAACACCATATATGGTTACAATAAGCTTAATGCTTATTAATGCTTGATGCTTAATTATCGCCTTTATTTATTAACCTGATCCATATTAAATTATATTTACTCCTATATTTATTTTGTAACCTGATCCATATTAAACTATGACTCCTGCAATTCTTATGGCAAATATTGCCATCTTGAACATCCTCTTGTGGATAACTTTGGCTTTGTTGATGCAAATGGCATGATATTTGGTAAAGGAATTTCTTTTAACCCTTTAACGCATTGCGTTACTACAATAAACACACCCTTGTACCTCTGGGCAAAAGTTAAACACAGTTTTGAAATAACTTTTAGTTTTTTTGGTCATCACTGATGAGTGGTGCTATTTTTGTCCTCATGTACTGTGCTGGCTTATGCTAATTGAATTTCAGATCTTCCAGTCCACTTGCAGTCAGAAAACAGCCATGAGGTCACCAAAGACCAGAGGGACTCTGCCATCACTCCTCACTTGCACAGTCCAAAGGCCTACAATTATCTGAGACTCTCAAGATTAATCTCCCACATCCACATACATTGCAAAGGTAATATGAATGTTATTTTAAGTCTTGTTTTCTATATGAATTGTGCATATTTTATCCCTTTATGACTGAACAGAGTGAACTATACAGCAATAGTTACACTTTGCACTACACTCCATGAATAAACTAGGCTTATGCCGTCGGAGGCGACGGCTTGCGGTATATCCCCGAACGCCCCCAATCCTCCAATTCCCCAATCCTCGAATAGACCGAATACAATATAAAGCCCCTCAGGTCATGACCTTTCATTTGAACTTAATTTCAGGTGAAACGGACAAATGGTTCTGAAGACATGGCCAAAATGGTCATTTTCCATCACAAAGCTCCACCTAGTGGCAAAATATTGAACCATACAGGTATGATGTCATCATGTGACACGTTGTGAGGTCATGACCTTGCAGTTGCACATACTTTCATGTCAATTGGACAAATCGTTCCAAAGATATAGCAAAATGGTGAAAGGAAAGGGCTTAGACTCCAAGTGCAGTTCAGCATTGGCAGGGCGTTTATTGGGATTAACAAAGCTCATGGTCAAATACAGAAACAGATCGATAGCCAGGCAAACAGGGTATCGCAGAATAGTCAGAATCAAAGTCAGGAGACAGGCAGAGAATAATCGGTAACCAGGAATTCAGTCCGCACAAAGACAGTAACAAAGGGGGTAGATCTAAGGGAATGGAAGGGGAAGGAAAAGGGAGTTGGATGGGATAAGGGAGAACACAGGAGAGACTAAACAGATGGGTAAAAAATGGGAATAAGGGATAACGAAGTACTAATCAATCAACTTGCAATCAAACAACGTAATACAAACAACCAATAACAAGACTTACGGGAGAATTCACAAGAAATGAGCAATCAGCAATCAAAACTAGAAAACGCAGAAACGAGACTTAACCAAGACGAGTTATGGGAAGAAACGAGTCAACAAGAAGCTGGGGAAGAACTGGGTCTTTAAAACACTAACAAATTAAGTGGAATCCCAGCTAAACACAGGACAGCTTTTTAGAGAGGCGGAACTAGAAAAGCAAGGACGGTGATAGGAGAGAGAGGGGAAACAGGTGGAATTCTGACTCTGATCTAACTAAACACCCGTGCCTTGCTAAACTATTCTCAGGTGCGGATAGCCAATGAGAACAGCGAGCGAGAAAGAAGTGGAATTACCTCACCGAAATACAGGGAAGTAAGTGTGATGAAAAAGACAAGACACTACGAGACAGAAATGAGAGGAAGACACTGAAGACTAAAGACAGCACAATCTTACAGAAACATACATTCTCTAAAAGAATAAATATGATAAATAAATAAATAGCGACTAAAAGTACTAAAACATAGTAAAAACAAACATATAAATCAGCGATTTCCAACAAATGGTGAATTTTATGTGACAGAGCTCCACCTTGTGTCAAAATTTTGAAACAAACAAGTACGATGTCACCATGGGACACATACTCGGTCGTGACCTTTCATTTGCACTTGATTTGAGGTCAATCGGACAAATATTTCCAGAGATATGATAAAAACAGTGATATTTCAGTTTTTGGCCCCTGGTGGCCAATCTTGAAATTGTAAATTGTCCAAAATCGAATCAGTTCTTCCTCTTTATGATAATTACTTATTTGCAAAACATGAAATTTCTAATTGAAAATTACTGAAGTTATCGCATTAACATGTACGGCGGCGAGGCAGCGGCGGTGGCGGCGGTCGGACCAAAAAAATTATATCCCCGAAACGCCATTCGGCAATCGGGGATATAATTCAATAAACCAGTAAATAAAGAATCTTAATTATATCCCCTGTTCTCTCTCTCTCTCTCTCTCTCTCTCAGATTGAATCGTAGGCCACTGGACTTGTATTTGTCTAGAAACACGTTTTGCCTCTTATCCAAGGGGCTTCATCAGTTTGTATGCATCAGTCTTACTAGTCCAAACTAGTCTAACCAAGGCAGTGGAGTAAGACCCAGGTACTTGTGGGTGTGTTCAGCAAAGTGGGTCTTGTTGAGGATTATATTTCAATATTTAACATTATATTCATCAGTAGATCGATTGCCATGTTGAATAACCATAATCAATAATCATAATCAATAACCATATTATGTAGGCAGCACAAACACACGCACACATAACATAACACACACACACACACACACACACAAGTAGTTCACATACGGTTAGGGAGGGGATGAGCAGTGAAAACACACACACACACACACACACACACATACACACACAAGCAGTTCACACGTACACATGCGCATGCACACATACAAGCAGTTCACACACAGACACACACACACATAACACACAAACACACATATAAGCAGTTCACACACAGACACACACATACAAGCAATTCAGTTCACACATGCATGAGCAGCTCACACACACACATAAGCAGCAGCTTCTGTAGCTTTGATTAGTAAGCAGGCTTCTGTTTAGTTGATTCAGAAACATAATCAGAGGATGTATTTGATTTCTGTAGCTCTGATCAATATTTGTTCTGAAAAAATCATTAGTTGTTACTGAAAAAAAAACCCAATTGAATCATTTATGTATCTGCTTGTATTCTATTCCTTTGTCTGTACACTCTTTTCCTCTCTTGTAAGTTTCTAGTCCTTTGCAGTGATGTGCAGTGTATCTTTGCTTTGGATTCCTGAAGGATTAGCTAACAGTGCTTTGGTTTGCCTGTCCTATTGCAGCGCGAGAATGAGAAAGTGGAAAGATAATATTTGGAAGATATTTTCGGTGATTAAAGGTATAAAAACTGGGTTTAAAAAGAAAGAAATCAGTTCTTCTTGCGCAGGAGGAATTCTGCTTTATATTTATCAACATGCCACAATAAAACTTAATTCTCTGAGGAATCTGTCTCTCTCCAATTGCTTGGGGATGGGCCTCTTGATATGAAGTGGATGAAAACCACAACATATTTGGCGAGCCAGCGGCAGGAGTCGGCAAAGGTCAGTTGCTCTCGTAAGAGTGGACGGTCTTCTGGTGCTCGGAGATGGTGCAGGGAGCACACACACACACCCTATGTCAGCAAAGTAAGGATAAGGTGAGCAATTTAATTAATTTGATTTAATTATCTTGCTCAGATAGATAAGTGAGGGTGTTGTTTTGTGTTGTCTGGCCCTGTCTGGAGCACTGGAGACAAATGACCTTTCGGCTCAAAGAATCGGGACACTAAATTGGGGAAATTTAAAGGAGAGGGACAGAATCTGCAGAATTGATATGCAACTACTAACCACGAACAATGAATTCGCATCAAGTTACTGTAATTGAGTTTGGAATTCAGAGCGTGTTCTGTAACTGGTTTGATGTATGACTGTTTGTTATATGTGAGGCCTGTGCTGGGACCCTAAAGGGAGGGAACAAACCTGCAGGCCTCCCCCGCTTGAGATTGGGATACGGCCTGGATGACCTGGAGAGGTACTGGGATACGGCCTGGATGACCTAGATAGGTACTGGGATCCGTTTTTGCAGCGTTGTCTGTCTTGTTGTTTATTATTTTTTATAAAAGGGTGCGCAGCACATTTGGCGTATGGAGCTAGCTGATTAATGGGTCTGTGAGGACATTGACGAGAGGTAAGAGTTGCTGGGTCCTAAGGGTGGACTGACTGGTAGTGAGGATTGAGTAAATATGGATATGAACAGTGGTCTTGTTGCATATTGCATTAGTTGGGAGTGTTAAGAGTGCACTAAATATAAATAAAAAACCCCTAGTTTACATGCAATAAGTTAAAATTATTATTAATGGTCATTACTATTTGACTATTAAATGAAGTAGTAAATTGCATGTATTAAAAGATGATTATTTTAGCATTATTTTGGTTGGTGTAGTGTTATGGCCCAATTTGTTATTACATTTATAACACAACAGCAACAGCAAGGGATGACAAACACAGTTTTAACAACTAAAACACATTTAATTTTTAACAAAGACAAAGACTAATAACAACCTACAACTAAAGACCAAGATTGATAAATAAGAAAAAAACAGAAATAATTACAGTCCCTTCTTGGTGGGGTGGCTTGGTGATGTCCTGGATGAAGAAAATGCTCAAACACAGGCAAAGAAATCCACAAAAGAAACTACACAGGTCTTGAACAGAAATGACAGGTCTGGTCACACGTATCCTTCTTCTTGCAATTTCTCCTACTACTCTACTGTCTCAATTCTTTTCCTTATATACTCTTTTGCAGACCCCACCCACATTTAGACCTCTTTTTTTTAATTTTTGGGGACTTGCCCCAGACATGTCTGGAAACGTGTCCAAACATGACTCCAGTCTGAGCTTAACAAAAAAAAGGTAAATACTGCCATCTAGTGGCCTATATTCACATTACACCTCCATTCCAAAAGGGAAAAATTTTGACTCACAAAGGCAAAATTTTTCTTTTCAATACAAAATGGTTAAGTGAACACTTGTCTATATATACATATCATACAATATTCAAACACATGATATATATATACACATTCAAACACGGGATAAGCAATCAGCAATTACATTGTCTGTACCCTTCACATGCTTAATTTCCAAGTCAAACTCCTGTAAAATCAAACTCCAATTCAACAATCTCCGATTCTTGTTTTTCATCTTACTCAAAAACATTAACGGATTGTGGTCAGTGTACACAATCATTGGCTTTTCCCCTGTACAAACATAAACCTCAAAGTGTTGTAAAGAAAGGACGAGAGCCAACAGTTCCTTCTCTATTGTGGAATAGTTTGTTTGGTGGCGATTGAACTTCCTGGAGAAGTATGCCACGGGATGCTCAATGTCATCAGAGTCACTTCTCTGTAGGAGCACAGATCCACAAGCTTGGTCGCTAGCATCGACCGCGATGGAGAACGGTTTGTTGAAGTCAGGAGATTTGAGCACGGGGAAGTGACACAGCAGAGACTTCAGGCGATCGAAGGCTCTCTGGCATGCATCATCCCAGGTGAACTTTACGCCTTTCTTCAGTTGGTTAGTTAGACTGAGAGCAATCTCAGCAAAGTTCTTGCAGAACTTGCGGTAGTACCCGATCATTCCAAGGAAGCGGCGCAAAGCTTTTTTGTTGTCAGGAACTGGAAAGTCCATGATGGCTTGGACTTTAGCATTTATGGGTGCCACCTTACCCTGGCCTATGACGTAGCCAAGATAGGTGACAGTAGCACAACCAAAGTCACTCTTGCTCAGGTTAACAGTCAGGTTAGCCTGGGTCAGGCGCTGGAACAACGTCTCTACATCTTTTAGATGTTCTTCCCAGGAGTCACTCCATGTGATCAGGTCATCGATGTACGCACCCGTGTGTGGCAATCCGGCGATTGTAGACTGTATCATCCTTTGGAACGTGGCTGGGGCATTTTTCATGCCAAAGGGTAGGACTTCATACTGGTACAATCCAGATGGTGTGGCAAAAGCAGAGATGCTCTTGGCCCTCTCAGTTAAAGGCACACACCAATAACCCTTCAATAAATCAATCTTGGTCAGAAACTTTGCTTGCCCTACACTATCAATACAATCATCAATCCTAGGTATTGGAAACACATCAGTTCTAGTTACAGCATTGACTTTGCGATAATCTGTACAGAATCTAGTACTTCCATCAGGTTTTGGAACTAGCACACAGGGTGAACTCCAATCGGAGTTGGAGGGTCTGATAATATCATGTTTTAACATGTACTCAACCTCTTTCTCAGCAATCTTTCTCTTTTCAGGATTCATCCGGTATGGATGCTGTTTTATTGGTTTGGCATCACCAACATCTACATCATGAGAGGCTATAGTAACTCTCTTTGGAACATCAGGAAACAAATTCTCATATTTCTTGATCAACCTTTCAAACTGATCTCTCTGTGAGGGTTCTAAGTGCTGGAGTTTTACATCAAGATTTTGTAACACTTCAGAATTTGACAATTTACATGAAAGAACTTCAGCTTTAATTCTTGGTTCATCATCTTGAAACTCCCCCTCATCTTCACACGTTTCGACCATTGGAGAATCTGAAGTGACAGCTGCAACCCTAGCATTTCTGTCATGATAAGGCTTTAGCATGTTAATATGACACAATTGTTTTGGTTTTCTCCTATCTGGAGTCTTCACAATGTAATTGAGATCATTGAGTTTTGTCAGAATTTCATAAGGACCATGAAATCTAGCCTGCAATGGATTGGACTGCAAGGGAAACAACACAAGGACCTTTTCTCCTGGTTTAAACTCACGGCTTCTAGCCTTATGATCATACCAAGTTTTCATTTTTCCCTGACTTGATTTCAAGTTCTCTTTGGCAAGGTCACAAGCTGCACGCAATCTTTCCTTGAACTTGCCAACATAGTCTAACAGACTGATATGCGGCTCTTTCTCTTGCCATTGTTCACTCAATAATAGCAAAGGTCCTCTCACTTCATGACCAAACACCAGCTCAAATGGACTGAATCCAGTAGACTCCTGCACTGCTTCTCTAGCTGCAAACAACAGCAAATGAACCCCTTCATCCCAGTCTTTCTCATGGTCATAACAATAAGTCCTCATCATTGTCTTGAGAGTGGAATGAAACCGCTCTAAGGCACCCTGACTTTCTGGATGATAGGCACTAGAAAGAATCTGTTTTGCACCTAGTTCATACACAACCTGCTGAAACAATCCTGAAGTGAAATTGCTACCTTGGTCTGACTGAATTTCCCTGGGAAGGCCAAACAACGTGAAGAACTTTATCAAAGCCTTCGAGATTGCAGTTGCCTTGATGTTACGTAGAGGTATGGCTTCGGGGAATCTGGTAGATGCACACATGATTGTCAGCAAGTACTGATTTCCAGATCTAGTCTTGGGTAATGGACCAACGCAATCAACAATGACCCTAGAGAATGGCTCCCCAAATGCTGGGATAGGCTGCAATGGAGCTACAGGTGGGTCTAACTGGTGTTTTCCAACTACCTGACAAGTGTGACAAGTTTTGCAAAAGTCGGAAACGTCTTTCCGAAGCCCAGGCCAAAAGAAGTGTTTCATGATCTTATCAACAGTCTTGTTAACACCAAGATGACCTCCTAAAGGTAAACTATGAGCCATTGTTAAGATCTCATTCCTATAGACCTTCGGAACAACAATTTGCCTGACCACTGCCCAATCTGCATTGGCAGGGATATCAGGAGGGCGCCACTTCCTCATCAGCACACCATCCTTGAGATAATACCCAACTGGAACTGCGTCTATTTCTTTATCAGGAAGGGCTCTCCTCTTTAGTACACAAATTTCAGGATCATTAGTTTGCTCCTCAATCAACCGCTTTCTGGACAGAGACAAGTCTCCAGACACATCAGAATCACCAGACCCATCCGGCTGGCTGAATAGAGAACTGATAAAAGTATCTGATAAGTCCTCAAACGGAGAAACCATAGTTGGCCAATCAGAGTCATGAGGCGAACCACCTGAGTCCTGACTATTCAATGTACTGGACGGCACCACATCATCTTCTTCTTTAGCCTTCTTGGCCATAGCACGAGTCACTGCGCAAGAAGGATACAGAGATGGGTCCTCATCCCCATCTTCAGTGCTCGGCTGTGAAGTAAGATGTACAGGGGGAACTACTTTGCCCCCAGCCAGGTCATTGCCTAGCAACAGAGAAACACCCTTTATAGGTAGACTTGACATAAGTCCCACCTTTACCTGTCCTGTAACTAAATCTGACTTCAAGAATATAGAGCGCAGGGGTACAGATACAGTCCTCCCTTCAATACCTCGTACAAGTATGAAATCCCCTGAAGCGGCCTCATCACGTAACTCCAAAGAGTCCATCAACAAAAGTGACTGAGAAGCTCCGGTATCCCTTAGGATATATATGGGGACAGGAGTAGTATGCTCATTCAGAGCCACAAATCCCTCTGACACAAATGGAAGAAATTCCTCCCTCAGAAAGTCAGCTGTATTAGGCTTTTTAGCCCCACAAGAAGCAGGCAATTTAGCAGATTGGTTATCCACTACAGGGGTTTCTAACCTTGTTTTCACAAAGGCATTTGGTTTGGTATCCTTTTCTTTTTCTTTCTTAGCTTTAAGGAACCAACAGTTAGTTGTAACATGACCAGATTTCTTGCAATAACTGCAAACTAGACCACTTTTGTCACTGTCAGCTTTCACACTTTGATCAGACCTGTTACTGGATTTCTGAGCACCATCACCAGATTTGTCTTTGTCTTTGGGTGAGGAATCTTGGGTATCACCGTAACCCTTTTTCTGAAATTGGGACCATTTATTGTTACTGCTAGACTGAAATTTGGACTTATGAGTGAGAACATATTCATCTGCAAATTTGGCAGCTGATTGCAAGTTCAGTGCTTGCTTCTCATTAAGGTAGGTCTTAACATCATCCTTAACACAGTTCTTGAATTCTTCAACTAACACCATCTCTTTTAGTGAGTTGAAATCATCCTTGACCTCCATAGAAGTACACCAGCGCTCAAAGCAAACCTGCTTTTCATTAGCAAATTCAACATAAGTCTGATTTTCAGATTTCTTCAGACCTCTGAATTTTTGTCGGTAAGCCTCTGGAACCAACTCATAAGCTCTCAAAATAACCTTTTTGACAACCTCATAATCAGAGGAATCATCTGCAGACAAAGCCGAATAGGCTTGTTGAGCTTTACCCTTGAGGACAGTTTGCAACATCAGAGGCCAGTGTTCCTTTGGCCACTGGCAACTCTTTGCTACCTTTTCAAAACACTGGAAATAGTTGTCAACATCCTTTTCCGAAAATGGAGGCACCAGTTTTACCTCCTGGCTAGCCCGAAATTTATTTTCAGTTTGAATTTTTATTTTTAGTTGCTCCATTTGGAGTCTTTCTTCTCTATCGAATTTCTCTAATTCAAAATCTCTCTGTCTTGCAAATTTTTCGAACTCAAATTCTCTTTGTTTTTCTTCTCTTGCTAATTTTTCTAACTCAAACTGCCTTTGTTTTTCTTTTTCTTCCCTTTCAAATTCTCTTTGTTTTTCTTTTTCCTCCCTTTCTTTTTCTCTTTCCTCCCTTTCAATCTCTAGCATTTTTAATTTAAGTTCCATTTCTATATTTGGATTTTCCACTGGAAACTGTTCCAGATCTCCTGGTGCAAACACATTTTCATCAATGTAATATTCAACTATCTCTCTAGCCAGTCTTGCTTTTCGCATGGCTGGTTTTACCTCTGTCAGCTCTAAATGTCTGCAAATTTCTAGCAGTTCTGTCTTTTTAAAAGACTTCAAAACCCCTACGGTTGGTGATGCCAAGAAATCATCCATTGCTGTTGTCAATATATATCTAGGAAAATTCACAAAAACAATTTCACAATTTGGAATGTTAGATTTTCAATAAATTACTCACACAATGGTCTATCCCGGACCTTGAGCCCCCAATTTGTTATTGCCCCAATTTGTTATTACATTTATAACACAACAGCAACAGCAAGGGATGACAAACACAGTTTTAACAACTAAAACACATTTAATTTTTAACAAAGACAAAGACTAATAACAACCTACAACTAAAGACCAAGATTGATAAATAAGAAAAAAAACAGAAATAATTACAGTCCCTTCTTGGTGGGGTGGCTTGGTGATGTCCTGGATGAAGAAAATGCTCAAACACAGGCAAAGAAATCCACAAAAGAAACTACACAGGTCTTGAACAGAAATGACAGGTCTGGTCACACGTATCCTTCTTCTTGCAATTTCTCCTACTACTCTACTGTCTCAATTCTTTTCCTTATATACTCTTTTGCAGACCCCACCCACATTTAGACCTCTTTTTTTTAATTTTTGGGGACTTGCCCCAGACATGTCTGGAAACATGTCCAAACATGACTCCAGTCTGAGCTTAACAAAAAAAAGGTAAATACTGCCATCTAGTGGCCTATATTCACATTACAGTAGTATCATCATTGAATAGGTGAGGGGAAAAAAACAATTTGGCCGAGAAATGAAATTTGGATAAAAAAAAAAAAAAGCAATAATAATTAAGGCAAAGCTGGTAGATGGAGGAAAAAAGGGGAAAAAAGAAGGAAAAAAAGCAAAAGTAACTTCCTATGTTTGGGGAAAAAAACACAATAAAGGTAAATGGAACTAAGCAAGAAATACCAGTGATTAGACAACTAGATGGTTATACAGTTAACATAACACTGGTTTAGGATGCGTAACAAAATACCATCTGTGTAAAAGGGAGAGGAGAAATCGCATAAGTGTGTTTATATTATAAACTGTTTACTGACCGTATTGAGCAGTGTAACTAGTAAAATAAACATATTGCAATTTAATACGCAGGGAAACATAATTCGGCGAAGTAATAAAATTTAAATTACTACATAGATAACAATGGCAGCGCCTGTGGAGAATTAAAAGAGCAATTTCCTCCCTTTGAGAACGATATAAAAAAAATTGTCAAATAAGTGGGCAAAAAGTACTTAAAAAAACAGACTAACAAAGTGGCCAAAAAAGGAATTTTGATCTTGCAATATGTGAAAAAATAATGGGTATAATGACAAATTATGCATCGGCGGCAAAAAAGGGTTAAAAAAAAGAATAAAATGAGAATAAAATCAGTTGTGGAATTGTTTGGAGAAAGGGGAATGCTAAACATTGAGGATCAGGAGTAACATTTTGTAAAGTGAAGCTGCGTCTCAGTCCAAGCCGTCTGAAAAGGTTACTGATAATGAATTGTTTAACCCAGCGCCGTATGTCCCCCCCAGTTTCAGGAACAGGGGGAGAGACCGCAGCTGAAAAAACCAATCAGGCCAATCAGGGAAAAAATAATGAATTACCAAATGTTTATTGGATGGGGGATATAGTAGACCAAATTAAAGAGCAAGTTTGGAGTAACCTGGGGAAAATACTGCATGTAGAAGCCCAAATACCCCAGGCTACATGGGCAGAAACTGAACTGCATTGTACAATGATATTCAACCCCATTCAGGACCCAGAATTAGAGAGGAAAAAAAGAGCCTTTAATGTTGATTTGGAACAGGACAGGAAACAATGGTTAAGATTATTATTAACTGTCAATTAATAGGGAAAATAAAGCAATTAAAAATTCCTATTGGGGAATCAGAGCTTGAACTTAGAGAACAAATTAAGAAAAGAATAAAAAAAAATCTAGTGAATTATTGTGGGATTAGAGACTGGAGACTGGATGGGTTTTTAAAGGAAGATGCAGAGAAAACAATACCGCGAATGGAGAGCCTTAGGGAAAAAGAAATAGGTGAAAGGTCAACATACCGAAGTCAGAGAACAGAAGGGGAGAAAGGGGGGTCTAAGCAATACGATTTCATGTGGAATTTTCTTGATTTGTTTAACAAGAATATGTTCTGTCCAGCAAAGGAGTCATTTAAAGGATCAATGCTATAACAAATGAGGTGAACAAATGTGTCTGAAAGCTTTCCTGACCAAAGAAATGCAATTAATAAATTCATGATCTTTTCTCTGTATTTGAACTGGAGTGGAGCAACAATTCAAGGAGACAAATTGACTAATAAGCTTTCTCTAATTTTTAATTTTTACAGGAAAAGGTCCCAGCGAGAGGAAAAGCAACAAAATTATGATGATTGAGTTTTGTTCATTGTTGTCTGCATCTAACTCATTCTGTTGAAACTTTTTCACAGTGCGCACTCCAGAAGAGAAGAGATTAAAATGACCTTGAGTGAAAAGATAAGCTGGCCAGCTAAGGATTCACTGTGGGGTCGCAACTTAAAAGTTTACCCTTTAAAATCAACTTGGGGAATTCCAATTTGGAGTATTAACACAAGACAAAATTCAAAAGGTGGACCACCATATAATTGAAAAAGTCGACTAATAACGTGATCACATTCTAAATTTATATTGATTAGGCTGACAAAATATTTTCATCGACTATTAGTGAGAAGGTGAGAAGGACGGGGACTAGGGAGGGGATTAGGCCCCCTGAACCTAGTCCTCAACAGGCGGTGGTGGGACTGCAAGGTCCCGAGGGCACGTTAAAGATGTTCTGTTGTGAGGATAACGTGAGGAACCACAAGCGAGAACCAGTGAATACAAAAATGGAGGCTTTGTTTCAGAAGGGGGGAACCCCCAACAGAGCAGGCAACGGTACAGTGTCCACAATCCAAAAATCAGAATCCAAAGGGCAAAATCCAGAACCGTAAACAGGGCACCAATCACAAAAACCAGAGAGGTACAAATGATTTCAGTGACAGAGGATGTGGCAAAGTACTGGGAATAGGCAAAAATCATAAATCAAGGACGGTCCATTCAGAAAGGTAATCACAGTGAAAACAAGGCGAAACAAGCCTGGCGAATGGAGAACATTCTGACAAGGAAGTGCTGAGAGAGACTCCTAATAAACACTCATGAGAAGTCACATGCTTAACAGAACTCAGGTGCAGAAAGTTAGATTGATTACTAGGGAGGGAACATGAGGGAGAACCTAATCACATGAAATAGGCCGAGGCCAAAACGCGGACAGGGATCACGAGACAATCCTATAGACAGATATACAGCTCCGGTCAAGGAGTTCTAACGTGCATTGATAATGAGAGAAAGGACAGTGTGAGCAGGTGTGGAGATTCCACAGAAACGCAGCAGAGAAGATTAGGGAGAGACAAGAGGCGGAGACTAGAACAGGGCGAGTGCTGAGAGCTTGTTAATCAATTAGTAATACAATCTCCTTAGTGCTCATTAGTAAGTTAGTCTTATATACAATGTTAGTTTGTGTTATTAACTCTAGCAAAAATAACAAACTGTTAGTATGGGTTAGTAATATAGAAAAGCAAGATGAAGGAAGTAAACGAGATTGGAAGGAATGGTTAAAATCCAGAAACCATTAAATCACCCGAAAGAGTGGCACACAATACTGGGGCTGTGAGCAAACACAAGACAAGAGACCAGACAGGGGGAGACAAAGTGCAATGCATGGTAACAACAAAAACATGGACCGGAATGTAACTATGGTAGAATGCAAAACATGGCAAAGACTAGACTAGACAAAACATGACCATAACTAAGCAACCAAATCACAATACATATCTCAGGGCATGTTCAGGCAAGAACACGGTCAATATACAAACAATCATAAATATGGCAGACAGATCAAAAGCATGACAAACAGGCAGAATCACAACACCTATAGTGCAGGGGAGAGGACTGAAGGCCCCTGTGCCCAGTGAAGTATGAATTGACATACTGCCGTGGTACCCTCTAGTCGGCGTGTTTGTCGCATGTAAGGTTATGGGCAACACGTGGTACATGGGTGACGGCCCACACCTAGCAGAGGGGCGTTGGAGACGACCTCTGTGAACAGGCGAGGCTGGTGAAAACGTTCAAAGTTTCTATACCCATAGCGAAGTGGGGTAGGGATCAGACCGTCGGTTCCCACCTGGGTGGCTGGTAACCATTACGGGATCTGGGGATCGCTATCGACTGGGTCACCGGCCGGTCGGGTCGCAGATGGCAGTAAGACCACAGAGAGGGGTGGCCGCCGCGCTCGGCTCAATGTCCAGTCAGGCCACCATCAGCCAAAAGCGAATGTGTTAGTAGGCGAGTGGTGCTTCTGTGATCGGTGGTCTTTGAAAAGAAGACACTGGGAAGCAGAAGGCTGAGTTCTGAACCTGGGGGAGCCTGGGTGAAGATCTCTGTGGAAAGGGATTTAGCCTGGAACTGCGCCCTGGGAGAGGGAGGTTCGAAGGATCTAAGTGTTTCAAATAAAAGGTACTGACTGACTGAGTGACTGACTGACTGACTGAGCTCACCAGATTTGGGACAATTGTTTACCTTTAAAAACTACATTACAGTTGAATATTCAATATGTGCCCGTTTCGGTGAATTGTCTGGAAAAAAAAACTGCATATTGTAACATACGGTCTAAAGCAAATCCACCTGGTTCTGCTGAGGATCTGGGGAGTTCTTATGGCTGGGGCTAATAAGCCCTGACTGTGCATCTCCTCTTAGCGGAACACTAGACTGAGGTGGGTTGCAAAATTAAAAATCATTGAAAAAATTACTGTGAAAAGATATTATTGTTACTGCCCTATCTTTGACCCAGAATACGCTGAAACACAAAATTATAAGTACACTGCCGAAAATATTGATTTAATTCGATAGGAGTTCAGGAGTGAGAGTGAGCTATTTGGGTAATTATGAATTTTTGAATATTATTAATTTATCAGGGTGGCACATCGACAACTCATTGTATTCCAAATAATTAAGGTGACATTAATGATTTTGTAAAGCACTTTCAGACCAAGGGAAAAATACACAAGACACATTTCTTGAATTGGGACTTATTTGGCTGGTGAAAGAAGAATCTGAGTGTCAGAATTATAATTGCAGCATCTATTTCAAATTGTTATTGATGAGTTGTTACTTTAACTGTTTCATCTATTATTCCAACAAAGCGGCTGCAATAGCCCCAATTCAACTGGAATGATCTCATAACTATCCCAGCAATGCTGAACACCTGTGTGTGTGTGTTGTGACTCACTCCAGAGACGGGTAAGATCTCCTATGGAGAAGACAACCTAAGGCAGGGGTGAGTCGACCCCCAGGTCATTGTTGAAATCAAAGTCTATTGGGAGATTATTATAATGGGCTATTGCATGGAGGCGCTATTGTAAGTCCTTAGGAAGGCCTGGATGAAAATTTTTAAAATGTTCTGACACAAAAGTGTCTGCGTAGTGTTTGCAGCAAAAGTACATATTATAAAATCTGGTACATCTAAGACTTAAAGTGAAATTATGCAGGAACAGATGACCCTCGTTCTGTATGTGCCGAGTACAGAGTGAATCTGCATGTGCCTGTATTTGTGTTTGTATTTTATTTTCTCACTCCAGCGTTTAGCTTACCAGCCGGTCAAGGCCGCTCCTTCCTGGAGCCTCCCTGAAGTGTTGAACAAATATGCTGAGACAGTGATTCCAGTCATGAATGCTCATTCACCAAAACAATCAGATGGAAAAATCAATGTTGAATATGGACTTGGACAATGGACTAACTTTGGACTGATTACCTGCAATAAGCAATATTATTGGATTCAAGTGGGACATTAGACTGAGACTTTATTTACCACAGCAACGAAAGACCTGAAGGTCTTGGGAAACCTTGACGCAAAAACAACTGGAGTTAACATGCTGGTGTACGAGACACACTGTTTTCACTCAAAGTTTTTTGGTGGGATTGGACCAACAAAAGACCAACAAATTATTTTATTTTTGGACTCATAAGAAATTCACTTGTGTGGAGTTTGGGGGTCATAGACCAGGGGTAAACAATGCTGTGCCTTTTTTGACCGTGGTTAATGTGAGGCCATGATTGGGATGGCCTCAATGGGAGGAATGTTGAGGATTATATTTCAATATTTCTCATCATATTCATCAGTAGATCGATTGCCATGTTGAATTACTATAATCAATAATCATAATCAATAACCATATTATGTAGGCAGCAGTAACACACACACACAACAAAACACACACACACATATACAAGCAGTTCACATAAACATGAGCCGTGCACTGTTAAAAACTTAAACACATTTAATTAAACAAACACTTTTAACTAATCGACTATCTACTCTACTGACCAAGATTCATTTTATACAACAAAAAAATATTTACAGTCCCTTTGGTTGGGTTGCTTGGTGATGTTCCCGGTGAGGAAAATGCTCCAACACAGGCAAAAATCCACAAAAAGCTACACAGGTCTTAAAAAGAGTGACAGGTCTGGTCAAATGTATCCTTCTGCTAGCAATTTCTCCTACTACTCCACTCCCTCAATTTTCCTCCTTATATTCTCTTTTGCAGACCCCTCCAACATTTAGACCTCTTTTTAAAATTCTCTGGGACTTGTTCCAGACAGCCCAAGACATGCCCAAACCTAGCTCCAGTCTGGGCTTAACATAAGAGAGGTCAATACTGCCATCTAGTGGCTTCTATTCGCATTACACCCCCATTCCAAAAGGGAAAAATCTTGACTCATATAGGCAAAATTTTTCTTTTCAATACAAAAATGGTTAAGTAAGCACTTGTACATATATATATATATATATATATATATATATATATATATATGGGTCCATCCATGCACAAGGGTACAGAAGTGTGACACAGACATGGTATTTTAGAACATGCCCCATGATAACCATTTTTTGGGTTCAGGTAGTTCAATTAACATACTATTCACTGAAATAGAAGACAAGATAATGCTACTGTTGGGAAAGTCGTTATTTCTCTTGATGTGTGACCTTATGAAAATCGTCACTTACGAGACATTGACAAGTAAGTCCTCCCAAAAATCCACAAAATTATGAAAAGAAAGAGATTCTGTTGTTTTTCACTGGGTAAATACTTTTTTTCTAAAGGATAGGGTTCAAACATTTGCAAAATACAACTTGAAGGTCCCGAAAATATAGTTGACACTAGCTGCCCTGAGCTGGCCTTGGGTCACACTCGGTTAAGATTTTTTTTTTTTTTTACAAAACAGACCCTCATTGTTGTACCGATACATTTTTTTCTGCTATTGGTGGCAGGGAGCATCTATTTTTAATGATAAATACAAGCCAGCTTTGGTTATATAATAACAGACTAGGTGAACGTCACATGCGTGATAAAAATGTTGGACGGAAAAACGTCACTTACGTGATAAATGTCACTTCCGTGATGTAACTCTTCAAGATATGTTCCTGGTTTTATTTGAATTTTACATACATCAGAACTGTCCTTTAAATGGTAGTAATCTCCTAAACCCTTTAATTTGTATTGCATTATGTACCTCTTGTTATGATATGCAAGGATTGTTGACACAAAATAATCAGTGTTTATTTCTATACATGCAACAACAAAATGGTTGTTATTCTGCTGTCCTTCATATGTAATGGGTTATTACTTGTTGAACTCACGAATGGACTACAATAGCACCAGACAATGATGGTCTCATAAGTGAGCTTACAGTAAGTGAGGCGTTGAAGAGAACCCGGTACCAAGTGACACGGTGGAGGTCGAACTACGTGAGGTGGAGGAAGTGGCCAGAACAAAAAAGTCTAAAGTATCAGTACTTCTCTTTTTAAAAATATATTCTGGAATGTAATAGAACATTTCCACAAAAGTAAAACTGGAACAACAGAACAAAACAACTGGCATGGAATTTTGATCATTTTCAACCTTAGTTGCAACAATTTTCGTTCTTTCTATATTAGTTCATGACTTGCATCATTTCAAAAAGGATTGAGCATTAACAACACATATTTCTGCAGAGGAGGTAGAGGTATAATTGACTATACTGCAATTTTGTCATGGAAGACTCTGATGCAGTGTCTATTGAACAGAACAGTTTATTTTGTGAAGTTGTAGTGCAGGGGTCACCAACCCTGAATACCTATAGTATTCAGGCCTGACGTTTAGACACTATTTTTGTCACAAACGTAACAATGACATGATTCCGCAATCACTCTTGTGCACTGCGTGGAAAATTTGAGTGAATCGCGCAATATGCTATCTACCCTGAACCAGGATATAGTGTTAGCGATACAACCACCGAAAAAAAAGTACTGAACACGCAATAAACCTGTCACAGGCGGAAGGAACGCTGAAAATGAGAATACTTGGAATGATCATGACTCTTGACAGCCGTGAAGTGATGTCCATCGTCATGTTTTAAAATCGGTCAAAACATACACAACCTAGTGCATCCACTTTTTGGATGCAAAACAACGAGAGTAACGCGCAAAAGTTTGCTTGATATCCCCACTAATTTTACGTCAGAAGTTTACATCGTGCCTCAATATGATCATCCACAAAAGACTGCTTGTTTGCACTAACGTGATTCTTAGAACGAACGTGATTTGTGGAAATGAGTTGACGGAAAAACTTACCGGAGTTGGCGGAACGCCATCCTGCTGTTTCCTGCTTTATCCTCAGATCCAAAGACTGGGTAGCATCGAAAACAAGAACTGACGACCTCGGCACTGATGTAGATGTTGAAATGTGGAAATTATGGTCGGTGAAAGCCGTTCATGAACGTTACGTGACAGTTGACGGAATTCCGGCATTGAAACTATAATGAGCTCCTCTAAATCGCCAGTTGTATTGACAAGTGGGGGATGAACAGAATTTATTACACTGACAACTGAACATCACAACCGGGGTCTAAGTTTGTTTATTCAAACATTGTTTGAGCACAAAAACTAATGTCAAAGTTCAGGCACTTGTTTGACGGAATACATCACGAAAGTGACATTGAAAAATTTGTTTTTAAAAATAAAAAATAAGCTTTTTTATTTTAGAAAACAAGTTTGAGAGTGGTTAATCAGATGCTGAAGATACGATTAGTTGCTGCATGCAAATACTACAGCCTTTGGAATATTCTCAGGAAAGCTTCAAAAATGCAATGCAGAAAATGTCACAAAATGGTGTTTGAAAATCCACCAATTTTTCACACATTTTCAAGTGCTGTAAAAATACTAAGGAACAGAGCATATTGAAACTATAAAAGTTATCTCCCCCAGTGATGTACTTTTTGGCCATATATAAATATTCCACATATCACATACTGTTATTGCACACAACTGAGCTTGTTTCACAAGGCAATCAAATACACTTTTGCATGGATATATAATATATATATACATATAACACAATGTGCTAATAAACGTGATATATACACATACTCAAACACGGGATAAGCAATCTGCAATTACATTGTCAGTACCCTTTACATGCTTAATTTCCAAGTCAAACTCCTGTAAAATCAAACTCCAATTCAACAATCTCCGATTCTTGTTTTTCATCTTACTCAAAAACATTAACGGATTGTGGTCAGTATACACTATCATTGGCTTTTGCCCTGTACAAACATAAACCTCAAAGTGTTGTAAAGATAGAACCAGAGCCAACAGCTCCTTCTCTATTGTGGAATAGTTCTTTTGGTGGCGACTGAACTTCCTGGAGAAGTATGCCACGGGATGCTCAATGTCATCAAGTCACTTCTCTGTAGGAGCACAGATCCACAAGCTTGGTCGCTAGCGTCGACCGCGATGGAGAATGGTTTGTTGAAGTCAGGAGATTTGAGCACGGGGAAGTGACACAGCAGAGACTTCAGGCGATCGAAGGCTCTCTGGCATGCATCATCCCAAGTGAACTTTACACCTTTCTTCAGTTGGTTGGTGAGACTGAGAGCAATCTCAGAAAAGTTCTTGCAGAACTTGCGGTAGTACCCGATCATTCCAAGGAAGCGGCGCAAAGCTTTTTTGTTGTCAGGAACTGGAAAGTCCATGATGGCTTGGACTTTAGCATTTATGGGTGCCACCTTACCCTGGCCTATGACGTAGCCAAGATAGGTGACAGTAGCACAACCAAAGTCACTCTTGCTCAGGTTAACAGTCAGGTTAGCCTGGGTCAGGCGCTGGAACAACGTCTCTACATCTTTTAGATGTTCTTCCCAGGAGTCACTCCATGTGATCAGGTCATCGATGTACGCACCCGTGTGTGGCAATCCGGCGATTGTAGACTGTATCATCCTTTGGAACGTGGCTGGGGCATTTTTCATGCCAAAGGGTAGGACTTCATACTGGTACAACCCAGATGGTGTGGTAAAAGCAGAGATACTCTTGGCCCTCTCAGTTAAAGGCACACACCAATAACCCTTCAATAAATCAATCTTGGTCAGAAACTTTGCTTGCCCTTCTCTATCAATACAATCATCAGGAAATAGATCTTTATATTTCTTGATCAACCTCTCAAACTGATCTTTCTGTGAGGGTTCTAAGTGCTGGAGTTTTACATCAAGATTTTGCAACACTTCAGAATTTTTACAATTTACATGAAAGAACTTCAGCTTTACTTCTTGGTTCATCATCTTGAAACTCCCCCTCATCTTCACACGTTTTGACCATTGGAGAATCTGAAATGACAGCTGCAACCCTAGCATTTCTGTCATGATAAGGCTTGAGCATGTTAATATGACACAATTGTTTTGGTTTTCTCCTATCTGGAGTCTTCACAATGTAATTGAGATCATTGAGTTTTGTCAGAATTTCATAAGGACCATGAAATCTTGCCTGCAATGGATTGGACTGCAAGGGAAACAACACAAGTACCTTGTCTCCTGGTTTAAACTCACGGCTTCTAGCCTTATGATCATACCAAGTTTTCATTTTTCCCTGACTTGATTTCAAGTTCTCTTTGGCTGGGTCACAAGCTGCACACAATCTTTCCTTGAACTTGCTAACATAGTCTAACAGACTGATATGTGGCTATTCTCTTGCCATTGTTCACTCAACAATAGCAAAGGTCCTCTCACTTCATGACCAAACACTTGCTCAAACGGACTGAATACAGTAGACCCCTGCACTGCTTCTCTAGCTGCAAACAACAGCAAATAAACACCTTCATCCCAGTCTTTCTCATTGTCATAACAATAAGTCCTCATCATTGTCTTGAGAGGGGAATGAAACCGCTCTAAGGCACCCTGACTCTCTGGAAGATAGGCACTAGAAAGAATCTGCTTCGCACCTAGTTCATACACAACCTGCTGAAACAAACCGGAAGTGAAATTGCTACCTTAGTCTGACTGAATTTCCCTGGGGAGGCCAAACAATGTGAAGAACTTTATCAAAGCCTTTGAGATTGCAGTTGCCTTGATGTTACGTCGAGGTATGGCTTCAGGGAATCTGGTAGATGCACACATGATTGTCAACAAGTACTGATTTCCAGATCCAGTCTTGGGTAATGGACCAACGCAATCAACAATGACCTTGGAGAATGGCTCCCCAAATGCTGGGATAGGCTGCAATGGAGCTACAGGTGGGTCTAACTGGTGTTTTCCAACTACTTGACAAGTGTGACAGGTTTTGCAAAAGTTGGAAACATCTTTCCGAAGCCCAGGCCAAAAGAAGTGTTTCATGACCTAATCAACAGTCTTGTTAACACCAAGATGACCTCCTAAAGGTAAACTATGAGCCATTGTTAAGATCTCATTCCTGTAGACCTTCGGAACAACAATTTGCTTGACCACGGCCCAATCTGCTTTGGCAGGGATATCAGGAGGGCACCACTTCCGCAGCAACACACCATCCTTGAGATAATACCCAACTGGAACCTCGTCTATTTCTTTATCAGGAAGGGCTCTCCTCTTTAGTACACAAATTTCAGGATCATTAGTTTGCTCCTCAATCAACCACTTTCTGGACAGAGACAAGTCTCCAGACACATTAGAATCACCAGACCCATCCGGCTGGCTGAATAGAGAACTGATAAAAGTATCTGATAAGTCCTCAAACGGAGAAACCATAGTAGGCCAATCAGAGTCATAAGGCGAACCACCTGAGTCATGACTATTCAATGTGCTGGACGGCACCACATCATCTACTTCTTGACCCTTCTTGGCCATAGCACGAGTCTCTGCGCAAGAAGGATACAGAGATGGGTCCTCATCCCCATCTTCAGTGCTCGGCTGTGAAGGAAGATGTACAGGGGTAACTACTTTGCCCCCAGCCAGGTCATTGCCTAGCAACAGAGAAACACCCTTTATAGGTAGACTTGACACACATCCCACCTTTACCTGTCCAGTAACTAAATCTGACTTCAAGAATACAGAGCGCAGGGGTACACATACAGTCCTCCCTTCAATACCTCGTACAAGTATGAAATCCCCAGAAGTGGTCTCATCACGTAACTCCAAGGAGTCCATTAACAAAAGTGACTGAGAAGTTCCGGTATCCCTTAGGATATTTATGGGGACAGGAGGAGAATGCTCATTCAGAGCCACAAATCCCTCTGACACAAATGGAAGAAATTCCTCCCTCACAAAGTCAGCAGTATCAGGCTTTTTTGCCCCACAAGAAGCAGGCAATTTAACAGATCGATCATCTACTACAGGGGTTTCTAACCTTGTTTTCACATAGGCATTTGGTTTGTATCCTTTTCTTTTTCTTTCTTAGCTTTAAGGAACCAACAGTTAGTTGTAACATGACCAGATTTCTTGCAATAACTGCAAACTAGACCACTTTTGTCACTGTCAGCTTTCACACTTTGATCAGACCTGTTACTGGATTTCTGAGCACCATCACCAGATTTGTCTTTGTCTTTGGGTGAGGAATCTTGTGTATCACCGTAACCTTTTTTCTGAAATTGGAACCATCTATTGTTACTGCTAGACTGAAATTTGGACTTATGTGTCAGAACATATTCATCTGCAAATTTGGCAGCTGATTGCAAATTCAGTGCTTGGTTCTCATTAAGGTCGGTCTTAATATCATCCTTAACACAGTTCTTGAATTCTTCAACTAACACCATCTCTTTTAGTGAGTTTAAATCATCCTTGACCTCCATAGAAGTACACCAGCGCTCAAAGCAAACCTTCTTCTCATTAGCAAATTCCACATAAGTCTGATTTTCAGATTTCTTCAGACCTCTGAATTTCTGTCGGTAAGCCTCTGGAACCAACTCATAAGCTCTCAAAATAACATTTTTGACAACCTCATAATCAGAGGAATCATCTGCAGACAAAGCCGAATAGGTTTGTTGAGCTTTACCCTTGAGGACAGTATGCAACAGCAGAGGCCAGTGTTTTTTTGGCCACTGACAACTTTTTGCTACTTTTTCAAAACACTGGAAATAGTTGTCTACGTCCTTTTCCGAAAATGGAGGCACCAGTTTTACCTCATGGCAAGCCTGAAATTTATTTTCAGTTTGAATTTTAATTTTTAGTTGCTCCATTTGGAGTCTTTCTTCTCTATCGAATTTCTCTAATTCAAAATCTCTCTGTCTTGCAAATTTTTCTAACTCAAATTCTCTTTGTTTTTCTTTTTCCTCCCTTTCTTTTTTCTCTTCTCTTGCTAATTTTTCCAACTCAAACTGCCTTTGTTTTTCTTTTTCCTCTCTCCAATCTCCTCCAATCCAATCTCTAGCATTTTTTATTTAAGTTCCATTTCTATATTTGGATTTTCCACTGGAAACTGTTTCAGATCTCCTGGTGCAAACACATTTTCATCAATGTAATATTCAACTATCTCTCTAGCCAGTCTTGCTTTTCGCATGGCTGGTTTTATCTCTGTCAGCTCCAAATGTCTGCATATTTCCAACAGTTCGGTCTTTTTAAAAGACTTCAAAACCCCTACGGTTGGTGATGCCAAGAAATCATCCATTGCTGTTGATCTTTCAATATATACACTGCCCGGCCAAAAAAAAAGTTGCAGACTCAAATATTTAGTTGGAACCCCTGTAGCTTTGATTACGGTGTATATTCGTCTTGCCATTGTTTTGACAACTATATGCAATGCCAGAACATTTATTTTCGATCAGAAATGCCATAATTTTTGGCTGAGATCTTGTCTTCGCAACATAGTGGTTGAACCACGCGGTAGTCTTTCTTGAGCACATCCCAGTAACTTTTAATGCATTTAAGGTCAGGAATTTGTGGTGGTAAATTTGTTTGTGAAAATGATTCCTCATACTTACTTTTGTCTTTCATGGTTTTCTTTGCTAAATACAGGCCAATAACTTGCCCGTTCTGAAATTATGTAACATCTTTTCTACCATCAAAGGATGTGTCTTCCGACATGATTTTTTAAGAAATAACTAGCGACGTGTTTCATCATTCAGGGTTAAAATGATTATTGCCAGCTGAAACATATTAATAACCGCAATAATTATCCAATTATAGAATTTTTTCAATAATTTCCAAACGGTGACTTTTTTTTTTGGCCGGGCAGTGGATGTATATAGGAAAATTAAAAAAAAAAAATTTTCAATTTGAAATGTTAGATTTTCAATAAATGACTCTCACAATGTTCTATCCCGGACTTGAGCCCCCAATTTTTTATTGCCCCAATTTGTTATTACATTTACACGGCAAGGGATGACAGACACAATTTAAAACTTAAACACATTTAATGAACAAACAAAGACAATAACAACTAACTAATCTACTGACCAAGATTGAATACAAAAACAGAAATATTTACAGTCCCTTTGGTGAGGTGGCTTGGTGATGTCCTGGGTGAGGAAAATGCTCTAACACAGGCAAAAATCCACTAAAAGCTTCACAGGTCTTAAACAGAATGACAGGTCTGGTCACATATATCCTTCTCCTTGCAATTTCTCCTACTACCTTACTGTCTCAATTCTACTCCTTATATACTCTTTTGCGGACCCCACCCACATTTAGACCTCTTTTTTTAATTTTCTGGGACTTGCCCCAGACATGTCTAAAATATGTCCAAACATAGCTCCAGTCTGAGCTTAACAAAAAAAAAGGTAAATGCTGCCATCTAGTGGCCTATATTCACATTACAGTAGCCATTAATTATTATTGGGGTTAATGTGCCGAAGTTGCCCTTTTCACAAATCCAAAACTATGAATAGTTTTGACACAGGCATAATCAGTCAATTATTCAGTTTGTGTCTCATATGACTATTTCTTATTGCAAGGCATTGTTGGTTTATTCTGCCATTAAATGTTCTCATTCATTAATTCATTGAGAATGATTGTGTCAGGTCAGCCTTTTATATATAAATGGACGTGAAAATTCTAATTATTTTGATTCTGCCTAGTTGGTATTGCACCTCCTTGTGATTTTTCACATTAATAAAATGTGTTATAAAATGGTGGGGAGTAGCGTACCCCAGGGATCGGTGTTGGGACCCCTGCTGTTCCTCAGCTACATTAATGACCTTGATCGGAATATTGAGAACAGATTAATTACATTTGCAGATGATACTAAATTGGGAGGTTTGGAAAATAGTTTAGAGTCCACTAAAGTGATTCAGGATGATTTGATTAGAATCCAGAATTGGGCAGAAATGTGGCAGATGAAATTTAATGTTGCGAAATGTAAATTTGTACATGTAGGTAATAAAAACTTTAGACAGGATTACTTCATGGGAGGTTTTAAATTGGAATGTGGTCCACACGAAAAAAATCTGGGAGTGATTGTTGACCAAACCCTCACAGGCTCTAGCCATTGTGCCGTAGCAGTTAAAAAAGCCAATCAGATGCTGGGATGCGTTGCCAAAAGTATTCAGTACAAATTCAGGGAGGAGATACTTCTTTTGTACAACACATTTGTCACACTACATCTGGAGCATTGTGTAAAGTTCTGGGGACCATACTTTAAGAAAGACAGAGAGGCTCTAGAGAAAGTTCAGAGAAGAGCCACTAAGCTAATTCCAGGTAAAGAAGATGAAAATTATGAGAAGAGGCTGAAGATCCTTG
This sequence comes from Gymnothorax reevesii, assembly GCA_029721435.1. Classification (NCBI taxonomy): domain Eukaryota; kingdom Metazoa; phylum Chordata; class Actinopteri; order Anguilliformes; family Muraenidae; genus Gymnothorax; species Gymnothorax reevesii. Next base: position 77,029,329 of record CM056584.1, on the reverse strand, counting down.
ATCACTTTTGGTCTTAGGAAAAGGAGATTCAGGGGTGATCTGATTGAGGTCTTTAAATATGTTAAAGGGATTAACAAAGTGAATTATGTAGGATTCCTTCAACCAAGTGTTGTTAGTAGAACTCGGGGTCACAAATGGAAGCTGACCAAAGGTAAATTTAGCTCTGCTATTTGGAAATATTTCTTCACCCAAAGAGTAATTTCAATGTGGAACAGCTTGCCTGACCATATTGTTGAGGCAAAGACCATGGGGGTTTTCAAGAGCAGGCTTGACTTAAAGCTAATACCATTGAGTCATTGAGTATCTGAAGTGATATATTCACAATAGTATAGAGAAAGTTAGTTGGGTGAACAGCCTGTTCTCACCATTTAGATTATGTAATGTTATGTTAAAGCGTTTTGAAACTATTCGATCTTCGGTGTCGGAATCATCTGAAGTATTTTTTCAAACGTTCCTTGTTCTTTACCAATAGGGGAAAGCGTGGTAAGCTGAGTTTCTCGTTCTTTACCAATAGGGGAAAGCGGGGTAAGCTGAGTTTCTCGTTCTTTACCAATAGGGGAAAGCGGGGTAAGCTGAGTTTCTCGTTCTTTACCAATAGGGGAAAGCGGGGTAAGCTGAGTTTCTCGTTCTTTACCAATAGGGGAAAGCGGGGTAAGCTGAGTTTCTTGTTCTTTACCAATAGGGGAAAGCGGGGTAAGCTGAGCCACTTTTCATATTCAGGATTCCTACATCAAAGCAATTAAAATTGTGATGTGAACTAATAAACCACCATATATTTCAGGATGTTGTGCACCCTATAAACAATGTGAATGAGTGTAAACATAACTGTTTTGATAATGTAGCATATTCCTAAAAAGTGGCACAACTTACCCCGTGTATGGTAAAACACGGGTAAAACACAATTTAACAAGTAGGCCTACAATATCTTTTTATTAATGTTATTGCATTTAAATCTAATTTAACAAAAAATGAGAGATCCAAAGCATCCGTATATACCATACGACTGTATCTGCTACAATCTCCAATAAAAATGTTTTTTTTTTTTTTTTTAATTAATCAGTAAATAAAAACATTTCAACATAGGCCTGAAATTCCAGAAATTCAAGCATAGGATCTATCCTTTGTGTTTTCTCTCTTCACGCTCTTCTCTTTCGAGTACCTGCCATATGGCGAACGCCATTGATCCTTTTGGATCCCCCTATATATAAATATTCATAAATATATGACAACTCTCGGGTCCTCTTATTTTTCCTCCTAAATTTACAATTTTCGCAGGCAAATGAAACTCTGAAACGCTTCATGAGCCTATTTTTATGAGCGCGTGAGTCTCTGATCTCGGTGTAACACTCTTAGCTACAAACTCGTAACTTCCTAATGATAGAACATAATAAAAACAAAATGGTTTCCATCTGCCCACTTACGATCTCTGTGAAACGCCGCCCTGGTGCGCGAACCTTAGCCGGCAATACAGGGCTCGACAGAAACAAATGTTATCCTTTCCTACTTCACTTCTTTGTCGCTATGTTACTTTCAATGTATACAGCGCCGCATAAGTGCACTGTCATGCAGTGTGAAATTCTGGGTGCGCGCTCACCATTCGTCACACCTCTTAGCTCTTCGCAACGGTGGTGAAAGCTTCCCGTCGATGATTTCGATTGGAGCGCTTCATGCTGTTGCCAGATTCCCCTCTCTGAGCGGGGCAAGAATTTGATGACTCTGATTGGTCACTTTCACGTTCACACCTCCACGACCCCTTTTTACCTGAATAAACAGCTTCTGTTGAGAGAAGAGCAAGCGGACAGATTGGCCTTGAGGCATCTCTTCGTGGGGTAATTCAGCTGCTTACTCGATCGTGTGTTACGTCACTCTCCAGATTATATGGCCATCTTGCTGGCTCGCTGGCTTGCAGAGATGCGAAGACTCATGCATTCGGCGTCAGTCTCTCGCCTCTTATTGACATTCACGTTCCTGTGCCATAGTCAGCAATTAGTCAATCAACGCGCACTGAAGAACTTCACTCGCAGAATTTAAGTCATTGTGCATTAAGTTAATCAATTTCACGTGCATTACGGTGGATCTCCTCACTAGTGACAAGGAAATCCATGACAACTCGGGAATTCTCATGCTTGTCTTTACTGAGGGATGGAAAGCAATGAAATTGCATTAAGACGTTTCAAATGGTCTTTTTTCCATTTAAACAATTTACACCCTCAATTCTGAAATAGTAGGGACGAAGTGTAAATTGTGAATAAAATCAAAATGCAATGACTTTCAGAAATATGCTAGATGACCCAATATGTTATTGACAGCAGAACATAGATAACATTTCAAATGTTGAAACTGAGACATTTTACATTTTTATCCACAAAATGAGCTCATTTCAAATTTTCTGGCTTCAACAGGTCTCAAAAAAGTTGGGACATTGGTAAAAAAAAAAAAAGGGCTGTAAAAGCAATTAATAAATAACAGAATCAGCTGAAATAACATTTAGCAAGTAATTACATTAACTGGTATCAGGTGTGTAACACAATTGGCTACAAAAGGAATGTCTTCTGAGTCTCTCAGAAGTAACGATGGCCAGAGGCTCTCCTCAATGTCAAATTGCAAAGGCTTTGAAAGTCTCATCATCGACAGTGCATAACATCATAAAAAGATTCAGAGAAACTGGAATAATCTCTGTGTGTTAGGGACAAGGCCGAAGACCTTTACTGGATGCCTCTGATCTTCGGGCCCTCAGACGCCACTGCATCACTTACCGGCATGATTCTGTCATTGACATCACTAAATGGGCCCAGGAATACTTCAAGAAACCACTGTCTGTAAACACAGTCCGTCGTGCCATCTGCCGATGCCACATAAGTCTATCATGCAAAAAGAAAGCCATTGTTGATCCAGCATGATCCAGAAGTGCCGCCATGTTCTGTTTTGTCCTCTGGGCTAAAGAGGAGAAAGACCACCCCTCCTGTTATCAGCGTTCAGTTCAAAAGCCAGCATCTCTGATGGTATGGGGATGCGTTAGTGAATATGGTGTGGGACACTTGCATGTTTTAAAAAGCACCATGAATGCTGGAAGGTATATAAAGGTTTTAGAGCAACATGTGCTCCCCTTCAGATGACTTCTATTCCAGGGAAGGCCTTGTGTATTTCAGCAGGACAATGCAAAGCCACATACTGCAGCTATTACAACAGCATGGCTTCGTAGTAGAAGAGTCCTTGTGCTGAACTGGCCTGCCTGCAGTCCTGATCTTTCACCGATTAAGAACATTTGGCGCATAATTAAATGAAAAGTCCGTCAAAGGAGACCCTAAACAGTCCAGCAGCTGGAAGCCTGTATTAAACAAGAGTGGGATCTAATTCCAATGGCTAAACTCAAGAAACTTGTCTCCTCAATGCCCAGACGCCTCCACTGTGTTAAAAAGAAGAGGAGATGCTACATCATGGTAAACTGGCCCCTGTTCCAACTTCTTTGAGAGCTGTAGTAACCATCAAATTTGAATTGAATTGAAGCTCATTCTGTGGAGAAAATTGTAAAATTTCTCAGTTTCTACAGCTTTGTTATTTCTGTTCTATTGTGAATAAAATACTGGCTGGTGTGATTTGAAAGTCATTGCGTTTTGATTTTATTCACAATTTACACTTGTCCCAACTATTTTGGGATTGCAGTAGTAAATGATCATGCATTGTTTCCAATCCCTGAGTAAAGAGAAGCACGATAAGTCCGAAGTCGCTTTCCGTGTTACTTATGGTGAGGTCCGCCTAAAAGCAAGTGAAACTGAAACCTCAATGCACAAGGATTTTAATTCTGCGTGTGAATCTCATTAATTATGGAAGCATATACAAAAGTAGTTAAGAAAATGAAAATTAAAATACAATGTCAAAAATACATTTTCATTTTCAAGATACAAGCGCATATTTGTATCATAAGAAAAATGCAAATGTAATCCTCCACTTTGCATTTTCATTTTCAAGTCCATGTATGCAATTTTATAACAATTGGAAAATGAAAATACATTCCTCATTTGCATTTTCGAGAAGTGCACTGCAATATAACTAACAAAACGAAAATGCTAATCGTATAAAGCAAATACATTCTCGGAAATGCTTTTTCGTTTTTGAGAAGCACGCGCGTTATTTGTATCGTCAGGAAAATGCTAAAGTAATCATTCACTTTGCATTTGCATTTTCAAGTCCATGTAGGTACTGTTTTCATTTGCAAGACGTGCCCCGCAATATTTCTAAAAAAACGAAATCAAAAACGCTACGCAATATCTGTCAGATATTGCAGAGTTTGATTGAGAATATAGCTCTCGCGCTCATACCCCTGTGTGCGCTTGGATTAGCGCTGCTTCCACTGAAACTATGTGCTTTACACTCAGATCTGTTGATCTTCAGACGGGTTATCTGCACATCATCTGCTCAGTAGTTCAGTCGGTTACAAAGCAAGTTCATACGCCCCTGCTCTCTTGGGCTTCATGTACTTCCATTGCTTTCTTAAAGAATTTGGAGTGAAAGGACAGTTCATATTAATACACCAGTGCCTATACATCTCATGACCTTAATAGCTGGCTACATACAGTGGCTACATACAGTGGTAGCCGTGTAACACGTCAACCTCCAGTTCTCTATTATGCGAGTCTGTGGATGAACCGCAGACGTAGACTGAGCTAAGAAAGGGACAGATTCATCCTGTTCGCCTGCATCCTGCTGCCGCAGAAGAAAGGCTTGCGAAATCCAAACATTTATGATTTCTTTTATTATACCTTAAAGTCGCTTGTCATAATATGTTGTCGCTGGCCATAGCCAGATGTCGACACAGTGATATGTTTCGGCCAATTTACAAAGACTCTTCTCTGTTCATGTTGACCACCCAGTTAGATGAATATATAATGTAAAGAGTATAAACTTTTGGCAAGAAAACACCTGTGGACCAAGTGTTCTCCTAACCTTTGTAAATGTACCTTCAAAGAATGGACACATTCACCAGAGTCTGATGTGATCCGGTTTATTGTAAGTCACTCAAAGTGAAGTACAAAACCCAGGCTGGTCTGCGCAAACCACATAGTATTCATTCTTCATCAATCACCCGACACAGACTGACCTCCACTTGTCCGAACCCTCATATTTACTGGCCTTTTGGCACATTCCTCGAGGTGGCATTAAACATGACTCTTCCTTATTCCACATTATTACTTTCTGATTGGTTCATTAAAACCCACGCCGGGAGCGAAGGCTTATGTGTGTGGATTCCAGCTGTTGTAAAGCAATTAGAACATGTCAGTTAAATCATTCATGTCTGCATCCCGCCTTGGACCCAGCCTGAGACTTACCTGAAGTATCCTCCATTCAAAAACAGGGCTATGCCAAAATCACGGAACCTAATGCCGCGCTGCAAATAATCCAAGGTGCATGTTGGAACACGCACAGAAACTGAGCAAAACATCAGATATATCAGTGATTAGGGCAAACTAAGCATAACGATTATAATATTACTCCCGTTTAAAATCTGACTCCAATTTAAACTAGGCTTCTGCCGTCTGAGGCGACGGCTGGGGGTATATCCCCGAAAGCCCCCAATCCTCCAATTCTCCAATCCTTGAACAGACCTTGAATAGACTTTCATTTGAACTTAATTTCACGTCAATCAGTCAAATGGTTCTGAAGATATGGCCAAAATGGCAATTTTCCATCACAAAGCGCCACCTGGTGGCAAAATATTGAACCATGCAGGTATGATGTCATCATGTGACACATTGTGAGGTCATGACCTTGCAGTTGCACATAGTTTCATGTCAATTGGAGAAATAGTTCGAAAGATATGGCAAAAATGGTGAACTTTATGTGACAAAGCTCCACCTTGTGTCAAAATTTTGAACCAAGCAGGTATAATGTCATCGTGGGACACATCCTCAGGTCATGACCTTTCATTTGCACTTGATTTGAGGTCAATTGGACAAATCTTTCCAGAGATATGATAAAAACTGTGATTTTTTTTAGTTTTTGGCCCCCGGTGGCCAATCTAGAAATTGTAAATTGTCCAAAATCGAACCAGTTTTTCCTCTTTATGATACTTACTGATGTGCAAAACTTGGAATTTCTAATTGAAATATTACTGCATTTATCGCGTTAACATGCAAATCAGTTTTTGGCCCCTGGTGGCCAATCTAGAGATCGTAAATTGTCCAAAATCGAATCAGTTCTTCCTCTTTATGATACTTACTTATGTGCAAAACTTGAAATTTTTAATTGAAATATTACTGAAGTTATCACGGAGCAGTGATTTTTTTCAGTTTTTGGCCCCTGGTGGCCAATCTAGAAATAGTAAATTGTCCCAAATCCGATCAGTTCTTCCTCTTTATGATACTTAATTATGTGCAAAATTTGGAATTTGTAATTGAAATGTTACTGAAGTTATCGCGTTAACACGTAGTGCGGCGGCGGCCAGACCAAAAACATAATATCCCCCAGAACGCCATTCGGCGTTCGGGGATATAAATGAACTGGGAACTGAAAAATGCATGAATCTCGGGGCACCTACCCCACCAGACTCTTCCGTCAGAAGCACTGTTACTCAGTTTATGCCCCCCAGGTCCTAGCATAATTGCTGGATCTTAGTTCGGTTATAGTTTTAGAGGATAGAAGAAATTACCATGATAGTAGCATCTTAGCTTAAAATTTTCGTGAACCCAGATTTATGTGAACCCAAGGGTTCCTTAAGGCGAATCTGACAGGCACCGGCTTATAAAGCCCAGGGGTGCCCTTTAATGCCAGATCCCCAGCACCGGTACTACATAAACCCTTTATATAAGTAGAACATAATTTACAACCCAACTTAAAACCCATCACTTCCTATAAACATCAGCTAGCTAGTCTGGAATGATTAGAAATCGCCCCCAAAGTACCGGTCGTAACATGGACGGAAAAAATGTAAAAAGGATTTAAAGTCATGGAGACCACGCATGTAATACAATAGCAGTAAGAGCCGAAATTGTCCTGCGTCCTGTGCGGCGCCCTGCACAGTTTCCTGTGTCCTGCACAATGTCCTACGCACTGTACTGCGCAGTTTCCTGTGTCCTGCACAGTGTCCTGCACGCTGTCCCACACAGTTTCCTGTGTCCTGCACGCTGTCCTGTGCAGTTTCCTGTGTCCTGCACAGTGTCCTGTGCGCTGTCCTGTGCAGTTTCCTGTGTCCTGCACGCTGTCCTGTGCAGTTTCCTGTGTCCTGCACAGTGCCCTGTGTGCTCTCCTACGCAGTTTCCTGTGTAATTGTCCTGTGTCCTGCACGCTTTCCTGTGCAGTGTCCTGTGTCCTGCACAGTGCCCTGTGTGCAGTCCTGTGCAGTTCCCTGTGTGACTGTCCTGTGTCCTGCACGCTTTCCTGTGCAGTGTCCTGTGTCCTGCACAGTGCCCTGTGTGCTGTCCTGTGTAGTTCCCTGTGTGATTGTGCTGTGTCCTGCACGCTGTCCTGTACAGTGTCCTCCTCAGTGTCCTGCACACTTCTTACAGGATAGGACAGTTTTCTTATTGAAATTTTCATGCAGTTGGAGAGAGGTGATGGGTTTATATTTATTTTTATTTTGAAATGCAGTTGTATAAGTTTTAAACAGCGACGAGTCGCAGCAAAGTGCTGCGAGTGGTGCAGGTAAATTATTACACTGGCAGAAAAATATAATCTTAGGTTCTTGCATTAATTCCACTAGGTTTGCATGAAGGCATAATTTTTACTATGAAAATAAAAAGTTCAATTTTACCACAATGTTTTATAGAAAAAACAAAATTCAATATTACCACAATGTTTTGATGCCGTTTCCAATAAAACAGACGTGTAACATAAAAACCGTTTATTCACTAGTGCTTGAGCCAGACCAGTAATCAAACCTGACTGCAGTGCGATGCAAATCTTCCAGCCCTGTTGAAAGTGCCACAGCAGTGCAGCGCTCTAATTATACGGGGCACTAACGTTACTCGACTACTGCAGAACACTGCTAGTGCACCGCGAGACTGCACTTTTTAAAGCCACCTCCCCTTTTTAAGCGAACACATAGATAGCTATCATTTGCCTGAAAATTAAAATAGTAAAAATGAGTATGTCTCTATTTGATTGATTATTTTCTATAATGCATCAAATAAAGACACCATAATTTTTTTAAATTTTCAACCAAATAATGGCACATAGTATTATTCAGTGCAGCAATAGTTTTCAGGTCTCAGTTTTTCCTGCACAGCAATATTAAGGGTCTGTTTTGCTTCATTCTGCGTAGGTCCCCTTAATGGCAGCTTAATGGCATGACCAGCTATTACTTTTATATGATAAGCCCCGCGTGAGTGCCTCCTGCCGTCAAGCAGCTTAAGATATACTGTCTCTTTGATAGTGAATGAAACCGCTGGTCATTGAACACAGCACAGCAGGAAGGATCGTATCACACATATTTATTATTTACATGACATAAAAAGTTGTGAATAAAAGAATAATCATAATATAAATAACAAACAAAAGTAAATCCTGCATTTCAAAAAAATTTTAACATTGTGTACAGTAAGTGCACATTTAATTTAACCTGCTCAGAAAATAAATTTATTTCCATGCAGGTCCTTCTGAGCTAAGGCCTGTATCAGCAGACACCCTCCTGTCTTCGCAATATTTCAATAATGACCTTAAACATAATTATATTTCAAATAATTAGTAGGTACACTATGTGATAGAAATTTTATTTAAATTTGTGCTCGGAATCAAGAATCAAATTTGTTGTAAAGCTCTAAAAATTAGAAATGGCATATACTTGCTTCTGGTACCAATACATCACAAACTAAGTCAACATCCTCGATTCCCTTCCCCAGTTCCAGAGCAGCGTTGACTTTGTCAATCAATTTGATGGTCTATAGGTGGACACACATACAGCACTTTACAGCTAAGCACATGGCAGCAGTTTAACATTAATGACAAAATTCTGAGGAGTTTCCTATAACCATAAGTATACGGCAGATGACTGGATGTTTAGAGAAACTGTAATGGACTGCATGTTCACATGTATGAAGACATGCCAGCTATTTTTTCTTGAGGAAATGCAATGATACATCAATTCCAAAAGTCCAAAGCAGATACTGGTCCATACTTATCTATAGTAATGTCTTCTAAGGCTCTCTTTGAACTTTTTGTTGGTGACTATAAGTAGACAAAATAGCTTACATCCTCTTCGCCAAAATAGCACGCCTTCGGTTTTAACAGCTGCTTCAGTCTCAAAGAAGTTGCAGGGTACGTCCAAAGATACATCCGGCTGGATTTGCGCTCCCCAGATACCATGGCTTCATGGATGCACAGAATAAATAGAGAACATAAATCACAGGGAAAAAAATGGTCAGGTGTGGTATTCAAATCATGTAAACTGACCCAGCCTTACCCTTATCTCACTCTCATCAATCAGACCCTCCTCTCCATTCTGCTGCAGAGTCATCTAAGTCCTGTTGAAAATGAAAGGCAAGGTTTCTTGTGTGCTATGAAAATTGTAATGGACTGGACCAGGAATCACATGTGGAGGCAGTGTACAATCAAACAGACTTTTTCAAGCTCTTATTGACAGTATTAGAGTCTGTAAGGGGAACCACAGAAGTGGAGGTGGGGTGAAATACCAGAGAATAAGAGCGCAGTTCATCAATAGTGAGGTAATGACAAAGCTGAGCTTTCAATTGCCAGCCATTGGCTTCCAGGAAAACAGCCAGGTGAAGTGAACACTTTGCCAAAGCCTAACAATCCCTACATTGGATGGACTAGCTTTAGGGCAACTATGTTCCAATCCTGATGACTGTAGAAAGACTTCAGGCCCGCTCCAAACAAACTGGACAGAATTACAGACTTGGAAGTATTCAAAAGGTTGTGGTCCCAATCCTGGACCATGGTAATGCTTGGGACCTTGTTCCTCTTAAAATGGATGGAGGAACTGACTTGAACTTGGTTTACTTCAATACAATTTCAATCCAAGACTCTGAGTAGGGCTGGAAGCTAGTACAATTTAACTAAGTAAAGAGGAAAATTTCTGCTGTCAAATGGCTGTCAAAAAATATTTCGATGAAGACAGAGGTTCAATTTGGGAAACTGACCGGTCAAGAATTCAGTTGTCATAACAGAGGTGATAAACTGCAACAAAGAATGCTGCCTGGTTTGAACCTTCAATAACATATTACAGTCCTGCAATTTCTGACTCAAAGCAATGGGCTTAACACGTCTCAGTATCATTAAAAAAAAAAAACAGAAAGCACTCTGCCATGCCAGCTCTGTGTATTGGTTACTTTCTGTATGATGTTAGCAATGCTGCCACCTGGTGGTGATATGCAGCAAACCCCAAAATTCAAGCGGAGATCAGAAAAGCATGCAAATTGATTATTTTTTCCCCCCCCCGGATCCAGAATACATTTTGTATCATCTCCAAAATGTGATGGAGTGTTCCTTGGGAAACTATGTACCATTCCACAAAATTTCAAGTACATTTAGCATAATCCTGCTAACATACAAGCAAGCAAACAAACAAACAAACAAACATACAGGACTAAAAACTTTACCCCCTTGGCGGAGGCAATGTCCCTGAAATGAGACTCAGCCAAAGAGGAGCAAATACGCGAGATGTAGACCAATCAGAGACTGCCTACTTCTAATAAGCAAGCAAGCTGCTGCATAGGAGGGGAGAAGAAAGGCATTTACTTCAGGATATTGACAGAAGACATAAAACTGAACCAAAACTGCACTGTTCCTCTCAACATTCAAAGGTGAAGGGCTTCTGCAGCCACATTCGAAGGGATCTTTGCTGCCCTTCTCAGAAACACCAGCACAGCCCACGCGCAGCCATCCTTTGCAGGCTTTGCACTGAACCCAGCAGAGTCTTTACCTCAGGATAAAGTCAACTGCAAGTGATAAAGCCATAAACCTTTCAGTACCAGAAAAATTAAATATTAGTACAGGCACATGATTAGATTTAGTAATTACATACCCTCCACTGCCCAGTCTCTGGTAAGCGCAGACATTGATGTCAGCTGCCATGCATTCACTACGTCTTCTTTTTTTCACAAGTTCCTAAAATACAACACAGGTTGAAATTTAATGACATAAACTGCATCAATAATATAATGTACTCCTTCTCTGATTATTTTGAGAGCATCATTGACAAAGCATTAAACACTTTGTCGTAACTTTGTTGCTCACCTTTACCGCAACACTGCGAATCAAGGAGGTTGCGTGGTCGCGCCGGAGATATTCCAGCTGCGACGTGTCTGAAGTGTCCTCTCTCGGCCTTACTCACTGCACTTCCAATTCAGCCATCTATGAAGTACATGATAATTAGACCTTTCTAGAAAGCAAGACTTGACACAAAAACAGACACAATCAGAGTTGCCTGCGTCCGGCTGGTGCCTCTGCTCTGGATACTGCACATCCCACTGCGCGACGCTCCACCTCTCCTGAAAGGTCCGACTGTGTGGGGTGGGAAGACAGTTACTTGCTATTCCCTTTGAAACTAGTTTAATTATCCTATGGAAATCAGTGAAATTCAATTATTCTTATGAACAATTTGCTTTTTTCTTCTACTTCAAAATGTCCATCTCCCAGTCTTTCGGGTGAGGGTACAGGCGGAGGGAGTCATAGATTCAGAGTTGATTCATCAACCCATCTAACATCTGAGATATTAATAGAAAAAACATACACAACGCAATAGCAAATGAAGGAGAATGACTGGCTTTTCGTTGTATTAATGTATTTTGTCCTTGTGCTAAATTTGATTGAACCGTTTCGAACACACCCAAAGGATGAAGGGATTCCCAGGCTCAGGGCTATTACCTCCAACGACCCGGGGGAGCAACACCACTGTGTCCGGGTGATGGTCCTGTATCAATAACAGCGAATGCATACATTTGCTGTATAAGCATGGGGTAAAAGGCAGTTTTTATTGCTTGCGTATGACGAAAAACTTGGAAAATATATCATCTCATATTGAGAAACAGTCCACAACTGTATAAATTCATCATACCATCAAAATCTGCTTGTGGTCGGTTGCAGTTTCTCTTTTGTTTTTCCAGTCTCGCCACCAACTAATGAAGTGAAAAGTGGGGGAGCTTTGAACTGCAAGAGAAAGCAGGCGGTGATTAAGACAGTGATGTCACATAGCTGTCACATCAGGAGTAATGAAACACTGCTTGGGACAGAGATAAGTGGGGCCATAGACAGTGGGGTGCTGGGAAACGGTTTTCCAAGAGGTCCCCAGCGTTTCCTGATTCCATCCCCCCGTTCAATCGGTCTCCATCAGTTATAATGTTCCAAGTCTTTAAGATTGATTTGATGGTCCAGTTTGCTTTGTAACACGTGGCATCTATTTAAGTTGTTCACTGTCATTCTCTGATGCTGCATTGTAAATCAAGATTTCTCACGTAAAGCTTCCAATCATTTTCAGCTAAAGGCCTTTGTCTAGTAATCGACCCCAGTGCTCACCACGCTCTGCTCTCTTACATACCGTCGTGCGTGGTACTACGAGTGGTTTGTGTGCCAAAAATGGGCCAAGTAGTGAGATGCACGCAGGTGGAAAGTACTTTTTTTGGTGGTCGCAAACACGACGCATAGCACGCAGCCTGAAAACTGGCCGGCCAGTTTTTCGCTACGACCTGGCAGCGACAATTAGCACGCCTGGAGCACCCTCGGATTACGCAAGACAAAAGTACTGAGTAAGTTTGATAGGCGTGCGTGTAACGCAGGCAAAACATGCAGCAATTACCCACAAAGGCGTACTTACCATGCAAGAGGCTCCTACTTTCCACTTGCTTTCAATGTACGTTTTAAAAAAGGGGGGTGAGCGCACTTCCTCTGTGCGTATGACCTACTTCCACAGTGCGTGGTTAGTACTACTACCGTACTTGTGAAGTACGTAACACTCAGACGACGCACGTGACCAGCACGATAAAAGTGCGCCTCCTTCGTCTTTTCCTCTCTTGCAGGCGATCCCGAGCAACTACTGCCAGCGCTGCATCACGGTCTTCCGCTTCCGCTTCCTCTGGCAACAGCAGCTGTAGAAGACGATGGCGCATCCTTCTAGGTAGTGCCATATTGGATGCTGAAACAATTAATGATGAAGAGACTCAGTGCACCCTTATATTATTGTGATTATCCGTGTGTTAGTCCAATTTGACGCACAAATGTCTCGCTTAACACTTTCGTGCTCCTTACGTTTCTCTTACGTTTCTCTTACTTCGTAAATACGATTTCTGAAAACCTACGCTTCACTTGCAATAAACGTTAGATTATCCCACTCATTGTGTGCGACAGAAGTACAGATCTTACGTGCTCCTTACTACTTCCTGCTTACAAAAAGGCGTACAGACCACTTGCGGGCCTCACTTTTAGAGCAAGACACACCCACTCATTAAGTACTTACTACATACTTCCCCTCCGATTTAATTTTCACCCTGCGACAACGCCACGCCTGACAGGAACTCCGAGTCCGCACGATCTCTAACCACGCACGACGGGAAGTAAGAGAGCCTTTCAGTACTGTTTGTGCCTTTGTACTACATCATCTTCTACAAGTCCATTCTCCAGGAAAAACACTGCAAAACCTTTCCTGGCACTGGATTGGAGGTGAAGTTCCTGCTGAAGGATGCTTTAAGCCTTCAGGCAGTTCTGCACCTGAATGTGAGGTTCTCCACTGATCAAGTCCCCGCCTCTTCTGCCAAAACACTGTCCTCAGACTCTGCCCTCTCCTTCAGTGAGCTTATTCCTGTGTTTAAACACGCCTTTCACCTTTCATTCTGAATATGATTTTTGTCTGGATCATAACGATTTTTAGTTTCCTGGGTGGATTTCTTAATAGGGTAAAGTTTAAGTGGCTGGACAAAGTAAACAGTGAGTCGTGCAAAGGGAGTATTTCTCTTTCGGTTGTTTCCCTTCTCTTGGATCGGGACAAGAGCTTACCTCATGGTGTCCCTCTGTTAACTGCTCAATCCTGCGACTCACAGCCTGAGTGCACACAGAACAGTGTTTAAGACTATGCAAATGAGGCAATGCATTTAGACATTTAGCTATAAGTTTTAGCCACAATGACATTTTTGAACAGTCCCCCAGGACAGCCCAATAAGCTACCAGTACCCCATGAACAGCAGATAAATGCTGATATAAATATACAGTCCTGTACTTACATCATTAGTTAGCCACGGTAATGATGGTAAATATTGCGCTTGGCTACTCTCCAAATATTGAGGAGGCAGAGGGGAGCAAAAATCTGGCAATCCAATCTGGCCAAGGCGAAATTTCACCAGAGGAAATCTTTTCTTTTGGACAGTCTTGTGCAGTGTGTGAAGTTTCTCCTTGGGGAAAAAAAATATATATATATTCTTAAGCAATGATAATGACATAAAAATGCTGTTTACAAGACATTAATTTAATTACTGAAAGCTTACCTCCAGTTCCATCGCAATAGGGAGCAGAGCAACAAAGAATTATTTTCCTGGAGAACTTCCCTGACCCATCCCGCTTTGTTCAACTGGCATCACTTCTACCGCCTCTCCCACTTCCTGTAAGTGATCATGTGGCCTTGTGCCCATCTCATGTGCAGCAAGGTCATCCTTTATGACCTCCGCAGGCGGCCTTCTACCGCCTCTCCCACTTCCTGTAAGTGATCATGTGGCCTTGTGCCCATCTCATGTGCAGCAGGGTCATCCTTTATGACCTCAGCAGGCGGCCTTCTACCGCCTCTCCCACTTCCTGTAAGTGATCATGTGGCCTTGTGCCCATCTCATGTGCAGCAGGGTCATCCTTTATGACCTCAGCAGGCGGCCTTCTACCGCCTCTCCCACTTCCTGTAAGTGATCATGTGGCCTTGTGCCCATCTCATGTGCAGCAGGGTCATCCTTTATGACCTCAGCAGGCGGCCTTCTACCGCCTCTCCCACTTCCTGTAAGTGATCCTGTGGCCTTGTGCCCATCTCATGTGCAGCAGGGTCATCCTTTATGACCTCAGCAGGCGGCCTTCTACCGCCTCTCCCACTTCCTGTAAGTGATCATGTGGCCTTGTGCCCATCTCATGTGCAGCAGGGTCATCCTTTATGACCTCAGCAGGCGGCCTTCTACCGCCTCTCCCACTTCCTGTAAGTGATCATGTGGCCTTGTGCCCATCTCATGTGCAGCAGGGTCATCCTTTATGACCTCAGCAGGCGGCCTTCTACCGCCTCTCCCACTTCCTGTAAGTGATCCTGTGGCCTTGTGCCCATCTCATGTGCAGCAGGGTCATCCTTTATGACCTCAGCAGGCGGCCTTCTACCGCCTCTCCCACTTCCTGTAAGTGATCATGTGGCCTTGTGCCCATCTCATGTGCAGCAGGGTCATCCTTTATGACCTCAGCAGGCGGCCTTCTACCGCCTCTCCTACTTCCTGTAAGTGATCATGTGGCCTTGTGCCCATCTCATGTGCAGCAGGGTCATCCTTTATGACCTCAGCAGGCGGCCTTCTACCGCCTCTCCTACTTCCTGTAAGTGATCATGTGGCCTTGTGCCCATCTCATGTGCAGCAGGGTCATCCTTTATGACCTCAGCAGGCGGCCTTCTACCGCCTCTCCCACTTCCTGTAAGTGATCATGTGGCCTTGTGCCCATCTCATGTGCAGCAGGGTCATCCTTTATGACCTCAGCAGGCGGCCTTCTACCGCCTCTCCTACTTCCTGTAAGTGATCATGTGGCCTTGTGCCCATCTCATGTGCAGCAGGGTCATCCTTTATGACCTCAGCAGGCGGCCTTCTACCGCCTCTCCTACTTCCTGTAAGTGATCATGTGGCCTTGTGCCCATCTCATGTGCAGCAGGGTCATCCTTTATGACCTCAGCAGGCGGCCTTCTACCGCCTCTCCCACTTCCTGTAAGTGATCATGTGGCCTTGTCCCCATCTCATGTGCAGCAAGGTCATCCTTTATGACCTCCGCAGGCGGCCTTCTACCGCCTCTCCCACTTCCTGTAAGTGATCATGTGGCCTTGTGCCCATCTCATGTGCAGCAGGGTCATCCTTTATGACCTCAGCAGGCGGCCTTCTACCGCCTCTCCCACTTCCTGTAAGTGATCATGTGGCCTTGTGCCCATCTCATGTGCAGCAGGGTCATCCTTTATGACCTCAGCAGGCGGCCTTCTACCGCCTCTCCCACTTCCTGTAAGTGATCGTGTGGCCTTGTGCCCATCTCATGTGCAGCAGGGTCATCCTTTATGACCTCAGCAGGCGGCCTTCTACCGCCTCTCCCACTTCCTGTAAGTGATCATGTGGCCTTGTGCCCATCTCATGTGCAGCAGGGTCATCCTTTATGACCTCAGCAGGCGGCCTTCTACCGCCTCTCCCACTTCCTGTAAGTGATCATGTGACCTTGTGCCCATCTCATGTGCAGCAGGGTCATCCTTTATGACCTCAGCAGGCGGCCTTCTACCGCCTCTCCCACTTCCTGTAAGTGATCATGTGGCCTTGTGCCCATCTCATGTGCAGCAGGGTCATCCTTTATGACCTCAGCAGGCGGCCTTCTACCGCCTCTCCCACTTCCTGTAAGTGATCATGTGGCCTTGTGCCCATCTCATGTGCAGCAGGGTCATCCTTTATGACCTCAGCAGGCTTTCCCTCCATTGCTTTTGGATTTTCACCTTTGGGGAAAGAAGTTTTTTTATTGTTCAAGTTTAAGGTCTCATAACATACATACCAGCACCAAACAGGCATATCCTGCCCGTTGAACGAGGTGTCGCTTTGCTCCATGTAAGGCGGTGCATCTGAGTACGGAAGTCCTTGTTCACCCGTTGGTTGTGCAAGTGGAATACCCAGCGGAGCATGGACATGAAGTGGTAGTCTTTAAGCTGGCAGAGAAAATATCGGGCATTTCCCAGTTCCTTATTCAACTGTACAGCCTCTGAAGAATTCAGCACCGCGGTCCGTTCCGGAACAAGGTCCAAACTCCACAGCTTTTCTTCTGGCCTCTTCTGGTTCCTTCGGTGGAATCGGTTGTACAGTGAAAATCTGTGACTGGTTTCAGTTACTGGATGTGTACTTGCCAAATCTGTGCCAATTGGTGCTTGCGGCACAGGCCCACCCTACTGCAGGATTTTTTTATATCCATGGAAAGGACAGTTTAAGATCATTTTTGCCGGCCACTTCCAAATTCTCTGCTATGGCGTCACACAGCCTGCCATCAAACGGCAGAAAAAATTGCTGCCTTGTCCTGTGGTTTGGTGCCGAGCGACTCCTCCTGCAGTGTCTGATATGCGGAGCGTTATAGGAATGCTGAAACTCACCGGGGCATCTGTGTGATCTCAGCCCGACTCCTGCCACCACAATGGAGAGCAGTAGTACACAACTGAGAGCGCGCACTCAGCCTGCAGAACACCACCTAAATAGCAAGCACAGAGTTGTGAGTGATATTGAATTTCTTTCTCATCAGTTACAGTTTGATTTGATACAGTCCTTACCTCCTGTCTTCTTTTTTTATTTATTTCTTTATCCTTTATTTAGCCAGGAAGGTCCCATTGAGATACAAGGGGCTCTAATTTCGTAGACCAGGCGCAGGCGCGGCGAATGGGGGGTGCGCTGCGCCAACGGGGTGTGTCCAGGCGTATGTGGCAATTTCGTGCCCGGCGTAGCCTGGCGCTAGTACTCCTCTGTCCCGCCTCTGTCCCTCCTACCAGCGCAAGTTGGCAAAGAAGGCGACACAGCCGAGTCAAATCTTGCTCACTGGCAAGAGAAACGATGGATAGCGTGTTCCCATTAGTTACAAACTGTTGCTGCTTTAAATTTTGGGATTAACATGCATGGACAACAATGCAAGATACGTGACACATTTATTTTCAATATGTGATCTTAACTCAGTACGAGATCATAGCAATCAGGTTGTATTCCTTTCCCCCACTGAAGACGATAAAACCTAAGTGACAATAATAGTAGCCGTGTATTAAGCCGCTTGCACACTGGACGCGAAATGAATTTTTCGCTCGACAGATTGCGTCTTGTGTCCGAAAGTCTGACAGGGTCTTAATAAATCTCCGTGTCCGACAGTCTATTATTGTTTTTAATTTCTTCAAATCTGCTGACTCTTTTAGATATTAAACGTGAAATTTTTGATTAGAGGGCTCAGTTCTTCAAGATGAGTACCGAGAATTTCAATCAATGTTTCTGTTTAAGCTGCTCAATAAAGTGAGTCGACACTGGTGCAAGACAATGTACAATCCCTCCGTGTCTGACAGCCAAAAAAAGAGAGGACGATTAGAACAGATTGATGACAGATGAACGAAATAAAGAATAAAAAGAAACATTGTAAAAACAGAACATCCAATGAACACTGCGATTTATTTATTGGCGGGTCATCTTTGTTGGATATCCTGTTTGTTGGTTTTTATTCTTTATTTCGTTATAAATCTGTTCTCATATCAATACTTTTACTTTTTGCTGGCTGCTGGACATGGAGTATTTTGCATTTCGTGTCGGACAGTCTTGATCGTGCATGCGATAATTTCTTCACACTGTCAATGGTCATGGAATTGATTTGCTCACGCACTATTTTATCTCTGCTGTGGAAATAAAGCGTGAATCTGTTCGGTCCATCTGACTAATTTTCAAAAGAAAGACCGAATAAAGACTGCCGTCTATCTTCAACGAAAACAGACGAATAGGCTAAAAAGACCAAGAAAAGTCGATAGCTATCAATTTGCATTTTGTGAAGGTCGAACACAAACATAGCCAAGTTTGCACGTCTAATAATTCCTGGAATACTCGGAAAAATTAGAACTTTTATGACTTTCGGACACGGAGCTATATTAAAACCCTGTCCGACTATCGCGTCTTTGCATTGATTTTGACTGTAATCAGTCGTGCGAAAAATTCGTTTCGCGTCCAGTGTGCAAGCGGCTTTAATGAGCATAGAACGCAAGCATTCGATATATATGTATACAGTTTGTGGTTGGCTGAGAAAGATGTGAAGTCGTTAGTTTGCATCACAGATTCAGCTGCGTTGATTAAGCCAGGTCAAGTTTCCATTACGCGTGGTAACCGCCTTTAATCTGACATCAGGACAATCGATAAAGATACTATAATTTATGTCCTTATTCAGATAGTTACATTGCATAGTGCTTCTTGAAATTATTTCTTGCATTGAAATGTGCCTGACATTCTGTAAACCTGCCTGTGAGATTTCGGTGACGTGTGCGCACTCTGCGCCGGTCAGCCAAATTACCACTGCACGGAAATTAAAGCAGGTTGGAGCAGGCGAGTTTTCTGCGCAACTCCAGCGGAGACTTTTTCTACGAAATTGTCACTGCGTCTTGATGAATATGTGACACCTCCCCCTACTACGCCGCCACACCCATCTCGGCGGACCTTCGTCTACCGAAGGCTGCGCACCTCACGAAATTACCACTACGCGGGCTGCGCCGTATGAAATTACCACTGCGCGGGCTGCGCCTCGCTACGCCACCTGCGCTGCGCCAGGAAATTAGAGCCCAAGATCTCTTCTTCCAGAGGGTCCTGGTCAAGACAGCAGCGTGAGCAGTTTCACATGTATACATACAGGACATTTAAAAAAGAACATTAAAAAAAACTATCTGACAGGAAGAATACATCAAAGCAGCACAGAGGGAACAGCAGGGGGAGAGTTGTACAGGCCAGTCCAATACATCTGTTACACACTCCACATCAAAATCTCAGATTAAGGAAAACAGCCACATTTCCTTCAGGGCGGTTTGGAAAAGTCTTTTGAAAAGATATAATGAAGGGAATGCTCCTAGGTTAGTGCTTTTTTTGCAGCTCATTCCAGGCCCAGGGTGCATAAAAGGAAAATGCAGTTTTACCAGCTCTGACTGCACCCTGGGGACATGTAAAAGAATACGATCAGTCAATCTTGTACAGTAGTTGCCTGTATGATAAGACAAAAGGTTGGAGATATAAGTGGGCATTTTACCTTGTGATGACTTGGCAATAAATATCAACATATGTGTTTTTCTCCTCTGATATAAAGACCACCACCGAAGTAGTTCATATCAAGTACAATGGTGAGTGTGAGAACCAGCATTCGTTACAAAGCGTATTGCAGCATGACATGCACAATCTAGTTTTTTCAGAAGAGATGAAGCTGCGTGCATATAAATGACATCACCATAATCTAAAACAGACAAAAATGAGCTTTGCACAATTTTCTTTCTGGCCTCAAATGATAAGCATTTCTCTAAGCGGAAAAGAAAGCCAAGCTTTCGCCGAAGTTTTTTCAATAGATTATCAATATGCATGGTAAATGTCATCTTATCATCAAGCCAAATGCCCAAATATTTGTACGAGGTAACTCTCTCTATACATGTACCTTCTAATGTTGATAATGTGAAATCAATGATTTTGGATTGAGGACCAACTTCAGTTTTAATAATGAATGCTGCAGGGACTGAAAAGCATCCTGCAGATGCTCTAAGGCTTGATTCAAAGAGGGTGCTACCGTATAAATAATCGTGTCATCAGCATACAAATGTAGCTCAGCAGGATTTATTCCATGACCTAGGTCATTTATAAAAATAGAGAATAAGATGGGGGCTAAAATAGATCCTTGCGGGACACCTTTGTTTACTGTAAGAAAGGTTGAGGTATCATTTCCTACAGAGATGCACTGCGTTCTTTCAGTTAAATAGTTCTGAAGGACAGAGATAGGAGTAAAAGTGAATTTCCGTGCAGGGGTACAAAAGATGGATACTGGGTTTCCTTCATCACTCAGGACCTCCGAAACACTGGGGTCATTTGTTGAACCAGAAGAAATGAAATGTCTATTAAAAGAGTTTATAATATTTTTTACACCTTGGATTACACTTTGATTTATTTTAAGAACATTAGGACTAGTTTGTGTAATGAAACCTGACAGGTTTTTAACCAACTTCCAGAATTTGACAGGATAATTCATATTTTCATTTATCATGGAAAGGTAGTAATCACTTTTAGAATTTTTGACTAATTTTGAACGTCTATTTCTTAGAGTTCTGTATAGGGTCCAATCTAAAGGATCATTAGACTTCTTTGCTTTCGCCCAAGCAGCATTTCTTTGTCTAATACAAGCAGAGATGCATTCGGTAAACCAAGGGTTATTATTACCACTAAACCTAAATCTTCTAAAAGGGGCGTATTTATCGCAAATAGCCAAGAAAGTGGATCTGAAATAAACCCAGGCTAGATCCACATCAGGCATTCTGTAACTTGATGAACATCTTTGGATAGATATCCTTGTAAAGTAGAGATTCCTCCAGTCTATTCATAATGTCTGAAAGGGACCCTCTGAGGACACTGATCAGCACAAGCAGCATCCAGCTCTGAGTTCTGTGGCTGAAGGAGGAAATGTATACGACACAATAACTCAACAACTTCTTAATCCCACTGATTTTGTATGCTTAAGGTATTTAAATGCATATTCCAAAGAGCAAAGCATCCAACAGATTCCAAATGATAGCACTTGAGGACATTATAAAATAACAGTTTGCAAATGGAAAAAAGTAATAGAAAAACAAAGACTTTGCAATATGGTCCAAAATCTTATGTGCTCTTATAGCAACACAACACACCGACCCAGAAAGTACAGCCAAAGTATATGAGCTGAGGGTAGAGGTATGACACATGACATGTGAAAATAAAAGTGTGAATGATTGTATTTCATGCCAGCATGCATATATTCATACAAATGATATTGAATTGTTCTCAATAAATCAGAATTGAATCAAAATAAATGAAATATAATTAAACTGCAAAAGCAGAAATTTCTTATTCAGGCTGTCCTTAAAATTTTCTTGACAATTACTCATCCAATCAGCTTCAAAGTAGAAAGGTATTGTATATTGCTCAGGACACATGGAAGGGCAGTGTTGAATGTGAAGTTATTTTAGCTGCGTGGTTCTTGAGAAGTCTTGAGAAAGTTGAAAGCAACAATCCCGCACAAGTACCACCGGTGGCCACGCAAGCGAAACTGGCAAGTTTTGCACAGGGGCAGTTTGAATGAAAATAAATATCCAGTTTAGCAAAGTGGCTCCAACATAACTTGTATACAGCATTAAAAGATTCCAAACAAGTTCTGCAATACTTTTTTTGAGTCAAAAACTCTGAAAAGCACATCCTCCAGAGATGTAGGTGATGCGTGTTTGGTTGTGTCAGTCAAATATTTTCCGTCCTTTCTGGATTTCCGTCTTTGGTAAGGTATTGCCAACCCTACAAGATGGTCCTACCCATGGAGCAAAGGCAGAGTAGTCCAATTCGCTATGAAATGGGTTTCTTGAAATGGTTCCTGTAAAAGTACATGAGACATAGTTAAACAACATGAACTAAGCGTCGTCATGCATGTGAGGCTCATGAAAATTCTTCAAGCTTCATAGATGTAGCGAGGACGTACCTTCACAAAACCCAACAGCAATTAACTGCTTCTCCAGCTGTGTGCAGCGGTCCTTAACATTCACAGACAAATTCCTTGACTGAATATCCTCTGGGGCCGGTCTGTTTTAAGAGGTGTACTATAGTGTTTGAAAGGACAATTAAAACAGTTGTTATATTTGGCGTGTAAAATTAAAACTAAACATTTGTAGAGCAATAATACCCATTACTAACCAGGAAAGTCGCTTTCCGGTTTGTGTCCGCAATCAAAACTGGAGGAATGTGACCGCATCGGGAGCAAAAAAAAAAACCCCGTAACTGTACTCAGTCATGGCAGAAAAGTGGAAGAAAGCCTTTCTGATGGTAAGATGATGGATTGTAGTCTCAAGGTGATCCTCCAACATTGAAAGAAATCTGCCAATCGCTGTGTTGTTTCCAGACATGGGCACGATTACAGATCTACGATTACGATTATGAAGCAGGACGATTACGATTACAATTACGATTACACATACATGTGTAATCGTAATTGTAATCGTAATCATCCTGCTTCATAATCGTAATCGTAGATCTGTAATCGTGCCCATGGCTGGTTGTTTCAGTGGAAGAAAGCAGATAGTGGTATTTTTATGAAGGAGGCTATTTTTATGCTATAACCACAGATATTACCATGTAGTAGTCAGTTACAAGTTCACAGATTGATATACCTTTATTGCTGTTGTAAGCATTGAGCATAGTGGGATACTGAGGAGAATTTTATTATTAAAATTGCAGAACCCTGAAGTATGGTCCTGACGCACTGGACAGGTTTTCACCGTGTTTTTGACCCCTAGTATACAAAAAAAAGTTTAAACCATTCGTAATTAGCATTTACAAATCTATATTATTAAGCTGACATGGAATAGCTTCACACTGACCTCTATTAACTGCGTAGAGCACATAAACAGAGGCATTGGTGGGTACAGTTTTGGAATCTGTCAGTACAGGCGGAGTAGGCCCAGGACAGTACGGGCAAACGGTTTAATTTGGCTAAAATAACTCTGGTATTTCCTGCTCCTTCTTCAGGTCCAGAGGCAGGATTTCTGGGATCTTTTTATATTCCCAGAGGTAATTTGTCATTGAAATGATTTGATTTGCATTGAAAAACTCTTTGGGCAGCTGTTCAGTTTCCACTGCTGTCTCCCTTCCTCTCACTGCTGTCTCCCTTCCTCTCACTGCTGTCTCCCTTCCTCTCACTGCTGTGGCCCTTCCTATCACTGCTGTGGCCCTTCCTATCACTGCTGTGGCCCTTCCTCTCACTGGTGTCTCCCTTCCTCTCACTGCTGTCTCCCTTCCTATCACTGCTGTCTCCCTTCCTATCACTGGTGTCTCCATTCCTCTCACTGGTGTCTTCCTTCCTCTCACTGCTGTCTCCCTTCCTATCACTGCTGTCTCCCTTCCTATCACTGCTGTCTCCCTTCCTATCACTGGTTTCTCCCTTCCTATCACTGCTGTCTCCCTTCCTATCACTGCTGTCTCCCTTCCTATCACTGCTGTCTCCCTTCCTCTCACTGCTGTCTCCCTTCCTCTCACTGCTGTCTCCCTTCCTATCACTGCTGTCTCCCTTCCTCTCACTGCTGTCTCCCTTCCATTCACTGGTGTCTCCCTTCCTATCACTGCTGTCTCCCTTCCTATCACTGCTGTCTCCCTTCCTCTCACTGCTGTCTCCCTTCCTCTCACTGCTGTCTCCCTTCCTATCACTGCTGTCTCCCTTCCTATCACTGGTGTCTCCCTTCCTATCACTGCTGTCTCCCTTCCTATCACTGCTGTCTCCCTTCCTCTCACTGGTGTCTCCCTTCCTCTCACTGCTGTCTCCCTTCCTCTCACTGCTGTCTCCCTTCCTATCACTGCTGTCTCCTGTTGTGTTCTGGCCTTTGGCCAGGACGGCATTTATGGTTTTAACAGTTTCATGTTTCAAGATTTCATAGTTCATAGTTTCATGTTCCATAGTCATGTTCATAGTCATAGTTTTAACAGTTTCTTGTATCAGGTTTTTGCATTTCATGTTTTACATTCCATGTCCATGTTTTTGTTTTTGCCAGGTCTGCCATGCCACTCCACCGCTTGTCTGCGTTCCGCCCCGTGCCGTCGTTGTTGCACATTTCAGAGCTCTGGTTGGCTTTGGTATTTCCCTCTTCCTTCTGTGCTGTGCTGATTCGGGGCTCTCTAAGCTTAATTGGCAATTAACTGTTTTTAAGTTACTAACATTCACTAACATTCACTGGGTGGTGTAATTCTTAGATAGGCACATTACTAATACTACTAATTTAGACAGGGAGTTTATTGTCATGATTCCTGTTTACTATTTCAAGATCTTGCTGTGCTTTTCTGTTCTTAACATTCATGCTTGCTTCCAAACTGCATACTAAATTGGTACTTAAGCTGAGCACGCTCATTCTCTTAATGAGCAGGTCATGTCATCCAATCTCTGTCCATGTCTTGATCTTGCCATGCCTCTTGTTTCTGCTTCTCCAGGTGTTGCCCCTCATGTGTCCTTGATTTTCAAGCCTTTATCTGGATGCGGTGGAAGTTGGCTGGCAGACAGTGTCTCAAGTTCTTGTTGTCAAGTTCCCTTGCATATCTAGTTTCAAGTCTTGTTCTAGCCTCTTGTCTTGTGTATATATTTAGTCTTGTTATTTATTTTTCTTGATCTTCTTGCCTGGAGTTTCCAGTGCCTTTTGTTTTTTGTCATTTGCATTCTTTGTTTATAGCTCTGTGTAGCATATCTTAGTTTGTTTTTTGCAACCCTTTGGGCCAAGTTTTTTGTTGGCCCTCGTGCCTGTTTTGTTTTGTTTAAAATAAAATCCTCATTCCCTTTTCCCGCATCTGGTGTCAACTGATTCCATATCAGTCTCCCTTCCTATCACTGGTGTCTCCCTTCCTCTCACTGCTGTGGCCCTTCCTCTCACTGCTGTCTCTCTCTTCACCTACAATTTCCTGCCCCCCTTGGAAGAGCCACCACATGCACAAGCACATATGAGTGCAGCGATGGACCTTTTTGAAACCGCTGCATTGACAGGACCACTTCCTTCTGAGCTCGTCAAACGTAACTCGGGTTCTGCCAAAATAGCTCCATGCCTCCCTTTTGCCACTGAAAAGTAAACACAGTGACCTGAACAGCCATGCTGCTCATAAAAAACGGGACACACTGTGCATGCTCCTTCCTCTCTGGTAAGCTCATGCAAACTGCAGCATTCTTTTTCCTCCTCTTGCGAGATTAGGCCCTCGTCCACCACACGTTGCAGGGAATGCACTTGCAATGTGGCTGGTTCTTTATAAGGGGGGCAAAAGGTGCACAAGTGTTCAGACTCAACACCTGGTTTTCCCTTAATATTTGCCAAGGCCATGAAGTCTCTGCAAACATCCACCTCCCAACCTATTGACATTGTTATGGATTTGCATATGTGTACGGGAGTTCTTTGCCCTTTGTTGTTTTTAGCGGTGAGAAAAAATCCTCTCTGCACATCCACACAAAAAATAGGTTCGGTGTTGAGGACATGGCAGTTACGTTCATGCCTTCTCACATTAGCACTACTTTCAGACAAACAAATTTGGCATTTAAAAGTGCTTGTGGAAGCTTTGGCCACACTGACTTCAGCATTGGCTTCTCCAGCTTTGACTGAAATAGGAAAATAAATAGTTAACCAATTTATTTATACTATGACATATAAGATTCATTTATTTAAAAAATTATAAACTATACTCTGTAATACACAAAAGCAGAATTTGTAGGACAATACTTAAGGCTTTTTGTTTAATTCTGGAAAAATTGTTCAGTATATTGCTCAAGCAAGGAAAAACAGGCAGCTGCTTTAAATAACATGTTCACTTTATATTTAAACTGGGAGTCTAAATGAAATCATCAATAAAATACTTTTAAACAGACTTTTTGCACACTGTATTTATACCACAGTTGAGAATTATGTCTAGTGATCAATGTTGATATTCCAGTTGACTTGCTACAAGCTCACTCCTAGAAGAAAAGTTGTTTTGGACAAAGTAATGAAACAGGACCTGTCTTACTCCTTGGGCTTCTGAGTCAGAATGCACTCTGAAAGTGAAGTCAGATTTTTCTTTGTACTGTGCACATTCATACATACAGCACCCTCAATAATTATTGGCACCCCTGGTTAAGATTAATTTTATTGTAGAAACATACTCTCACACTGAAAATTGTAGAATAATGTAACCTTCAACTCAAGTGAATTTTAAGGGGAAAAAAATCCCTGACTAAGAAAATTTTTTTTCATAAAATCGCTTGTTCCACAATTATAGGCACCTATGACAATTCCTAGGAATTAAATGTAATTGAAGTATTTCTGTCATTTCTACAGTAGTTTACAAAGTTGATCAGAGTATCTTGGAACATTTAATTAGTAAATCATCACTTCCTGTTTCCCTGGGGTATAAATATGACATGACACAGAGGCCATTTCTTTTATCCACTCTTCAACATGGGAAAGACAAAGGAACACACCGTTCAAGTAAGGCAGATGTGTGTCAACCTTCACAAGTCAGGCAATGGCTACAAGAAAATAGCCACTCGCCTGCACCTGCCCATATCTACTGTCAGAGGAATCATTAAGAAGTTTAAAACAACTGGAACAGTGGTAAACAAGCCTGGACGAGGACGCAAGGTTATTTTGCCATCACGCACAGTGAGGAGGATGGTAAGAGAAATAAAAAGTTCTCCAAAGCTCACTGTTAAAGAATTGCAACAAATGGTAGTATCTTGGGGTCACAAAGTCACCAAAACAACCATCAGGCGCCATCTACATGCCACAAGTTGTTTGGGAGGCATGCACGGAAAAAACCTTTTCTCACTCACAATCATAAACGCAAATGTCTGGAGTTCGCTAAGCGGTACAAGGACTTCAGTTGGGACCGTGTGCTTTGGTCAGATGAGACCAAGATAGAGCTTTTTGGCAACATACACTCTAAGTGGGTCTGGCGGAACACAAAAGATGAGTATGCAGAAAAGCACCTCATGCCCACTTTGAAGTATGGGGGAGGATCGGTGATGCTGTGGGCCTGTTTCTCTTCCAGAGGCACTGGGAACCTTGTTAGGGTGCATGGCATAATGAACGCTTTGAAATACCAGGACATTTTAAATCAAAATCTGGTGGCCTCTGCCCAAAAGCTGAAGATGGGTCGTCACTGGGTGTTTCAGCAAGATAATGACCATGAACATGTGGCCAAATCTACACAGAAATGGTTCACCAGACACAGAATCAAGCTCCTCCCATGACCATCTCAGTCCCCAGATCTCAACCCCATTGAAAACCTGTGGAGTGAGCTGAAGAGGAGAGTGCAGAGGAGAGGACCCAGGTCACTGGATGATTTAGAGAGATTGTGCAAAGAGGAATGGTCGAAGATCCCTCTTTCTGTATTCTCCCATCTTGTGAAACATTGTAGGAGAAGATTAGGTGCTGTTTTGTTGGCAAAAGGAGGTTGTACAAAGTATTAACATCAGGGGTGGAAGTAATTGTGGCACACATGATTTGATGTAAAAGAATTATTTCTTAATGTGGGACTTTTTTTTCTCACTGAATAAATGCATTTGAATTAAAGGCTGGATTTTCCTCTTCTTTTCATTGTGGTCCTATATTATTTAGAAAAAAACTGAATTTATTAGAAGCTAAAGAAGACATCTTAACCAGGGGTGCCAATAATTATGGAGGGCGCTGTAATGCAATTTATTATGTGGGGACAGATAATTTGGCTCATAAAATGTAGAATAATAGGTAAATAACAAAGGCAGCGCCTGTGGAGGAATGAAGAGAGTAATTTACTCCCTTTGATAATGAGATTTAAAATAGTTAAATAAGTCGGCAAAAAGGACAAAAAAAAGAAAGTGGCCAGAAGGGGGAATTTGTTGCTGCAGGATGTGAAAAAATGATAATGGGTATAAGAACAAAAATTATACATCAGCGGACAAATCGGCAAACGGGCTGAAAAAATGAAATAAAATAAGTTGGCACTTCTGAAACTGTTTAGAGAAAAGGGTAAAGCTAAACATTCAGAGTCAGGATACACATTCTGCACAGGAAAGTGAAGCTGCGTCTCAGTCAAAGCTGTCAGTAAAGTTTACTGACAATCAATTATTTAACCCAGCGCCATATGCCCCCCCACAGACAATCAATTATTTAACCCAGCGCCGTAAGCCCCCCCCCACTGACAATCAATTATTTAACGCAGCGCCGTATGCCCCCCCCCACTGACAATCAATTATTTAACCCAGCGCCTTATGCCCCCCCCACTGACAATCAATTATTTAACCCAGCGCCGTATGCCCCCCCACAGACAATCAATTATTTAACCCAGCGCCGTATGCCCCCCCCCACTGATAATCAATTATTTAACCCGGCGCCATATGCCCCCCCCACTGACAATCAATTATTTAACCCAGCGCCGTATGCCCCCCCCACTGACAATCAATTATTTAACCCACCGCCGTATGCCCCCCCCACTGACAAACAATTATTTAACCCACCGCCGTATGTCCCCCCACCTGACAATGAATTACTTAACCCACCGCCGTATGTCCCCGCCACTGACAATCAATTATTTAACCCACCGCCGTATGCCCCCCCCGACAATCAATTATTTAACCCAGCGCCGTATTCCCCCCCCACTGACAATCAATTATTTAACCCACCGCCATCTGCCCCCCCAACTGACAATGAATTACTTAACCCACCGCCGTATGTCCCCGCCACTGACAATCAATTATTTAACCCACCGTCGTATGCATCCCCCCCTGAAAATCAATTATTTAACCCATCGCCATATGTCCCCCGCACTGACAATCAATTATTTAACCCACCGCCGTATTCCCCCCCACTGACAATCAATCATTTAACCCACCGCCGTATGCCCCCCCCCGACAATCAATTATTTAACCCAGCGCCATATTCCCCCCCCACTGACAATCAATTATTTAACCCAGCGCCGTATTCCCCCCACACTGACAATCAATTATTTAACAAAGCGCCGTATGCCCCCCCCACTGACAATCAATTATTTAACCCAGCGCCGTATGCCCCCCCCACTGACAATCAATTATTTAACCCAGCGCCGTATGCCCCCCCCAGTGACAATCAATTATTTAACCCACCGCCGTATGTCCCCCCATCTGACAATGAATTACTTAACCCACCGCCGTATGTCCCCGCCACTGACAATCAATTATTTAACCCACCGCCGTATGCCCCCCCCCGACAATCAATTATTTAACCCAGCGCCGTATTACCCCCCCCACTGACAATCAATTATTTAACCCACCGCCATCTGCCCCCCCAACTGACAATGAATTACTTAACCCACCGCCGTATGTCCCCGCCACTGACAATCAATTATTTAACCCACCGTCGTATGCATCCCCCCCTGAAAATCAATTATTTAACCCACCGCCATATGTCCCCCGCACCGACAATCAATTATTTAACCCACCGCCGTATTCCCCCCCCACTGACAATCAATTATTTAACCCACCGCCGTATGCCCCCCCGACAATCAATTATTTAACCCAGCGCCGTATTCCCCCCCCACTGACAATCAATTATTTAACCCATCGCCGTATGTACCCCCACTGACAATCAATTATTTAACCCAACGCCGTATGTACCCCCACTGAAAATCCATTATTTAACCCACCGCCGTATGTCCCCCCCCCCACTGACAATCAATTATTTAACCCACCGCCGTATGGCCCCCCACTGACAATCAATTATTTAACCCACCGCCATATGCCCCCTCCCACTGACAATCAATTATTTAACCCACCGCGGTATGCCCCCCCCACTGACAATCAATTATTTAACCCACCGCCGCATGTCCCCCCCCCACTGACAATCAATTACTTAACCCACCGCCGTATGCCCCCCCACTGAAAATCAATTATTTAACCCACCGCCGTATGCCCCCCCACTTACAATCAATTATTTAACCCCCCGCCGCATGCCCCCCCCAGTTACAATCAATTATTTAACCCACCGCCGTATGCCCCCCCACTGACAGTCAATTATTTAACCCACCGCAGTTTTCCCCCCCCCACTAACAATCAATTATTTAACCCACCACCGTATGCCCCTCAACTGACAATCAATTATTTAACCCAGCGCCGTATGCCCCCCCCCACTGACAATCAATTATTTAACCCACCACCGTATGCCCCCCAACTGACAATCATTTATTTAACCCACCGCAATATGCCCCCCACTGACAATCAATTATTTAACCCACCGCCGTATGCCCCCCCCCACTGACAATCAATTATTTAACCCACCACCGTATGCCCCTTAACTGACAATCAATTATTTAACCCACCGCAATATGCCCCCCACTGACAATCAATTATTTAACCCACCGCCGTATGCCCCCCCACTGACAATCAATTATTTAACCCACCACCGTATGCCCCCCAACTGACAATCAATTATTTAACCCAGCGCCGTATGCCCCCCCCACTGACAATCAATTATTTAACCCACCACCGTATGCCCCCCAACTGACAATCAATTATTTAACCCACCGCAATATGCCCCCCACTGACAATCAATTATTTAACCCACCGCCGTATGCCCCCCCCACTGACAATCAATTATTTAACCCACCGCCGTATGCCCCCCCACTGACAATCAATTATTAAACCCACCGCCGTATGTCCCCCCCACTGACAATCAATTATTTAACCCACCGCCGTATGCCCCCCCCCACTGACAATCAATTATTTCACCCACTGCCATATGCCCCCCCACTGACAATCAATTATTTAACCCACCGCTGTATGCCCCCCCCCCCACTGACAATCAATTATTTAACCCACTGCCATATGCCCCCCCACTGACAATCAGTTATTTAACCCACCGCCGTATGCCCTCCCCACTGACAATCAATTATTTAACCCACCACCGTATGCCCCCCCAACTGACAATCAATTATTTAACCCACCGCCGTCTGCCCCCCCAACTGACAATCAATTACTAAACCCACCTCCGTATGCCCCCCCACTGACAATCAAATATTTAACCCACCGCCGTATGCACCCCGCACTGACAATCAATTATTTAACCCACCGCCATCTGCCCCCCCACTGACAATCAATTATTTAACCCACCGCCGTATGGCCCCCCGCTGACAATCAATTATTTAACCCACCGCCGTCTGCCCCCCCACTGACAATCAATTATTTAACCCAGTGCCGTATGCCCCCCCCACTGACAATCAATTATTTAACCCACCGCCGTATGCCCCCCCCACTGACAATCAATTATTTAACCCACCGCCATATGCCCCCCCCACTGACAATCAATTATTTAACCCACCGCCGTATGGCCCCCCACTGACAATCAATTATTTAACCCACCGCCGTCTGCCCCCCCACTGACAATCAATTATTTAACCCAGTGCCGTATGCCCCCCCCACTGACAATCAATTATTTAACCCACCGCCGTCTGCCCCCCCACTGACAATCAATTATTTAACCCACCGCCGTATGCCCCCCCACTGACAATCAATTATTTAACCCACCGCCGTATGCCCCCCCCACTGACAATCAATTATTTAACCCACCGTCGTATGGCCCCCCACTGACAATCAATTATTTACGCACCGCCGTATGTCCCCCCCCCACTGACAATCAATTATTTAACCCACCGCCGTATGCCCCCCGCACTGACAATCAATTATTTAACCCACCGTCGTATGCCCCCCCCCACTGACAATCAATTATTTAACCCACCGCCGTATGTCCCCCCACTGACAATCAATTATTTAACCCAGCGCCATATGTCCCCCCACTGACAATCAATTATTTAACCCACCGCCGTATTAGGAATTGTTTATTGGTTGGGGGATTTATAAGACTAAATTAAAGAGCAAGTTTAGAGTACCTGGGGAAAATATGTAGAGGCCCAAATACCCCAGGCTACAGGGCTAGAAACTGAACTGCACTGCATTGGGTGGTAAACAAAAGCAGGAGTTTAGCCACGTTTACAGTTATTCCTAATGAAACCGAATAAAAGTCCCTATTTCTTGACTAAATAAACATATCGAGGGCTGACTGCAATAAACAGTTATTTCCAATACATAACATCTGGACATAACTGTTTGTTGCAGTCAGCCCTCAATATGCCCTTCTTGAATGATCAGTAACTTTAAACAGAGGGAAATTTAGAGGAAGTAACAACTGAACGTCAATGTCACAAACATGGATAAGTGTTTCTAATGTTGTGGCTAATCAAATTGCTCTGAGTAAAAAGTGAGGATCAGGGAAAATAATTAAGACAAAAAAGTAATACACTGCAGAGCCCTTTAAAATAAAGTGATTACATGTATTGAGAGCTTCACATTAAAATCAACAGAATGGACATTAGTGAGGTTAAAACATTAGATTGGAAAAAAACAAAAATGCACCATCAGATGCAGGACAAGGCCCAGTATTTAAATGCCCCCGCAGAGAAAACCACCAGTAATATCCGCTATGAGCGTGAAGTAATTACACCATTTGAATTAGTTAAATATTTGTAAAATTCGAAAGAACTAGAAACTCTAAGCAGCTTTCTGTGAATAATTAGACTGTGTGAGATGGGTGCGCTAGAAACACATCTCTGAAAATAAAATTAAGGAAAAGTAATACTGAAAAACAAGAAGAAGAACACATAGTATTCAGAATTTGCAAAAGTACTTTTAGACACTTTATATGGTAAATGACTGTGTGCCACATTTAACAGGGTTTTCTGTTCCAAGTTTTGAAAAATTTCAATAGCTATTTTGAAGGTAATAAATAAGGGCAAAATGATCAGAAAGGTTGCGGCAAATATAAAATTTAGTATGAAATTTAATCGTTCATATAAGATTTATTTTAGAAAAAAAATCAAGGGAACTATTGTCGGATTTGAGACTGGATGACTGGATGGGTTTTTAAACAAAAAATGAGCAGAAACAAAACAATTACAGCGAATGGATCCTTGGGGCAGATAATGGAACACAGATGGGTGAACACAGATGGATGAAAACAGATGGGTGAACACAGATAGGTGAACACAGATGGGTGAAAACAGATGGGTGAACACAGGTAAGGGAACACAGATGGGTGAACACAGAAGGGTGAACACAGATGTGTGAAAACAGATGGGTGAACACAGATGGGTAAACACAGATAGGTGAACACAGATGGAAGAACACAGATGGGTGAACACAGATGAAAGAGCACAGATGGGTGAACACAGATAGGTGAACACAGAAGGGTGAACACAGATGGATGAATACAGATAAGGGAACACAGATAGGTGAACACAGATAAGGGAACACAGATGGGTGAACACAGTTGGGTGAACACAGATAAGGGAACACAGATGGGTGAACACAGAAAAGGCAACACAGAGTGGTGAACACAGATAAGAGAACAAAGATGGGTGAACACAGATAAGGGAACACAGATAGGTAAACACAGACAAAGGAACACAGATGGGTGAACACAGATAAGGGATAACAGATGGGTGAACACAGATAATGGAACACAGATAGGTGAACACAGATGGGTGAACACAGATAAGGGAACACAGACAGGTGAACACAGATGGGTGAACACAGATAAGGGAACACAGATGGGTGAACACAGATAAGGGAACACAGATGGGTGAACACAGAAAAGGCAACACAGATTGGTGAACACAGAAAAGGGAACACAGATTGGTGAACACAGTTGGGTGAACACAGATAAGGGAAGACAGATGGGTAAACACAGAAAAGGCAACACAGATTGGTGAACACAGAAAAGGAAAAACAGTTGGTGAGCACATATAAGGGAACACAAATGGGTGAACACAGATAAGGGAACACAGATAGGTAAACACAGACAAAGGAACACAGATAAGTGAACACAGATGGGTGAACACAGATAAAGGAACACAGATGGGTGAACACAGATAATGGAACACAGATGGGTGAACACAGATAAGGGAACAAAGAAAGGTGAACACAGATGGGTGAAGACAGATTAGGGAACACAGATGGGTGAACACAGATAATGGAACACAGATCAGTGAACACAGATAGATGAACACAGATGGGTGAACACAGATAAGGGAACACAAATAGGTAAAAACAGATAAGGGAACACAGATGGGTAAACACAGATAAGGGAACACAGATAGGTGAACACAGATAAGGGAACACAGATAGGTGAACACAGATGGATGAATACAGATAAAGGAACACAGATTGGTGAACACAGATAAGGGAACACAGATGGGTGAACACAGATAAGGGAACACAGATAGTTGAACACAGATAAGGGAACACAGATAGGTGAACACAGATGGATGAACACAGATAATGTAACACAGATAGGTGAACACAGATGGGTGAACACAGATAAGGGAACACAGATAGGTGAACACAGATAAGGGAACACAGATAGGTAAACACAGACAAAGGAACACAGATAAGTGAACAGAGATGGGTGAACACAGATAAGGGAACACAGATGGGTGAACACAGATAATGGAACACAGATAGGTGAACACAGATTGGTGAACACAGATAAGGGAACAAAGAAAGGTGAACACAGATGGGTGAACACAGATAAGGGAACACAGATGGGTGAACACAGATGGATGAACACTGATAATGGAACACAGATAGGTGAACACAGATAAGGGAACACAGATGGGGAAATACAGATAAGGGAACACAGATAGGTGAACACAGATTAAGGGAACACAGATAAGGGAACACAGATAGGTGAACACAGATAAGGGAACACAGATAATGGAACACAGATAGGTGAACACAGTTGGGTGAACACAGATAATGGAACACAGATGGGTGAACACAGATAAGGGAACAAAGAAAGGTGAACACAGATGGGTGAAGACAGATTAGGGAACACAGATGGGTGAACACAGATAATGGAACACAGATCAGTGAACACAGATAGATGAACACAGATGGGTGAACACAGATAAGGGAACACAAATAGGTAAAAACAGATAAGGGAACACAGATGGGTAAACACAGATAAGGGAACACAGATAGGTGAACACAGATAAGGGAACACAGATAGGTGAACACAGATGGATGAATACAGATAAAGGAACACAGATTGGTGAACACAGATAAGGGAACACAGATGGGTGAACAGAGATAAGGGAACACAGATAGTTGAACACAGATAAGGGAACACAGATAGGTGAACACAGATGGATGAACACAGATAATGTAACACAGATAGGTGAACACAGATAAAGGAACACAGATGGGTGAACACAGATAAGGGAACACAGATAGGTGAACACAGATAAAAGAACACAGATAGGTAAACACAGACAAAGGAACACAGATAAGTGAACACAGATGGGTGAACACAGATAAGGGAACACAGATGGGTGAACACAGATAATGGAACACAGATAGGTGAACACAGATTGGTGAACATAGATAAGGGAACAAAGAAAGGTGAACACAGATGGGTGAACACAGATAAGGGAACACAGATGGGTGAACACAGATGGATGAACACTGATAATGGAACACAGATAAGTGAACACAGATAAGGGAACACAGATGGGGAAATACAGATAAGGGAACACAGATAGGTGAACACAGATTAAGGGAACACAGATAAGGGAACACAGATAGGTGAACACAGATAAGGGAACACAGATAATGGAACACAGATAGGTGAACACAGTTGGGTGAACACAGATAAGGGAACACAGATGGGTGAACACAGAAAAGGCAACACAACTTGGTGAACACAGAAAAGGGAACACAGATTGGTGAACACAGATAAGGAAACACAGATGGGTGAATAAAGATAAGGGAACATAGATGGGTGAACACAGATAAGGGAACACAGACAGGTAAACACAGACAAAGGAAAACAGATGGGTGAACATAGATAAGTGAACACAGATGGGTGAACACAGATAAGGGAACACAGATAGGTGAACACAGATGGGTGAACACAGATAAGGGAACATGGATCAGTCAACACAGATGGGTGAACACAGATAAGGAAACACAGATAGGTGAACGCAGATAAGTGAACACAGATGGGTGAACACAGATAAGGGAACTCATATAGGTGAACACAGATAGGTGAACACAGATGGATGAATACAGATAAGGGAACACAGATAGGTGAACACAGATAAGGGAACACAGATGGGTGAACACAGATAAGGGAACACAGATAGGTGAACACAGATAAGGGAACACAGATAGGTGAACACAGATGGATGAACACAGATAATGGAACACAGAGAGGTGAACACAGATAAGGGAACACAGATAGGTGAACACAGATAAGGCAACACAGATAGGTGAACACAAATAAGGGAACACAGATGGGTGAACACAGATAGGTGAACACAGATGGATGAACACTGATAATGGAACACAGATTGGTGAACACAGATGGGTGAACACAGATAAGGGAACACAGATAGGTGAACACAGATAAGGGAACACAGATAGGTGAACACAGATGGTTTAACACAGATAGGTGAACACAGATAAGGGAACACAGATGGGTAGAAAGATAATGGAACAAAGATCAGTGAACACAGATAGATGAACACAGATGGGTTAACACAGATAAGGGAACACAGATACGTGAACACAGATAACGGAACACAGATAGGTAAACACATATAAGGGAACACAGATGGGTGAACACAGATAAGGGAACACAGATAGGTGAACACAGATAAGGGAACACAGATAGGTAAACACAGACAAAGGAACACAGATAAGTTAACACAGATGGGTGAAGACAGATAAAGGAACACAGATGGGTGAACATAGATAATGGAACACAGATAGGTGAACACAGATTGGTGAACACAGATAAGGGAACAAAGAAAGGTGAACACAGATGGGTTAACACAGATAAGGGAACACAGATGGGTAAACACAGATAATGGAACACAGATAGGTGAACACAGATAAGGGAACACAGATAGGTGAACACAGATGGATGAACACTGATAATGGAACACAGATAGGTGAACACAGATAAGGGAACACAGATGGGGAAATACAGATAAGGGAACACAGATAGGTGAACACAGATTAAGGGAACACAGATAAGGGAACACAGATAGGTGAACACAGACAAGGGAACACAGATAATGGAACACAGATAGGTGAACACAGTTGGGTGAACACAGATAAGGGAACACAGATGGGTGAACACAGAAAAGGCAACACAACTTGGTGAACACAGAAAAGGGAACACAGATTGGTGAACACAGATAAGGGAACACAGATGGGTGAATACAGATAAGGGAACATAGATGGGTGAACACAGATAAGGGAACACAGACAGGTAAACACAGACGAAGGAAAACAGATGGGTGACCATGGATAAGTGAACACAGATGGGTGAACGCAGATAAGGGAACACAGATAGGTGAACACAGATGGGTGAACACAGATAAGGGAACATGTATCAGTCAACACAGATGGGTGAACACAGATAAGGAAACACAGATAGGTGAACGCAGATAAGTGAACACAGATGGGTGAACACAGATAAGGGAACTCATATAGGTGAACACAGATAGGTGAACACAGATGGATGAATACAGATAAGGGAACACAGATAGGTGAACACAGATAAGGGAACACAGATGGGTGAACACAGATAAGGGAACACAGATAGGTGAACACAGATAAGGGAACACAGATAGGTGAACACAGATGGATGAACACAGATAATGGAACACAGAGAGGTGAACACAGATAAGGGAACACAGATAGGTGAACACAGATAAGATAACACAGATAGGTGAACACAAATAAGGGAACACAGATGGGTGAACACAGATAGGTGAACACAGATGGATGAACACTGATAATGGAACACAGATTGGTGAACACAGATGGGTGAACACAGATAGGTGAACACAGATAAGGGAACTCAGATAGGTGAACACAGATGGTTTAACACAGATAGGTGAACACAGATAAGGGAACACAGATGGGTAGAAAGATAATGGGACAAAGATCAGTGAACACAGATAGATGAACACAGATGGGTGAACACAGATAAGGGAACACAGATACGTGAACACAGATAAGGGAACACAGATGGGTGAACACAGATGGATGAATACAGATAAAGGAACACAGATAGGTGAACACAGATAAGGGAACACAGATAAGGGAACACAGATAGGTGAACACAGATAAGGGAACACAGATGGGTGAACAGAGATAAGGGAACACAGATAGTTGAACACAGATAAGGGAACACAGATAGGTGAACACAGATGGATGAATACAGATAAAGGAACACAGATAGGTGAACACAGAGAAGGGAACACAGATGGGTGAACAGAGATAAGGGAACACAGATGGGTGAACACAGATAAGGGAACACAGATAGGTAAACACAGACAATGGAACACAGATAAGTGAACACAGATTGGTGAACACAGATAAGGGAACACAGATGGGTGAACACAGATAATGGAACACAGATAGGTGAACACAGATAAGGGAACAAAAAAAAGGTGAACACAGATGGGTGAACACAGATAAGGGAACACAGATGGGTGAACACAGATAATGGAACACAGAAAGGTGAACACAGATGAGGGAACTCATATAGGTGAACAAAGAAGGGTGAACACAGATAGGTGTACACAGATGGATGAATACAGATAAGGGAACACAGATAGGTGAACACAGATAAGGGAACACAGATGGGTGAACACAGATAAGGGAACACAGATGGGTGAACACAGATAATGGGACACAGATAGGAGAACACAGATAAGGGAACACAGATGGGGAGACAGATAATAGGAGACAGAAAGGTGAAGACAGATAAGTGAACACCGATAGGTGAACACAGATGGGTGAACACAAAAAAGGGAACACAGATGGGTGAACACAGATAATGGGACACTGATAGGTGAACAAAGATGGGTGAACACAGATAGGTGAACACAGATAATGGAACACAGATAGGTGAACAAAGATGGGTGAACACAGATAGGTGAACACAGATGGGTGAACACAGATAAGGGAACACAGATAGGTGAACACAGATGGGTGAACACAGATAATGGAACACAGATAGGTGAACACAGATGGGTGAACACAGATAAGGGAACACAGATAGGTGAACACAGAAAAGGGAACACAGTTTGGTGAACACAGATAAGGGAACACAGATAGGTGAACACAGATAGGTGAACACAAAAAAGAGAACACAGATGGGTGAACACAGATAATGGGACGCAGATAGGTGAACACAGATAAGGGAACACAGATGGGTGAACACAGATAAGTGAACACAGATGGTTTAACAAAGATAGGTGAACACAGATAAGGGAACACAGGTGAACACAGAAAAGGGAACACAGATAGGTGAACACAGATGGGTGACCACAGATAGGTCACAGAGATGGGTGAACACAGGAAGGTGAACACAGATAGTTGAACACAGATAAGTGAACACAGATAGTTGAAGACAAACAAGGGAACACAGATGGGTGAACACAGATAATGGGACACAGATAGGAGAACACATATAAGGGAACACAGATGGGTAGA
This sequence comes from Gymnothorax reevesii, assembly GCA_029721435.1. Classification (NCBI taxonomy): domain Eukaryota; kingdom Metazoa; phylum Chordata; class Actinopteri; order Anguilliformes; family Muraenidae; genus Gymnothorax; species Gymnothorax reevesii. The sequence goes on along the minus strand of CM056584.1, from coordinate 76,989,360 downwards.
CAGATAAGGGAACACCGATAGGTGAACACAGATGGGTGAACACAGATAGGTGAACACAAAAAAGGAAACACAGATGGCTGAACACAGATAATGGGACACTGAAAGGTGAACACAGATAGGTGAACAAAGATGGATGAACACAGATAGGTGAACACAGATGGGTGAAGACAGATAAGGGAACACAGTTAGGTGAACACAGATAATGGAACACAGATAGGTGAACAAAGATGGGTGAACACAGATAGGTGAACACAGATGGGTTAACACAGATAAGGGAAAACAGATAGGTGAACACAGATGTGTGAACACAGATAATGGAACACAGATAGGTGAACACAGATGTGTGAACACAGATAAGGGAACACAGATAGGTGAACACAGAAAAGGGAACACAGATTGGTGAACACAGATCAGGGAACACAGATAGGTGAACATGGATGGGTGAACACAGATAAAGGAACACAGAAAGGTGAACACAGATAAGTGAACACCGATAGGTGAACACAGATGGGTGAACACAAAAAAGGGAACACAGATGGGTGAACACAGATAATGGGACACTGATAGGTGAACAAAGATGGGTGAACACAGATAGGTGAACACAGATAATGGAACACAGATAGGTGAACAAAGATGGGTGAACACAGATAGGTGAACACAGATGGGTGAACACAGATAAGGGAACACAGATAGGTGAACACAGATGGGTGAACACAGATAATGGAACACAGATAGGTGAACACAGATGGGTGAACACAGATAAGGGAAGACAGATAGGTGAACACAGAAAAGGGAACACAGATCGGTGAACACAGATAAGGGAACACAGATGGGTGAACACAGATGGGTGAACACAAATAAGGGAACACAGATGGGTGAACACAGATAGGGGAACACAGATGGGTGAACACAGATAAGGGAACACAGATGGGTGAACACAGATAAGTGAACACCGATGGTTTAACAAAGATAGGTGAACACAGATAAGGGAACACAGGTGAACACAGAAAAGGGAACACAGATAGGTGAACACAGATGGGTGACCACAGATAGGTCACAGAGATGGGTGAACACAGGAAGGTGAACACAGATAGTTGAACACAGATAAGTGAACACAGATAGTTGAAGACAAACAAGGGAACACAGATGGGTGAACACAGATAATGGGACACAGATAGGAGAACACATATAAGGGAACACAGATGGGTAGACAGATAAGGGAACACCGATAGGTGAACACAGATGGGTGAACACAGATAGGTGAACACAAAAAAGGGAACACAGATGGCTGAACACAGATAATGGGACACTGAAAGGTGAACACAGATAGGTGAACAAAGATGGATGAACACAGATAGGTGAACACAGATGGGTGAACACAGATAAGGGAACACAGTTAGGTGAACACAGATGGGTGAACACAGATAATGGAACACAGATAGGTGAACAAAGATGGGTGAACACAGATAGGTGAACACAGATGGGTTAACACAGATAAGGGAAAACAGATAGGTGAACACAGATGTGTGAACACAGATAATGGAACACAGATAGGTGAACACAGATGTGTGAACACAGATAAGGGAACACAGATAGGTGAACACAGAAAAGGGAACACAGATTGGTGAACACAGATCAGGGAACACAGATAGGTGAACATGGATGGGTGAACACAGATAAAGGAACACAGAAAGGTGAACACAGATGGGTGAACACAGATAATGGAACACAGATTGGTGAACAAAGATGGGTGAACACAGGTAGGTGAACACAGATGGGTGAAAACAGATAAGGGAACACAGAAAGGTGAACACAGATGGGTGAACACAGATAAGGGAACACAGATGGGTGAACACAGATAAGGGAACACAGATCAGTGAACACAGATGGGTGAACACAGATAGGTGAACACAGAAGGGTGAACACAGATAGGTGAACACAGAGAGGTGAACACAGATGGATGAATACAGATAAAGGAACACAGATAAGGGAACACAGATGGGTGAACACAGATAAGGGAACACAGATGGGTGAACACAGATAAGGGAACACAGATAGTTGAACACAGATAAGGGAACACAGATAGGTGAACACAGATCAATGAACACAGATAATGTAACACAGATAGGTGAACACAGATAAGGGAACACAGATGGGTGAACACAGATAAGGGAACACAGATAGGTAAACACAGACAAAAGAACACAGATAAGTGAACACAGATGGGTGAACACAGTTAAGGGAACACAGATGGGTGAACACAGATAATGGAACACAGATAGGTGAACACAGATTGGTGAACACAGATAAGGGAACAAAGAAAGGTGAACACAGATGGGTGAACACAGATAAAGGAACACAGATGGGTGAACACAGATAATGGAACACAGATAGGTGAACACAGATAAGGGAACACCGATAGGTGAACACAGATGGATGAACACTGATAATGGAACACAGATAGGTGAACACAGATAAGGGAACACAGATGGGGAAATACAGATAAGGGAACACAGATAGGTGAACACAGATAAGGGAACACAGATAAGGGAACACAGATAGGTCAACACAGATAAGGGAACACAGATAGGTGAACACAGTTGGGTGAACACAGATAAGAGAACACAGATGGGTGAACACAGAAAAGGCAACACAGATTGGTGAACACAGAAAAGGGAACACAGTTTGGTGAACACAGATAAGGCAACACATATGGGTGAACACAGATAAGGGAACACAAACATGTAAACACAGACAAAGGAAAACAGATGGGTGAACATAGATAAGTGAACACAGATGGGTGAACACACATAGGTGAACACAGATGGATGAACACAGATAAGGGAACAAAGAAAGGTGAACACAGATAGGTGAACACAGATAAGGGAACACAGATGGGTGAACACAGATAAGGGAACAAAGATGGGTGAACTCAAATAATGTAACACGGATCAGTGAACACAGATAGGTGAACACAGATGGGTGAACACAGATAAGGGAACACAGATAGGTGAACACAGATAGGTGAACACAGATAAGAGAACACAGATGGGTGAACACAGATAATGGAACACGGATCAGTGAACACAGATAGGTGAACACAGATGGATGAACACAGATAATGGAACACAGATAGGTGAACACAGAAGGGTGAACACAGATAGGGGAACACAGATGGATGAATACAGATAAAGGGACACAGATAGGTGAACACAGATAAGGGAACACAGATGGGTGAACACAGATAAGGGAACACAGATAAGGGAACACAGATAGGTGAACACAGATGGATGAACACAGATAATGGAACACAGATAGGTGAACACAGATGAGGGAACACAGATGGGTGAACCCAGATAATGAAACACAGATAGGTGAACACAGATAAGGGAACACAGATAGGTGAACACAGATGGGTGAACAGAGATGGGTGAACACAGATAAGGGAACACAGATAGGTGAACACAGATGGGTGTACACAGATAATGAAACACAGATAGGTGAACACAGATGGGTAAACACAGATAGGTGAGCACAGAAAAGGGAACACAGATTGGTGAACACAGAAAAGGGAAGACAGATTGGTCAACACAGATAAGGGAACACAGATAGGTGAACACAGATGGGTGAACACAGATAAGGGAACACAGACAGGTGAACACAGATAAGGGAACACAGATAGGTGAACAGAGATGGGTGAACACAGATAGGTGAACACAGATGGGTGAACACAGATAGGTGACCAGAGATAAGGGAACACAGATAATGGAACACAGATAGGTGAACACAGATGGATGAATACAGATAAGGGAACACAGATGGGTGAACACAGATAAGGGAAGACAGATAGGTGAACACAGATAAGGGAACACAGATAGGTGAACACAGATAAGGGAACGCAGATCAGTGAACACAGATAGGTGAACAAAGATGGGTGAACACAGATAGGTGAACACAGATAAGGGAACACAGATAGGAGAACACAGATGGATGAATACAGATAATGGAACACATATAGGTGAACACAGATAAGGCAACAAAGATAGGTGAACACAGATGGGTGAAGACAGAAAAGGGAACACAGATTCGTGAACACAGATAAGGGAACACAGATAGGTGAACACAGAAAAGGGTACGCAGATGAGGAACACACATAAGGCAACACAGATGGGTGAACACAGATAGGTAAACACAGATAAGGGAACACAGATGGGTGAACACAGATAAGGGAACACAGATAGGTGAACACTGATGGGTGAAGACAGATAAGGGAACACAGATGGGTTAACACAGATAATGGAACACAGATCAGTGAACACAGATAAGGGAACACAGATGGGTGAACACAGATAGGTAAACACAGATAAGGGAACACAGATAGGTGAACACAAATAAGGGAATACAGATGGGTGAACACAGATAGGTGAACACAGATAATGGGACACAGATGGGAGAACACAGATGAGTGAACACAAATAATGGGACACAGATAGGAGAACACAGATAAGGGAACACAAATATGTGAACACAGATGGGTGAACACAGATAATGGAACACAGATGGGTGAACACAGATAAGGGAACACAAATAGGTGAACACAGAAAAGGGAACACGGTTTGGTGAACACAGAAAAAGGAACACAGATAGGTGAACACAGATGGGTGAACACAGATAATGGAACACATATGGGTGAACACAGATAAGGGAACACAGATAGGGGAACACAGATGGGTGAACACAGATAAGGAAACACAGATGGGTGAACACAGATAAGGGAACACAGATAGGTGAACAGAGATGGGTGAACACAGATAGGTGACCAGAGATAAGGTAACACAGATAATGGAACTCAGGTAGGTGAACACTGATGGATGAATACAGATAAGGGAACACAGATGGGTGAACACAGATAAGGGAACACAGATAGGTGAACACAGATAAGGGAACACAGATAGATGAACACAGATGGGTGAACACAGATAAGGGAACACAGATAGGTGAACACAGAAAAGGGAACACAGAGAGGGAAACACAGATAAGGGAAGACAGATGGATGAACACAGAGAAGGGAACACAGAAAGGTGAACAGAGATGGTTGAACACAGATAAGGGAACACAGATGGGTGAACACAGATTGGTGAACACAGATAAGGGAACACAGATAGGTGAACACAGAAAAGGGAACACAGATTGGTGAACACAGAAAAGGGAACACAGATTGGTGAACAGAGATAAAGGAACACAGATAGGTGAACAGAGATGGGTGAACACAGATGGATGAACACAGATAAGTAAACACAGATAAGGGAACACAGATAGATGAACACAGATGGGTGAACACAGATATGTGAACGCAAAAAAGGAACGACAGATGGGTGAACACAGATAAGGGAACACAAATGGGTGAACACAGATAAGGGAATACAGATGGGTGAACACAAATAATTGGACACAGATAGGTGAACAGAGATGGGTGAACACAGATAATGGAACACAGATAAGTAAACACAGATGGGTGAACACAGATAAGAGAACACAGATTGGTGAACACAAATAAGGGAACACAGATGGGTGAACTCAGATAAGGGAACACAGATAGGTGAACACAGAAAAGGGAACACAGATTGGTGAACACACATCAGGGAACACAGATAGGTGAACACGGATGGGTGAACACAGATAAAGGAACACAGATAGGTGAACAGAGATGGATGAACACAGATGGGTGAACACAGATAAGGGAACACAGAAAGGTGAACACAGATGGGTGAACACACGGAGGTGAGCACAGATGGGGGAACACGAAGAAGGGAACACAGAAACGTGGACACAGATAGGTGAACACAGTTGGGTGAACACAGATAAGGGAACACAGATGGGTGAACACAGAAAAGGCAACACAGATTGGTGAACACAGAAAAGGGAACACAGATTGGTGAACACAGATAAGGGAACACAGATGGGTGAACACAGATAAGGGAACACAGATAGGAAAACACAGACAAAGGAACACAAATGGGTGAACACAGATAAGTGAACACAGATGGGTGAACACATAAGGGAACACAGATGGGTGAACACAGATAATGGAACACAGATGGGTGAACACAGATCAGGGAACAAAGAAAGGTGAACACAGATAAGGGAACACAGATGGGTGAACACAGATAAGGGAACACACATAGGTGAACAGAGATGCGTGAGCAGAGATAAGGGAACAAAGATGGGTGAAGAGAGATAATGGAACACGGATCACTGAACACAGATAGGTGAACACAGATCGGTGAACACAGATAGGTGGACACAGATAAGCGAACACAGATGGGTGAACACAGATAACGGAACTCATATAGGTGAACACAGAAAGGTGAACACAGATAGGTGAACACAGATGGATGAATACAGATAAGCGAACACAGATAGGTGACGACACATAAGAGAACGCAGATCCCTCAACACAGATAAGGGAACACAGATAGGTCAACACACATAACGCAACACAGATAGGTGAACACAGATGGATGAACACAGATAATGGAACACAGATAGGTGAACTCAGATAAGGGAACACAGATGGGTGAACACAGATAAGGGAACACAGATGAGTGAACACAGTTAATCGGACACAGATAGGAGAAAACAGATAAGGGAACACAGATGGGTAGACAGATAATGGGACACAGAAAGGTGAAGACAGATAAGGGAACACCCATCGGTGAACACAGATAGGTGAACACAAAAAAGGGAACACAGATGGGTGAACACAGATAATGGGACACTGATAGGTGAACACAGATAGGTGAACAAAGATGGGTGAACACAGATAGGTGAATACAGATGGGTGAACACAGATAAGGGAACACAGAAAGGTGAACACAGATGGGTGAACACAGATAATGGAACACAGATAGGTGAACAAAGATGGGTGGAGACAGAGGGGTGAACAGAGATGGGTGAACACAGATAAGGGAACACAGATAGGTGAACACAGATGGGTGAACACAGATAATGGAACACAGATAGGTGAACACAGATGGGTGAACACAGATAAGGGAACACAGATAGGTGAACACAGAAAAGGGAACACAGATCGGTGAACACAGATAAGGGAACACAGATGGGTGAACACAGATAAGGGAACACAGATAGGGGAACACAGATGGGTGAACACAGATAAGGGAACACAGATGGGTGAACACAGCTAAGGGAACACAGATGGGTGAACACAGATAAGGGAACACAGATAGGTGAACACAGATGGTTTAACACAGATAGGTGAACACAGATAAGGGAACACAGGTGAACACAGATTAGGGAACACAGATAGGTGAACACAGATGGGTGACCACAGATAGGTGACAGAGATGGGTGAACACAGGAAGGTGAACACAGATTGTTGAACACAGATAGGTGAACACAGATAGTTGAAGACAAACAAGGGAACACAGATGGGTGAACACAGATAATGGGACACAGATAGGAGAACACATATAAGGGAACACAGATGGGAAGACAGATAATGGGACACAGATAGGTGAACACAAAAAAGGGAACACAGATGGATGAACACAGATAATGGGACACTGAAAGGTGAACACAGATAGGTGAACAAAGATGGGTGAACACAGATAAGGGAACACAGATAGGTGAACACAGATGGGTGAACACACATCATGGAACACAGATAGGTGAACAAAGATGGGTGAACACAGATAGCTGAACACAGATGGGTGAACACAGATAAGGGAACACAGATAGGTGAACACAGATGGGTGAACACAGATAATGGAACACAGATAGGTGAACACAGAAAAGGGAACACAGATTGGTGACCACAGAAAAGGGAACACAGATTGGTGAACACAGATAAGGGAACTCATATAGGTGAACACAGAAGGGTGAACACAGATAGGTGAACACAGATGGATGAATACAGATAAGGGAACACAGATAGATGAACACAGATAAGAGAACACAGATGGGTGAACACAGATAAGGGAACACAGATAGGTGAACACAGATAAGGGAACACAGATAGGTGAACACAGATGGGTGAACACAGATAATGGAACACAGATAGGTGAACTCAGATAAGGGAACACAGATGGGTGAACACAGATAAGGGAACACAGATGGGTGAACACAGATAATGGGACACAGATAGGAGAACACAGATAAGGGAACACAGATGGGTAGACAGATAATGGGACACAGAAAGGTGAAGACAGATAAGGGAACATCGATAGGTGAACACAGATGGGTGAACACAGATAGGTGAACACTAAAAAGGGAACACAGATGGGTGAACACAGATAATGGGACACTGATAGGTGAACACAGATAGGTGAACAAAGATGGGTGAACACATATAGGTGAATACAGATGGGTGAACACAGATAAGGGAACACAGATAGGTGAACACAGATGGGTGAACACAGATAATGGAACACAGATAGGTGAACAAAGATGGGTGAACACAGATGGGTGAACACAGATAAGGGAACACAGATATGTGAACACAGATGGGTGAACACAGATAAGGGAACACAGATGGGTGAACACAGATAATGGGACACAGATAGGATAACACAGATAAGGGAACACAGATGGGTAGACAGATAATGCGACACAGAAAGGTGAATACAGATAACAGAACACCGCTAGGAGAACACAGATGGGTGAACACAGATCGGGGAACACTAAAAAGGGAAGAGAGATGGGAGAACAGAGATAATGGGACACTGATAGGTGAAAACAGATAGGTGAACAAAGATGGGTGAACACAGATAGGTGAATACAGATGGGTGAACACAGATAAGGGAACACAGATAGGTGAACACAGATGGGTGAACACAGATAGGTGAACACAGAAAAGGGAACACACATCGGTGAACACAGATAAGGGAACACAGATGGGTGAACACAGATAAGGGAACACAGATAGGGGAACACAGATGTGTGAACACAGATAAGGGAACACAGATAGGTGAACACAGAAAAGGGAACACAGATAGGTGAACACAGAAAAGGGAACACAGATTGGTGAACACAGATAAGGGAACACAGATAGGTGAACACAGAAAAGGGAACACAGATAGATGAACACAGATAAGGGAACACAGATAGGTGAACACAGATGGGTGAACACAGATTAGGGAACACAGGTGAACACAGATAAGGGAACACAGATAGGTGACAGAGATGTGTGAACACAGGAACGTGAACACAGATTGTTGAACACAGATAGGTGAACACAGATCGTTGAAGACAAACAAGGGAACCCAGATGGGTGAACACAGATAATGGGACACAGATAGGAGAACACATATAAGGGAACACAGATGGGTCGACGGATTTTGGGACACAGATAGGTGAAGACAGATAAGGGAACACAGATGGGTGAACACAGATAGGTGAACGCAAAAAAGGGAACACAGATGGCTGAACACAGATAAGGGAACACAGATAGGTGAACACAGATAGGTGAACAAAGATCGGTGAACACAGATAGGTGAACACAGTTGGGTGAACACAGATAAGGGAACACAGATAGGTGAACACAGATGAGGGAACACAGATAATGGAACACAGATAGGTGAACAAAGATGGGTGAACACAGATAGCTGAACACAGATGGGTGAACACAGATAAGGGAACACAGATAGGTGAACACAGATGTGTGAACACAGATAAGGGAACACAGATAGGTGAACACAGAAAAGGGAACACAGATAGGTGAACACAGATGTGTGAACACAGATAAGGGAACACAGATAGGTGAACACAGAAAAGGGAACACAGATTGGTGAACACAGAAAAGGGAACACAGATTGGTGAACACAGATCAGGGAACACAGATAGGTGAACACGGATGGGTGAACACAGATAAAGGAACACAGATAGGTAAACAAAGATGGGTGAACACAGATGGGTGAACACAGATAAGGGAACACAGAAAGGTGAACACAGATGTGTGAACACAGATAATGTAACACAGATTGTTGAAAAAAGATGGGTCAACACTGATAGGTGAACACAGATGGGTGAACACAGATAAGGGAACACAGATGGGTGAACACAGATAAGGGAACACAGAAAGGTGAACACAGATGGGTGAACACAGATAATGGAACACAGATTGGTGAACAAAGATGGGTGAACACTGATAGGTGAACACAGATGGGGGAACACAGATAAGGGAACACAGATGGGTGAACACAGATAATGGAACACAGATAGGTGAACACAGAAAAGGGAACACACATCGGTGAACACAGATAAGGGAACACAGATGGGTGAACACAGATAAGGGAACACAGATAGGGGAACACAGATGGGTGAACACAGATAAGGGAACACAGATGGGTGAACACAGATAAGGGAACACAGATTGTTGAACACAGATGGTTTAACACAGATAGGTGAACACAGATAAGGGAACACAGATAGGGGAACACAGATAAGGGAACACAGGTGAACACAGATAAGGGAACACAGATAGGTGACAGAGATGGGTGAACACAGGAAGGTGAACACAGATTGTTGAACACAGATAGGTGAACACAGATCGTTGAAGACAAACAAGGGAACCCAGATGGGTGAACACAGATAATGGGACAAAGATAGGAGAACACATATAAGGGAACACAGATGGGTAGACAGCTTATGGGACACAGATAGGTGAAGACAGATAGGGGAACACAGATGGGTCAACACAGATAACGGAACACAGATAGGTAAACACAGATGGGTGAACCCAGAAAAGGGAACACAGATGGCTGAACACAGATAAGGGAACACAGATAGGTGAACAGAAATGGGTGAACACAGATAATGGGACACAGATGGGTGAACACAGTTGGGTGAACACAGATAAGGGAACACAGATAGGTGAACACAGATAAGGGAACACAGATAGGTGAACACAGATGAGGGAACACAGATAATGGAACACAGATAGGTGAACAAAGATGGGTGAACACAGATAGCTGAACACAGATGGGTGAACACAGATAAGGGAACACAGATAGGAGAACACAGATGGGTGAAGACAGATAAGGGAACACAGATAGGTGAACACAGAAAAGGGAACACAGATTGGTGAACACAGAAAAGGGAACACAGATTGGTGAACACAGATCAGGGAACACAGATAGGTGAACACGGATGGGTGAACACAGATAAAGGAACACAGATAGGTGAACAAAGATGGGTGAACACAGATGGGTGAACACAGATAAGGGAACACAGAAAGGTGAACACAGATGGGTGAACACAGATAATGGAACACAGATTGGTGAACAAAGATGGGTGAACACAGATGGGTGAACACAGATAAGGGAACACAGATGGGTGAACACAGATAAGGGAACACAGATGGGTGAACACAGATAAGGGAACACAGATCAGTGAACACAGATAGGTGAACAAAGATGGGTGAACACAGATAGGTGAACACAGATAAGGGAACACAGATAGGGGAACACAGATGGATGAATACAGATAAGGGAACACAGATGGGTGAACACAGATAAGGGAACACAGATGGGAGAACACAGATAAGGGAACACAGATAGGTGAACACAGATGGGTGAACACAGATAATGAAACACAGATAGGTGAACACAGATGGGTGAACACAGATAAGGGAACACAGATAGGTGAACACAGAAAAGGGTACGCAGATAGGTAAACACAGATAAGGGAAGACAGATGGGTGAACACAGATAGGTAAACACAGATAAGGGAACACAGATGGGTGAACACAGATAAGGGAACACAGATTGGTGAACACAGATAAGGGAACACAGATAGGTGAACACAGAAAAGGGTACGCAGATAGGTAAACACAGATAAGGGAACACAGATGGGTGAAGACAGATAGGTAAACACAGATAAGGGAACACAGATGGGTGAACACAGATAAGGGAACACAGATTGGTGAACACTGATGGGTGAACACAGATGGGTGCACACAGATAATATAACACAGATCAGTGAACACAGATAAGGGAACACAGATAGGTAAACACAGATAAGGGAACACAGATAGGTGAACACAGATAAGGGAATACAGATGGGTGAACACAGATAGGTGAACACAGATAATGGGACACAGAGAGGTGAACACAGATGGGTGAACACAAATAATGGGACACAGATAGGAGAACACAGATAAGGGAACACAAATACGTGAACATAGATGGGTGCACACAGATAGGTGAACACAGATGGGTGAACACAGATAATGGAACACAGATGGGTGAACACAAATAAAGGAACACAGATAGGTGAAAACAGAAAAGGGAACACAGTTTGGTGCACACAGAAATAGGAACACAGATTGGTGAACACAGATAAGGGAACACAGATCGGTGAACACAGATGGGTAAACACAGATAAAGGAACACAGATAGGTGAACAAAGATGGGTGAACACAGATGGGTGAACACAGATAAGGGAACACAGATGGGTGAACACAGATAAGGGAACACAGATGGGTGAACACAAATAATTGGACACAGATAGGTGAACACAGATAGGTGAACAGAGATGGGTGATCACAGATAATGGAACACAGATAGGTGAACACAGATGGGTGAACACAGATAAGGGAACACAGATAGGTGAACACAGATGGGTGAACACAGATAATGAAACACAGATAGGTGAACACAGATTGGTGAACACAGATAGGTGAACACAGAAAAGGGAACACAGATTGGTGAACACAGAAAAGGGAACACCGATTGGTGAACACAGATAAGGGAACACAGATAGGTGAACACAGATGGGTGAACACAGATAAGGGAACACAGACAGGTGAACACAGATAAGGGAACACAGATAGGTGAACAGAGATGGGTGAACACAGATAGGTGAACACAGATGGGTGAACACAGATAGGTGACCAGAGATAATGGAACACAGATAGGTGAACACTGATGGATGAATACAGATAAGGGAACACAGATGGGTGAACACAGATAAGGGAACACAGATAGGTGAACACAGATGGGTGAACACAGATAAGGGAACACAGATAAGTGAACACAGAAAAGGGAACACAGACTGGTGAACACAGATAGGGGAACACAGATGGGTGAACACAGAAAAGGGAACACAGATAGGTAAACACAGATAAGGGAACACAGATGGGTGAACACAGATAAGGGAAGACAGATAGGTGAACAGAGATGGTTGAACACAGGTAAGGTAACACAGAGGGGTGAACACAGATAGTTGAACACAGAAGACAGAACACAGGTAGATAAACACCGAAAAGGGAACACAGATGGGTGAACACAGATAATGGAACACAGATAGGTGAACACAGATAAGGGAACACAGATAGGTGAACACAGAAAAGGAAACACAGATTGGTGAACACAGAAAAGGGAACACAGATTGGTGAACAGGGATAAAGGAACACAGAGAGGGGAACAGAGGTGGATGAACACAGATAATGGAACACAGATAGGTGAACACAGATAAGTAAACACAGATAAGGGAACACAGATAGGTGAACACAGATATGTGAACACAAAAAAGGGAAGACAGATGGGTGAACACAGATAAGGGAACACAGATGGGTGAACACAGATAAGGGAATACAGATGGGTGAACACAAATAATTGGACACAGATAGGTGAACACAGATAGGTGAACAGAGATGGGTGAACACAGAAAATGGAACACAGATAAGTAAACAAAGATGGGTGAACACAGATAAGGGAACACAGATGGGTGAACACAAATGGGTGAACACAGATTAGGGAACACGGATAGGTGAACACAGATGGGTGAATACAGATGGGTGAACACAGATAATGAAACACAGATAGGTGAACACAGAAAAGGGAACACAGATTGGTGAACACAGATGGGTGAACCCAGATAAGGGAACACAGATCGGTGAACACAGATGGGTGAACACAGAAAAGGGAACACAGATGGGTGAAAACAGATAAGGGAACACAGATAGGTGAACAGAAAAGAGTGAACACAAAGAATGGAAGACAGATGGGTGAACACAGATAGGTGAACAGAGATAGGGTAACACAGATAATGGAACACGATAGGTGAACACAGATGGATGAATACTGATAAGGGAACACAGATGGGTGAACACAGATAAGGGAACACAGATAGGTGAACACAGATAAGGAAACACAGATGGGTGAACACAGAAAAGGGAACACAGATCGGTAAACACAGATAAAGGAACACAGATGGGTGAACACAGATAAGGGAACCCAGATAGGTGAACACAGATGGGTGAACACAGATAGGTGAACACAGATGGGTGAACACAGATAGGTGAACACAGATAAGGGAACAAAGAAAGGTGAACACAGATGGGTGAACACAGATAAGTGAACACAGATGGGTGAACACAGATAATGGAACACAGATAGGTGAACACAGATAAGGCAACACAGATAGGTGAACACAGATAATGGAACACTGAAAGGTGAACACAGATAGGTGAACAAAGATGGGTGAACACAGATAGGTGAACACAGATGGGTGAACAAAGATAAGGGAACACAGATAGGTGAACACAGATGGGGGAACACAGATAATGGAACACAGATAGGTGAACAAAGATGGGTTAACACAGATAGCTGAACACAGATGGGTGAACACAGATAAGGGAACACAGATAGGTGAACACAGATGGGTGAACACAGATAATGGAACACAGATAGGTGAACACAGATAAGGGAACACAGAAAAGGGAACACAGATTGGTGAACACAGAAAAGGGAACACAGATTGGTAAACACAGATCAGGGAACACAGATAGGTGAACACGGATGGGTGAACACAGATAAAGGAACACAGATAGGTGAACAAAGATGGGTGAACACAGATGGGTGAACACAGATAAGGGAACACAGAAAGGTGAACACAGATAAGGGAACACAGATGGGGAAATACAGATAAGAGAACACAGATAAGGGAACACAGATAGATGAACATAGATAAGGGAACACAGATAGGTGAACACAGATAAAGGAACACAGATAGGTAAACACAGTAGGGGAAACACACATAAGGGACCACAGATGGGTGAACACAGAAAAGGCAACACAGATTGGTGAACACAGAAACGGGAACACAGATAAGGGAACACAGATGGGTGAACACAGATAAGGGAACACAGATAGGTAAACACAGACAAAGGATCACAGATGGGTGTACACAGATAAGGGAACACAGATGGGTGAACACAGATAATGGAACACAGATGGGTGAACACAGATAAGGGAAAAAAGAAAGGTGAACACAGATGGGTGAACACAGATAAGGGAACACAGATTGGTGAACACAGATAAGGGAACACAGATAGGTGAACACAGATGGGTGAACACAGATAAGGGAACAAAGATGGGTGAACACAGATAATGGAACACGGATCAGTGAACACAGATAGGTGAACACAGATGGGTGAACACAGATAAGGGAACTCATATAGGTGAACACAGAAGGGTGAACACAGATAGGTGAACACAGATGGATGAATACAGATAAGGGAACACAGATGGGTGAACACAGATAAGGGAAGACAGATAGGTGAACCACAGATAAGGGAACACAGATAGGTGAACACAGATGGGTGAACACAGATAAGTGAACACAGAAAAGGGAACACAGACTGGTGAACACAGATAGGGGAACACAGATGGGTGAACAAAGAAAAAGGAACACAGATAGGTAAACACAGATAAGGGAACACAGATGGGTGAACACAGATAAGGGAAGACAGATAGGTGAACCACAGATAAGGGAAAACAGATAGGTGAACACAGATGGATGAACACAGATAATGGAACACAGATAGGTGAACTCAGATAAGGGAACACAGATGGGTGAACACAGATCAGGGAACACAGATGGGTGAACACAGATAAGGGAACACAGATGGGTAGACATATAATGGGACACAGAAAGGTGAAGACAGATAAGGGAACACCGATAGGTGAACACAGATGGGTGAACACAGATAGGTGAACACTAAAAAGGGAACACAGATGGGTGAACACAGATAATGGGACACTGATAGGTGAACACAGATAGGTGAACAAAGATGGGTGAACACAGATAGGTGAATACAGATGGGTGAACACAGATAAGGGAACACAGATAGGTGAACACAGATGGGTGAACACAGATAATGGAACACAGATAGGTGAACAAAAATGGGTGAACACAGATAGGTGAACACAGATGGGTGAACACAGATAAGGGAACACAGATAGGTGAACACAGATGGGTGAACACAGATAATGGAACACAGATAGGTGAACACAGATGGGTGAACACAGATAAGGGAACACAGATAGGTGAACACAGAAAAGGGAACACAGATCGGTGAACACAGATAAGGGAACACAGATGGGTGAACACAGATAAGGGAACACAGATAGGGGAACACAGATGGGTGAACACAGATAAGGGAACACAGATGGGTGAACACAGATAAGGGAACACAGAGAGGTGAACACAGATGGTTTAACACAGATAGGTGAACACAGATAAGGGAACACAGGTGAACACAGATAAGGGAACACAGATAGGTGAACACAGATGGGTGACCACAGATAGGTGACAGAGATGGGTGAACACAGGAAGGTGAACACAGATTGTTGAACACAGATAGGTGAACACAGATAGTTGAAGACAAACAAGGGAACACAGATGGGTGAACACAGATAATAGGACACAGATAGGAGAACACAGATAAGGGAACACAGATGGGTAGACAGATAATGGGACACAGAAAGGTGAAGACAGATAAGGGAACACCGATAGGTGAACACAGATGGGTGAACACAGATAGGTGAACACAGATAAGGGAACACAGATAGGTGAACACAGAAAAGGGAACACAGATAAGTGAACACAGAAAAGGGAACACAGACTGGTGAACACAGATAGGGGAACACAGATGGGTGAACACAGAAAAGGGAACACAGATAGGTAAACACAGATAAGGGAACACAGATGGGTGAACACACATAACGGAAGACAGATAGGTGAACACACATGGGTGAACACACATAAGGAAACACAGATAGGAGAACACAGAAAACGAAACACAGATCGGTGAACACAGATAAGGCAACACAGATGGGTGAAAACAGATAAAGGGAACACAGATAGGGGAACACAGATGGGTGAACACAGAAAAGGGAACACAGATGGGTGAACACAGATAAGGGAAGACAGATAGGTGAACACAGATGGGTGAACACAGATAGGTGACAGAGATGGGTGAACACAGGAAGGTGAACACCAATTGTTGAACACAGATAGGTGAACACAGATAGTTGAAGACAAACAAGGGAACAAAGATGGGTGAACACAAATAATGGGACACAGATAGGAGAACACATATAAGGGAACACAGATGGGTAGACAGATAATGGGACACAGATAGGTGAACACAGATAAGGGAACACAGATAGGTGAACACAGAAAAGGGTACGCAGATAGGTAAACACAGATAAGGCAACACAGATGGGTGAACACAGATAGGTAAACACAGATAAGGGAACACAGATGGGTGAACACAGATAAGGGAACACAGATAGGTGTTCACTGATGGGTGAACACAGATAAGGGAACACAGATGGGTGAACACAGATAATGGAACACAGATCAGTGAACACAGATAAGGGAACACAGATAGGTAAACACAGATAAGGGAACACAGATAGGTGAACACAGATAAGGGAATACAGATGGGTGAACACAGATAGGTGAACACAGATAATGGGACACAGATAGGTGAACACAGATGGGTGAACACAAATAATGGGACACAGATAGGAGAACACAGATAAGGGAACACAAATACGTGAACACAGATGGGTGCACACAGATGGGTGAACACAGATGGGTGAACACAGATAATGGAACACAGATGGGTGAACACAGATAAGGGAACACAGATAGGTGAACACAGATGGGTAAACACAGATAAAGGAACAAAGATAGGTGAACACAGATGTGTGAACACAGATAAGGGAACACAGATAGGTGAACACAGAAAAGGGAACACAGTTTGGTGCACACAGAAAAAAGAACACAGATTGGTGAACACAGATAAGGGAACACAGATAGGTGAACACAGATGGGTAAACACAGATAAAGGAACACAGATAGGTGAACAGAGATGGGTGAACACAGATGGGTGAACACAGATAAGGGAACACAGATGGATGAACACAGATAAGGGAACACAGATGGGTGAACACAAATAATTGGACACAGATAGGTGAACACAGATAGGTGAACTGAGATGGGTGAACACAGATAATGGAACACAGATAGGTGAACACAGATGGGTGAACACAGAAAAGGGAACACAGATAGGTGAACACAGATGGGTGAACACAGATAATGAAACACAGATAGGTGAACACAGATGGGTGAACACAGAAAAGGGAACACAGATTGGTGAACACAGAAAAGGGAACACAGATTGGTGAACACAGATAAGGGAACACAGATAGGTGAACACAGATGGGTGAACACAGATAAGGGAACACAGACAGGTGAACCTAGATAAGGGAACACAGATAGGTGAACACAGATGGGTGAACAAAGATAGGTGACCAGAGATAAGGGAACACAGATAATGGAACACAGATAGGTGAACACTGATGGATGAATACAGATAAGGGAACACAGATGGGTGAACACAGATAAGGGAACACAGATAGGTGAACACAGATGGGTGAACACAGATAAGGGTACACAGATAAGTGAACACAGAAAAGGGAACACAGACTGGTGAACACAGATAGGGGAACACAGATGGGTGAACACAGAAAAGGGAACACAGATAGGTAAACACAGATAAGGGAACACAGATGGGTGAACACAGATAAGGGAAGACAGATAGGTGAACAGAGATGGTTGAACACAGATAAGGGAACACAGATGGGTGAACACAGATAGGTGAACACAGAAAAGGGAACACAGATAGATAAACACAGAAAAGAGAACACAGATTGGTGAACACAGAAAAGGGAACACAGATTGGTGAACACAGAAAAGTGAACACAGATTGGAGAACACAGATAAGGGAACACAGATAGATAAACACAGAAAAGGGAACACAGATAGGTGAACACAGAAAAGGGAACACAGATTGGTGAACACAGATAGGTGAACACAGAAAAGGGAACACAGATTGGTGAACACAGAAAAGGGAACACAGATTGGTGAACACAGATAAGGGAACACAAATAGGTGAACACAGAAAAGGAAACACAGATTGGTGAACACAGAAAAGGGAACACAGATTGGTGAACACAGATAAAGTAACACAGATAGGTGAACAGAGATGGGTGAATACAGATGGGTGAACACAGATAATGAAACACAGATAGGTGAACACAGATGGGTGAACACCGATAAGGGAACACAGATCGGTGAACACAGAAAAGGGAACACAGATTGGTGAACACAGAAAGGTGAACAACGAAGGGTGAACACAGATAAGGGAACACAGATAGGTGAACACAGATGGCTGAACACAGAAAAGGGAACACAGATGGGTGAACACAGATAAGGGAACACAGATAGGTGAACAGAAATGGGTGAACACAGATAATGGAACACAGATAGGTGAACAAAGATAGGTGAACAGAGATAAGGTAACACAGATAATGGAACATAGATAGGTGAACACAGATGGATGAATACTGATAAGGGAACACAGATGGGTGAACACAGATAAGGGAACACAGATAGGTGAACACAGATAAGGGAACACAGATGGGTGAACACAGAAAAGGGAACACAGATCGGTAAACACAGATAAGGGAACACAGATGGGTGAACACACATAAGGGAACCCAGATAGGTGAAGACAGATGGGTGAACACACATAGGTGAACACAGATAAGGGAACAAAGAAAGGTGAACACAGATGGATGAACACAGATAAGGGAACACAGATGGTTGAACACAAATAATGGAACACAGATAGGTGAACACAGATAAGGCAACACAGATAGGTGAACACAGATGGATGAACACAGATAATGGAACACAGATAGGTGAACACAGATAAGGGAACACAGATAGGTGAACACAGATAAGGGAACACAGATGGGGAAATAAAGATAAGAGAACACAGATAAGGGAACACAGATAGATGAACACAGATAAGGGAACACAGATAGGTGAACACAGATAAGGGAACACAGTTGGGTGAACACAGATAAGGGAACACAGATGGGTGAACACAGAAAAGGGAACACAGATAGGTAAACACAGATAAGGGAACACAGATGGGTGAACACAGATAAGGGAAGACAGATAGGTGAACACAGATGGGTGAACACAGATAAGGGAACACAGATAGGTGAACACAGAAAAAGGAACACAGATCGGTGAACACAGATAAGGGAACACAGATGGGTGAACACAGATAAGGGAACACAGATAGGGGAACACAGATGGGTGAACACAGATAGGGGAACACAGATGGGTGAACACAGATAAGGTAAGACAGATAGGTGAACACAGATGGGTGAACACAGATAGGTGACAGAGATGGGTGAACACAGGAAGGTGAACACCAATTGTTGAACAGAGATAGGTGAACACAGATAGTTGAAGACAAACAAGGGAACACAGATGGGTGAACACAAATAATGGGACACAGATAGGAGAACACATATAAGGGAACACAGATGGGTAGACAGATAATGGGACACAGATAGGTGAACACAGATAAGGGAACACAGATAGGTGAACAAAGAAAAGGGTACGCAGATAGGTAAACACAGATAAGGCAACACAGATGGGTGAACACAGATAGGTAAACACAGATAAGGGAACACAGATGGGTGAACACAGATAAGGGAAAACAGATAGGTGTTCACTGATGGGTGAACACAGATAAGGGAACACAGATGGGTGAACACAGATAATGGAACACAGATCAGTGAACACAGATAAGGGAACACAGATAGGTAAACACAGATAAGGGAACA
Source organism: Gymnothorax reevesii (assembly GCA_029721435.1). Classification (NCBI taxonomy): domain Eukaryota; kingdom Metazoa; phylum Chordata; class Actinopteri; order Anguilliformes; family Muraenidae; genus Gymnothorax; species Gymnothorax reevesii. Next base: position 76,968,340 of record CM056584.1, on the reverse strand, counting down.
CAGATAAGGGAATTCAGATGGGTGAACACAGATAGGTGAACACAGATAATGGGACACAGATAGGTGAACACAGATGGGTGAACACAGAAGGGTGAACACAAATAATGGGACACAGATAGGAGAACACAGATAAGGGAACACAAATACGTGAACACAGATGGGTGCACACAGATGGGTGAACACAGATGGGTGAACACAGATAATGGAACACAGATGGGTGAACACAGATAAGGGAACACAGATAGGTGAACCCAGATGGGTAAACACAGATAAAGGAACAAAGATAGGTGAACACAGATGTGTGAACACAGATAAGGGAACACAGATAGGTGAACACAGAAAAGGGAACACAGTTTGGTGCACACAGAAAAAAGAACACAGATTGGTGAACACAGATAAGGGAACACAGATCGGTGAACACAGATGGGTAAACACAGATAAAGGAACACAGATAGGTGAACAGAGATGGGTGAACACAGATGGGTGAACACAGATAAGGGAACACAGATGGATGAAAACAGATAAGGGAACACAGATGGGTGAACACAAGTAATTGGACACAGATAGGTGAACACAGATAGGTGAACAGAGATGGGTGAACACAGATAATGGAACACAGATAGGTGAACACAGATGGGTGAACACAGATAAGGGAACACAGATAGGTGAACACAGATGGGTGAACACAGATAATGAAACACAGATAGGTGAACACAGATGGGTGAACACAGAAAAGGGAACACAGATTGGTGAACACAGAAAAGGGAACACAGATTGGTGAACACAGATAAGGGAACACAGATAGGTGAACACAGATGGGTGAACACAGATAAGGGAACACAGACAGGTGAACACAGATAAGGGAACACAGATAGGTGAACACAGATAGGTGAACACAGATGGGTGAACACAGATAGGTGAACACAGATAAGGGAACAAAGAAAGGTGAACACAGATGGGTGAACACAGATAAGGGAACACAGATGGGTGAACACAGATAATGGAACACAGATAGGTGAACACTGATGGATGAATACAGATAAGGGAACACAGATGGGTGAACACAGATAAGGGAACACAGATAGGTGAACACAGATGGGTGAACACAGATAAGGGTACACAGATAAGTGAACACAGAAAAGGAAACACAGACTGGTGAACACAGATAGGGGAACACAGATGGGTGAACACAGAAAAGGGAACACAGATAGGTAAACACAGATAAGGGAACACAGATTGGTGAACACAGATAAGGGAAGACAGAGAGGTGAACAGAGATGGTTGAACACATATAAGGGAACACAGATGGGTGAACACAGATAGGTGAACACAGAAAAGGGAACACAGATAGATAAACACAGAAAAGGAAACACAGATTGGTGAACACAGAAAAGGGAACACAGATTGGTGAACACAGATAAGGGAACACAGATAGGTGAACACAGAAAAGGGAATACAGATTGGTGAACACAGAAAAGGGAACACAGATTGGTGAACACAGATAAGGGAACACAAATAGGTGAACACAGAAAAGGAAACACAGATTGGTGAACACAGAAAAGGGAACACAGATTGGTGAACACAGATAAAGGAACACAGATAGGTGAACAGAGATGGGTGAATACAGATGGGTGAACACAAATAATGAAACACAGATAGGTGAACACAGATGGGTGAACACCGATAAGGGAACACAGATAGGTGAACACAGAAAAGGGAACACAGATTGGTGAACACAGAAAGGAGAACACAGAAGGGTGGACACAGATAAGGGAACACAGATAGGAGAACACAGATGGCTGAACACAGAAAAGGTAACACAGATGGGTGAACACAGATCAGGGAACACAGATAGGTGAACAGAAATGGGTTAACACAGATAATGGAACACAGATAGGTGAACAGAGATAAGGTAACACAGATAATGGAACACAGATAGGTGAACACAGATGGATGAATACTGATAAGGGAACACAGATGGGTGAACACAGATAAGGGAACACAGATAGGTGAACACAGATAAGGGAACACAGATGGGTGAACACAGAAAAGGGAACACAGATCGGTAAACACGGATAAGGGATCACAGATTGGTGAACACAGATAAGGGAACCCAGATAGGTGAACACAGATGGGTGAACACAGATAGGTGAACACAGATAAGGGAACAAAGAAAGGTGAACACAGATGGATGAACACAGATAAGGGAACACAGATGGTTGAACACAGATAATGGAACACAGATAGGTGAACACAGAAAAGGCAACACAGATAGGTGAACACAGATGGATGAACACAGATAATGGAACACAGATAGGTGAACACAGATAAGGGAACACAGATAGGTGAACACAGATAAAGGAACACAGATGGGGAAATACAGATAAGAGCACACAGATAAGGGAACACAGATAGATGAACACAGATAAGGGAACAAAGATAGGTGAACACAGATAAGGGAACACAGTTGGGTGAACACAGATAAGGGAACACAGATGGGTGAACACAGAAAAGGCAACACAGATTGGTGAACACAGAAAAGGGAACACAGATTGGTGAACACAGATAAGGCAACACAGATGAGTGAAGGCAGATAATGGAACACAGATAGGTAAACAGAGACAAAGGAACCCAGGTGGGTGAACACAGGTAAGTGAACACAGAAGGGTGAACACAGATAAGGGAACGCAGATGGGTGAACACAGATAATGGAACAAAAATAGGTGAACACAGGTGGGTGAACACAGATATGTGAACACAGAAAAGGGAACACAGATTGGTGAACACAGAAAAGGGAACACAGATTGGTCAACACAGATAAGGGAAGACAGATAGGTCAACACAGATGGGTGAACACAGATAAGGGAACAAAGATAGGTGAACAGAGATGGGTGAACACAGATAAGTGAACACAGATGGGTGAACACAGATAGGTGACCAGAGGTAAGGGAACACAGATAGATAAACACAGAAAAGGGAACACAGATTGGTGAACCCAGAAAAGGGAACACAGATTGGTGAACACAGAAAAGGGAACACAGATTGGTGAACACAGAAAAGGGAACACAGATTGGTCAACACAGATAATGGAACACAGATAGGTGAACACTGATGGATGAATACATATAAGGGAACACAGATGGGTGAACACAGATAAGGGAACACAGATAGGTGAACACAGAAAAGGGAACACAGTTTGCTGCACACAGAAAAAGGAACACAGATTGGTGAACACAGATAACGGAACACAGATAGGTGAACACAGATGGGTAAACACAGATAAAGGAACACAGATAGGTGAACAGAGATGGGTGAACACAGATGGGTGAACATAGATAAGGGAACACAGATGGATGAACACAGATAAGGGAACACAGATGGGTGAACACAAATAATTGGACACAGATAGGTGAACACAGATAGGTGAACAGAGATGGGTGAACACAGATAATGGAACACAGATAGGTGAACACAGATGGGTGAACACCAATAAGGGAACACAGATAGGTGAACACAGATGGGTGAACACAGATAATGAAACACAGATAGGTGAACACAGATGGGTGAACACAGAAAAGGGAACACAGATTGGTGAACACAGAAAAGGGAACACAGATTGGTGAACACAGATAAGGGAACACAGATAGGTGAACACAGATGGGTGAACACAGATGGGTGAACACAGATAAGGGAACACAGACAGGTGAACACAGATAAGGGAACACAGATAGGTGAACACAGATAGGTGAACACAGATGGGTGAACACAGATAGGTGACCAGAGATAAGGGAACACAGATAATGGAACACAGATAGGTGAACACTGATGGATGAATACAGATAAGGGAACACAGATGGGTGAACACATATAAGGGAACACAGATAGGTGAACACAGATGGGTGAACACAGATGGGTGAACACCGATAAGGGAACACAGATAGGTGAACACAGAAAAGGGAACACAGATTGGTGAACACAGAAAGGTGAACACAGAAGGGTGAACACAGATAAGGGAACACAGATAGGGGAACAGAGATGGCTGAACACAGAAAAAGTAACACAAATTGGTGAACACAGAACAGGGGACAGAGATAGGTGAACAGAAATGGGTTAACACAGATAATGGAACACAGATAGGTGAACATAGATAAGGTAACACAGATAATGGAACACAGATAGGTGAACACAGATGGATGAATACTGATAAGGGAACACAGATGGGTGAACACAGATAAGGGAACACAGATAGGTGAACACAGATAAGGGAACACAGATGGGTGAACACAGAAAAGGGAACACAGATCGGTAAACACGGATAAGGGATCACAGATTGGTGAACACAGATAAGGGAACCCAGATAGGTGAACACAGATGGGTGAACACAGATAGGTGAACACAGATAAGGGAACAAAGAAAGGTGAACACAGATGGATGAACACAGATAAGGGAACACAGATGGTTGAACACAGATAATGGAACACAGATAGGTGAACACAGAAAAGGCAACACAGATAGGTGAACACAGATGGATGAACACAGATAATGGAACACAGATAGGTGAACACAGATAAGGGAACACAGATAGGTGAACACAGATAAAGGAACACAGATGGGGAAATACAGATAAGAGCACACAGATAAGGGAACACAGATAGATGAACACAGATAAGGGAACAAAGATAGGTGAACACAGATAAGGGAACACAGTTGGGTGAACACAGATAAGGGAACACAGATGGGTGAACACAGAAAAGGCAACACAGATTGGTGAACACAGAAAAGGGAACACAGATTGGTGAACACAGATAAGGGAACACAGATGGGTGAACGCAGATAAGGGAACACAGATAGGTAAACACAGACAAAGGAACACAGATGGGTGAACACAGATAAGTGAACACAGATGGGTGAACACAGATAAGGGAACACAGATGGGTGAACACAGATAATGGAACAAAAATAGGTGAAGACAGATGGGTGAACACAGATATGTGAACACAGAAAAGGGAACACAGATTGGTGAACACAGAAAAGGGAACACAGATTGGTCAACACAGATAAGGGAACACAGATAGGTGAACACAGTTGGGTGAACACAGATAAGGGAACAAAGATAGGTGAACAGAGATGGGTGAACACAGATAGGTGAACACAGATGGGTGAACACAGATAGGTGACCAGAGGTAAGGGAACACAGATAGATAAACACAGAAAAGGGAACACAGATTGGTGAACCCAGAAAAGGGAACACAGATTGGTGAACACAGAAAAAGGAACACAGATTGGTGAACACAGAAAAGGGAACACAGATTGGTCAACACAGATAATGGAACACAGATAGGTGAACACTGATGGATGAATACATATAAGGGAACACAGATGGGTCAACACAGAAAAGGGAACACAGATAGGTGAACACAGAAAAGGGAACACAGTTTGGTGCACACAGAAAAAGGAACACAGATTGGTGAACACAGATAAGGGAACACAGATAGGTGAACACAGATGGGTAAACACAGATAAAGGAACACAGATAGGTGAACAGAGATGGGTGAACACAGATGGGTGAACACAGATAAGGGAACACAGATGAATGAACACAGAAAAGGGAACACAGATGGGAGAACACAAATAATTGGACACAGATAGGTGAACACAGATAGGTGAACAGAGATGGGTGAACACAGATAATGGAACACAGATAGGTGAACACAGATGGGTGAACACCAATAAGGGAACACAGATAGGTGAACACAGATGGGTGAACACAGATAATGAAACACAGATAGGTGAACACAGATGGGTGAACACAGAAAAGGGAACACAGATTGGTGAACACAGAAAAGGGAACACAGATTGGTGAACACAGATAAGGGAACACAGATAGGTGAACACAGATGGGTGAACACAGATGGGTGAACACAGATAAGGGAACACAGACAGGTGAACACAGATAAGGGAACACAGATAGGTGAACACAGATAGGTGAACACAGATGGGTGAACACAGATAGGTGACCAGAGATGAGGGGACACAGAGAATGGAACACAGATAGGTGAACACTGATGGATGAATACAGATAAGGGAACACAGATGGGTGAACACATATAAGGGAACACAGATAGGTGAACACAGATGGGTGAACACAGATAAGGGTACACAGATAAGTGAACACAGAAAAGGGAACACAGACTGGTGAACACAGATAGGGGAACACAGATGGGTGAACACAGAAAAGGGAACACAAATAGGTAAACACAGATAAGGGAACACAGATGGGTGAACACATATAAGGGAACACAGATAGGTGAACAGAGATGGTTGAACACAGATAAGGGAACACAGATAGGTGAACACAGAAAAGGGAACACAGATAGATAAACACAGAAAAGGGAACACAGATTGGTGAACACAGAAAAGGGAACACAGATTGGTGAACACAGATAAAGGAACACAGATCGGTGAACACAGATAAGGGAACACAGATAGATAAACACAGAAAAGGGAACACAGATTGGTGAACACAGAAAAGGGAACACAGATTGGTGAACACAGATAAGGGAACACAGATAGGTGAACACAGAAAAGGGAACACAGATTGGTGAACACAGAAAAGGGAACACAGATTGGTGAACACAGATAAGGGAACACAAATAGGTGAACACAGAAAAGGAAACACACATTGGTGAACACAGAAAAGGGAACACAGATTGGTGAACACAGATAAAGGAACACAGATAGGTGAACAGAGATGGGTGAATACAGATGGGTGAACACAGATAATGAAACACAGATAGGTGAACACAGATGGGTGAACACCGATAAGGGAACACAGATAGGTGAACACAGAAAAGGGAACACAGATTGGTGAACACAGAAAGGTGAACACAGAAGGGTGAACACAGATAGGTGAACACAGATGGCTGAACACAGAAAAGGGAACACAGATGGGTGAACACAGATAGGTGAACAGAAATGGGTGAACACAGATAATGGAACACAGATAGGTGAACACAGATAGGTGAACAAGATAAGGTAACACAGATAATGGAACACAGATAGGTGAACACAGATGGATGAATACTGATAAGGGAACACAGATGGGTGAACACAGATAAGGGAACACAGATAGGTGCACACAGATTAGGGAACACAGATGGGTGAACACAGAAAAGGGAACACAGATCGGTAAACACAGATAAGGGAACACAGATGGGTGAACACAGATAAGGGAACCCAGATAGGTGAACACAGATGGGTGAACACAGATAGGTGAACACAGATAAGGGAAAACAGATGGGGAAATACAGATAAGAGAACACAGATAAGGGAACACAGATAGATGAACACAGATAAGGGAACACAGATAAGGGAACACAGATAGGTGAACACAGATAAGGGAACACAGTTGGGTGAACACAGATAAGGGAACACAGATGGGTGAACACAGAAAAGGCAACACAGATTGGTGAACACAGAAAAGGGAACACAGATTGGTGAAGACAGACAAGGGAACACAGATGGGTGAAGACAGAGAAGGGAACACAGATAGGGAAAGACAGAGAAAGGGACAGAGATGGGTGAACACAAATAAGTGAACACAGATGGGTGAACACAGATAAGGGAACACAGATGGGTGAACACAGATAATGGAACAGAGATAGGTGAACACAGATGGGTGAACACAGATATGTGAACACAGAAAAGGGAACACAGATTGGTGAACACAGAAAAGGGAACACAGATTGGTCAACACAGATAAGGGAACACAGATAGGTGAACACAGATGGGTGAACACAGATAAGGGAACAAAGATAGGTGAACAGAGATGGGTGAACACAGATAGGTGAACACAGATGGGTGAACACAGATAAGGGAACAAAGATAGGTGAACAGAGATGGGTGAACACAGATAGGTGAACACAGATGGGTGAACACAGATAGGTGACCAGAGGTAAGGGAACACAGATAGATAAACACAGAAAAGGGAACACAGATTGGTGAACCCAGAAAAGGGAACACAGATTGGTGAACACAGAAAAGGGAACACAGATTGGTGAACACAGAAAAGGGAACACAGATTGGTCAACACAGATAATGGAACACAGATAGGTGAACACTGATGGATGAATACATATAAGGGAACACAGATGGGTGAACACAGAAAAGGGAAGACAGATAGGTGAACACAGATAAGGGAACACAGATAGGTGAACACAGATGGGTGAACACAGATAAGTGGACACAGAAAGGGGAACACAGACTGGTGAACACAGATAGGGGAACACAGATGGGTGAACACAGAAAAGGGAACACAGATAGTAAACACAGATAAGGGAACACAGATGGGTGAACACAGATAAGGGAACACACATTGGTGAACACAGATGGTTTAACACAGATAGGTGAACACAGATAAGGGAACACAGGTGAACACAGATAAGGGAACACAGATAGGTGAACACAGATGGGTGAACACAGAGAAGGGAACACAGGTGAACACAGATAAGGGAACACAGATAGGTGACAGAGATGGGTGAACACAGGAACGTGAACACAGATTGTTGAACACAGATAGGTGAACACAGATCGTTGAAGACAAACAAGGGAACCCAGATGGGTGAACACAGATAATGGGACACAGATAGGAGAACACATATAAGGGAACACAGATGGGTAGACGGATTATGGGACACAGATAGGTGAAGACAGATAAGGGAACACAGATGGGTGAACACAGATAGGTGAACGCAAAAAAGGGAACACAGATGGCTGAACACAGATAAGGGAACACAGATAGGTGAACAAAGATGGGTGAACACAGATAATGGAACACAGATAGGTGAACACAGATGAGGGAACACAGATAATGGAACACAGATAGGTGAACACAGATGGGTGAACACAGATAGCTGAACACAGATGGGTGAACACAGATAAGGGAACACAGATAGGTGAACACAGATGTGTGAACACAGATAAGGGAACACAGATAGGTGAACACAGAAAAGGGAACACAGATTGGTGAACACAGAAAAGGGAACACAGATTGGTGAACACAGATCAGGGAACACAGATAGGTGAACACGGATGGGTGAACACAGATAAAGGAACACAGATAGGTAAACAAAGATGGGTGAACACAGATGGGTGAACACAGATAAGGGAACACAGAAAGGTGAACACAGATGGGTGAACACAGATAATGGAACACAGATTGGTGAAAAAAGATGGGTGAACACTGATAGGTGAACACAGATGGGTGAACACAGATAAGGGAACACAGATGGGTGAACACAGATAAGGGAACACAGAAAGGTGAACACAGATGGGTGAACACAGATAATGGAACACAGATTGGTGAACAAAGATGGGTGAACACTGATAGGTGAACACAGATGGGTGAACACAGATAAGGGAACACAGATGGGTGAACACAGATAATGGAACACAGATAGGGGAACACAGAAAAGGGAACACACATCGGTGAACACAGATAAGGGAACACAGATGGGTGAACACAGATAAGGGAACACAGATAGGGGAACACAGATGGGTGAACACAGATAAGGGAACACAGATGGGTGAACACAGATAAGGGAACACAGATTGGTGAACACAGATGGTTTAACACAGATAGGTGAACACAGATAAGGGAACACAGATAGGTGAACACAGATAAGGGAACACAGGTGAACACAGATAAGGGAACACAGATAGGTGACAGAGATGGGTGAACACAGGAAGGTGAACACAGATTGTTGAACACAGATAGGTGAACACAGATCGTTGAAGACAAACAAGGGAACCCAGATGGGTGAACACAGACAATGGGACAAAGATAGGAGAACACATATAAGGGAACACAGATGGGTAGACAGATTATGGGACACAGATAGGTGAAGACAGATAGGGGAACACAGATGGGTGAACACAGATAAGGGAACACAGATAGGTGAACACAGATGGGTGAACACAGAAAAGGGAACACAGATGGCTGAACACAGATAAGGGAACACAGATAGGTGAACAGAAATGGGTGAACACAGATAATGGAACACAGATGGGTGAACACAGTTGGGTGAACACAGATAAGGGAACACAGATAGGTGAACACAGATAAGGGAACACAGATAGGTGAACACAGATGAGGGAACACAGATAATGGAACACAGATAGGTGAACAAAGATGGGTGAACACAGATAGCTGAACACAGATGGGTGAACACAGATAAGGGAACACAGATAGGTGAACACAGATGTGTGAACACAGATAAGGGAACACAGATAGGTGAACACAGAAAAGGGAACACAGATTGGTGAACACAGAAAAGGGAACACAGATTGGTGAACACAGATCAGGGAACACAGATATGTGAACACGGATGGGTGAACACAGATAAAGGAACACAGAAAGGTGAACAAAGATGGGTGAACACAGATGGGTGAACACAGATAAGGGAACACAGAAAGGTGAACACAGATGGGTGAACACAGATAATGGAACACAGATTGGTGAACAAAGATGGGTGAACACAGATGGGTGAACACAGATAAGGGAACACAGATGGGTGAACACAGATAAGGGAACACAGATGGGTGAACACAGATAAGGGAACACAGATCAGTGAACACAGATAGGTGAACAAAGATGGGTGAACACAGATAGGTGAACACAGATAAGGGAACACAGATAGGGGAACACAGATGGATGAATACAGATAAGGGAACACAGATGGGTGAACACAGATAAGGGAACACAGATGGGAGAACACAGATAAGGGAACACAGATAGGTGAACACAGATGGGTGAACACAGATAATGAAACACAGATAGGTGAACACAGATGGGTGAACACAGATAAGGGAACACAGATAGGTGAACACAGAAAAGGGTACGCAGATAGGTAAACACAGATAAGGGAACACAGATGGGTGAACACAGATAGGTAAACACAGATAAGGGAACACAGATGGGTGAACACAGATAAGGGAACACAGATTGGTGAACACAGATAAGGGAACACAGATAGGGGAACACAGAAAAGGGTACGCAGATAGGTAAACACAGATAAGGGAACACAGATGGGTGAACACAGATAGGTAAACACAGATAAGGGAACACAGATGGGTGAACACAGATAAGGGAACACAGATTGGTGAACACTGATGGGTGAACACAGATGTGTGAACACAGAGAATATAACACAGATCAGTGAACACAGATAAGGGAACACAGATAGGTAAACACAGATAAGGGAACACAGATAGGTGAACACAGATAAGGGAATACAGATGGGTGAACACAGATAGGTGAACACAGATAATGGGACACAGATAGGTGAACACAGATGGGTGAACACAAATAATGGGACACAGATAGGAGAACACACATAAGGTGAGACAAATACGGGAACATACATGGGTGCACACAGATAGGTGAACACAGATGGGTGAACACAGATAATGGAACACAGATGGGTGAACACAAATAAAGGAACACAGATAGGTGAAAACAGAAAAGGGAACACAGTTTGGTGCACACAGAAATAGGAACACAGATTGGTGAACACAGATAAGGGAACACAGATCGGTGAACACAGATGGGTAAACACAGATAAAGGAACACAGATAGGTGAACAAAGATGGGTGAACACAGATGGGTGAACACAGATAAGGGAACACAGATGGGTGAACACAGATAAGGGAACACAGATGGGTGAACACAAATAATTGGACACAGATAGGTGAACACAGATAGGTGAACAGAGATGGGTGATCACAGATAATGGAACACAGATAGGCGAACACAGATGGGTGAACACAGATAAGGGAACACAGATAGGTGAACACAGATGGGTGAACACAGATAATGAAACACAGATAGGTGAACACAGATTGGTGAACACAGATAGGTGAACACAGAAAAGGGAACACAGATTGGTGAACACAGAAAAGGGAACACCGATTGGTGAACACAGATAAGGGAACACAGATAGGTGAACACAGATGGGTGAACACAGATAAGGGAACACAGACAGGTGAACACAGATAAGGGAACACAGATAGGTGAACAGAGATGGGTGAACACAGATAGGTGAACACAGATGGGTGAACACAGATAGGTGACCAGAGATAATGGAACACAGATAGGTGAACACTGATGGATGAATACAGATAAGGGAACACAGATGGGTGAACACAGATAAGGGAACACAGATAGGTGAACACAGATGGGTGAACACAGATAAGGGAACACAGATAAGTGAACACAGAAAAGGGAACACAGACTGGTGAACACAGATAGGGGAACACAGATGGGTGAACACAGAAAAGGGAACACAGATAGGTAAACACAGATAAGGGAACACAGATGGGTGAACACAGATAAGGGAAGACAGATAGGTGAACAGAGATGGTTGAACACAGATAAGGGAACACAGATGGGTGAACACAGATAGGTGAACACAGAAAAGGGAACACAGATAGATAAACACCGAAAAGGGAACACAGATGGGTGAACACAGATAATGGAACACAGATAGGTGAACACAGATAAGGGAACACAGATAGGTGAACACAGAAAAGGAAACACAGATTGGTGAACACAGAAAAGGGAACACAGATTGGTGAACAGGGATAAAGGAACACAGATAGGTGAACAGAGATGGATGAACACAGATAATGGAACACAGATAGGTGAACACAGATAAGTAAACACAGATAAGGGAACACAGATAGGTGAACACAGATATGTGAACACAAAAAAGGGAACACAGATGGGTGAACACAGATAAGGGAACACAGATGGGTGAACACAGATAAGGGAATACAGATGGGTGAACACAAATAATTGGACACAGATAGGTGAACACAGATAGGTGAACAGAGATGGGTGAACACAGAAAATGGAACACAGATAAGTAAACAAAGATGGGTGAACACAGATAAGGGAACACAGATGGGTGAACACAAATGGGTGAACACAGATTAGGGAACACGGATAGGTGAACACAGATGGGTGAATACAGATGGGTGAACACAGATAATGAAACACAGATAGGTGAACACAGAAAAGGGAACACAGATTGGTGAACACAGATGGGTGAACCCAGATAAGGGAACACAGATCGGTGAACACAGATGGGTGAACACAGAAAAGGGAACACAGATGGGTGAAAACAGATAAGGGAACACAGATAGGTGAACAGAAATGGGTGAACACAGATAATGGAACACAGATGGGTGAACACAGATAGGTGAACAGAGATAGGGTAACACAGATAATGGAACATGATAGGTGAACACAGATGGATGAATACTGATAAGGGAACACAGATGGGTGAACACAGATAAGGGAACACAGATAGGTGAACACAGATAAGGAAACACAGATGGGTGAACACAGAAAAGGGAACACAGATCGGTAAACACAGATAAAGGAACACAGATGGGTGAACACAGATAAGGGAACCCAGATAGGTGAACACAGATGGGTGAACACAGATAGGTGAACACAGATGGGTGAACACAGATAAGGGAACAAAGAAAGGTGAACACAGATGGGGGAACACAGATAAGTGTACACAGATGGGTGAACACAGATAATGGAACAGAGATAGGTGAACCCAGATACGGCAACACAGATAGGAGAACACAGATAATGGAACACTGAAAGGTGAACACAGATAGGTGAACAAAGATGGGTGAACACAGATAGGTGAACACAGATGGGTGAACAAAGATAAGGGAACACAGATAGGTGAACACAGATGGGGGAACACAGATAATGGAACACATATAGGTGAACAAAGATGGGTGAACACAGATAGCTGAACACAGATGGGTGAACACAGATAAGGGAACACAGATAGGTGAACACAGATGGGTGAACACAGATAATGGAACACAGATAGGTGAACACAGATAAGGGAACACAGAAAAGGGAACACAGATTGGTGAACACAGAAAAGGGAACATAGAGTGGTAAACACAGATCAGGGAACACAGATAGGTGAACACGGATGGGTGAACACAGATAAAGGAACACAGATAGGTGAACAAAGATGGGTGAACAGAGATGGGTGAAGACAGATAAGGGAACACAGAAAGGTGAACACAGAGAAGGGAACACAGATGGGGAAATACAGATAAGAGAACACAGATAAGGGAACACAGATAGATGAACATAGATAAGGGAACACAGATAGGTGAACACAGATAAAGGAACACAGATAGGTGAACACAGTTGGGTAAACACAGATAAGGGAACACAGATGGGTGAACACAGAAAAGGCAACACAGATTGGTGAACACAGAAACGGGAACACAGATAAGGGAACACAGATGGGTGAACACAGATAAGGGAACACAGATAGGTAAACACAGACAAAGGATCACAGATGGGTATACACAGATAAGGGAACACAGATGGGTGAACACAGATAATGGAACACAGATGGGTGAACACAGATAAGGGAAAAAAGAAAGGTGAACACAGATGGGTGAACACAGATAAGGGAACACAGATTGGTGAACACAGATAAGGGAACACAGATAGGTGAACACAGATGGGTGAACACAGATAAGGGAACAAAGATGGGTGAACACAGATAATGGAACACGGATCAGTGAACACAGATAGGTGAACACAGATGGGTGAACACAGATAAGGGAACTCATATAGGTGAACACAGAAGGGTGAACACAGATAGGTGAACACAGATGGATGAATACAGATAAGGGAACACAGATGGGTGAACACAGATAAGGGAAGACAGATAGGTGAACACAGATAAGGGAACACAGATAGGTGAACACAGATGGGTGAACACAGATAAGTGAACACAGAAAAGGGAACACAGACTGGTGAACACAGATAGGGGAACACAGATGGGTGAACAAAGAAAAAGGAACACAGATAGGTAAACACAGATAAGGGAACACAGATGGGTGAACACAGATAAGGGAAGACAGATAGGTGAACCACAGATAAGGGAACACAGATAGGTGAACACAAATGGATGAACACAGATAATGGAACACAGATAGGTGAACTCAGATAAGGGAACACAGATGGGTGAACACAGATCAGGGAACACAGATGGGTGAACACAGATAAGGGAACACAGATGGGTAGACATATAATGGGACACAGAAAGGTGAAGACAGATAAGGGAACACCGATAGGTGAACACAGATGGGTGAACACAGATAGGTGAACACTAAAAAGGGAACACAGATGGGTGAACACAGATAATGGGACACTGATAGGTGAACACAGATAGGTGAACAAAGATGGGTGAACACAGATAGGTGAATACAGATGGGTGAACACAGATAAGGGAACACAGATAGGTGAACACAGATGGGTGAACACAGATAATGGAACACAGATAGGTGAACAAAGATGGGTGAACACAGATAGGTGAACACAGATGGGTGAACACAGATAAGGGAACACAGATAGGTGAACACAGATGGGTGAACACAGATAATGGAACACAGATAGGTGAACACAGATGGGTGAACACAGATAAGGGAACACAGATAGGTGAACACAGAAAAGGGAACACAGATCGGTGAACACAGATAAGGGAACACAGATGGGTGAACACAGATAAGGGAACACAGATAGGGGAACACAGATAAGGGAACACAGATGGGTGAACACAGATAAGGGAACACAGAGAGGTGAACACAGATGGTTTAACACAGATAGGTGAACACAGATAAGGGAACACAGGTGAACACAGATAAGGGAACACAGATAGGTGAACACAGATGGGTGACCACAGATAGGTGACAGAGATGGGTGAACACAGGAAGGTGAACACAGATTCTTGAACACAGATAGGTGAACACAGATAGTTGAAGACAAACAAGGGAACACAGATGGGTGAACACAGATAATAGGACACAGATAGGAGAACACAGATAAGGGAACACAGATGGGTAGACAGATAATGGGACACAGAAAGGTGAAGACAGATAAGGGAACACCGATAGGAGAACACAGATGGGAGAACACAGATAGGTGAACACAGATAAGGGAACACAGATAGGTGAACACAGAAAAGGGAACACAGATAAGTGAACACAGAAAAGGGAACACAGACTGGTGAACACAGATAGGGGAACACAGATGGGTGAACACAGAAAAGGGAACACAGATAGGTAAACACAGATAAGGGAACACAGATGGGTGAACACAGATAAGGGAAGACAGATAGGTGAACACAGATGGGTGAACACAGATAAGGGAACACAGATAGGTGAACACAGAAAAGGGAACACAGATCGGTGAACACAGATAAGGGAACACAGATGGGTGAACACAGATAAGGGAACACAGATAGGGGAACACAGATGGAGGAACACAGAAAAGGGAACACAGATGGGTGAACACAGATAAGGGAAGACAGATAGGTGAACACAGATGGGTGAACACAGATAGGTGACAGAGATGGGTGAACACAGGAAGGTGAACACCAATTGTTGAACACAGATAGGTGAACACAGATAGTTGAAGACAAACAAGGGAACAAAGATGGGTGAACACAAATAATGGGACACAGATAGGAGAACACATATAAGGGAACACAGATGGGTAGACAGATAATGGGACACAGATAGGTGAACACAGATAAGGGAACACAGATAGGTGAACACAGAAAAGGGTACGCAGATAGGTAAACACAGATAAGGCAACACAGATGGGTGAACACAGATAGGTAAACACAGATAAGGGAACACAGATGGGTGAACACAGATAAGGGAACACAGATAGGTGTTCACTGATGGGTGAACACAGATAAGGGAACACAGATGGGTGAACACAGATAATGGAACACAGATCAGTGAACACAGATAAGGGAACACAGATAGGTAAACACAGATAAGGGAACACAGATAGGTGAACACAGATAAGGGAATACAGATGGGTGAACACAGATAGGTGAACACAGATAATGGGACACAGATAGGTGAACACAGATGGGTGAACACAAATAATGGGACACAGATAGGAGAACACAGATAAGGGAACACAAATATGTGAACACAGATGGGTGAACACAGATGGGTGAACACAGATAATGGAACACAGATGGGTGGACGCAGATAAGGGGAGACAGATAAGTGAACACAGATGGGTAAACACAGATAAAGGAACAAAGATAGGTGAACACAGATGTGTGAACACAGATAAGGGAACACAGATAGGTGAACACAGAAAAGGGAACACAGTTTGGTGCACACAGAAAAAAGAACACAGATTGGTGAACACAGATAAGGGAACACAGATAGGTGAACACAGATGGGTAAACACAGATAAAGGAACACAGATAGGTGAACAGAGATGGGTGAACACAGATGGGTGAACACAGATAAGGGAACACAGATGGATGAACACAGATAAGGCAACACAGATGGGTGAACACAAATAATTTGACACAGATAGGTGAACACAGATAGGTGAACTGAGATGGGTGAACACAGATAATGGAACACAGATAGGTGAACACAGATGGGTGAACACAGAAAAGGGAACACAGATAGGTGAACACAGATGAGTGAACACAGATAATGAAACACACATAGGTGAACACAGATGGGTGAACACAGAAAAGCGAACACAGATTGGTGAACACAGAAAAGGGAACACAGATTGGTGAACACAGATAAGGGAACACAGATAGGTGAACACAGATGGGTGAACACAGATAAGGGAACACAGACAGGTGAACCTAGATAAGGGAACACAGATAGGTGAACACAGATGGGTGAACACAGATAGGTGACCAGAGATAAGGGAACACAGATAATGGAACACAGATAGGTGAACACTGATGGATGAATACAGATAAGGGAACACAGATGGGTGAACACAGATAAGGGAACACAGATAGGTGAACACAGATGGGTGAACACAGATAAGGGTACACAGATAAGTGAACACAGAAAAGGGAACACAGACTGGTGAACACAGATAGGGGAACACAGATGGGTGAACACAGAAAAGGGAACACAGATAGGTAAACACAGATAAGGGAACACAGATGGGTGAACACAGATAAGGGAACACAGATAGGTGAACACAGATGGTTGAACACAGATGAGGGAACACAGATGGGTGAACACAGATAGGTGAACACAGAAAAGGGAACACAGATAGATAAACACAGAAAAGGCAACACAGATTGGTGAACACAGAAAAGGGAACACAGATTGGTGAACACAGAAAAGGGAACACAGATTGGTGAACACAGATAAGGGAACACAGATAGATAAACACAGAAAAGGGAACACAGATAGGTGAACACAGAAAAGGGAACACAGATAGGTGAACACAGAAAAGGGAACACAGATTGGTGAACACAGAAAAGGGAACACAGATTGGTGAACACAGATAAGGGAACACAAATAGGTGAACACAGAAAAGGAAACACAGATTGGTGAACACAGAAAAGGGAACACAGATTGGTGAACACAGATAAAGTAACACAGATAGGTGAACAGAGATGGGTGAATACAGATGGGTGAACACAGATAATGAAACACAGATAGGTGAACACAGATGGGTGAACACCGATAAGGGAACACAGATCGGTGAACACAGAAAAGGGAACACAGATTGGTGAACACAGAAAGGTGAACAAAGAAGGGTGAACACAGATAAGGGAACACAGATAGGTGAACACAGATGGCTGAACACAGAAAAGGGAACACAGATGGGTGAACACAGATAAGGCAACACAGATAGGTGAACAGAAATGGGTGAAGACAGATAATGGAACACAGATAGGTGAACAAAGATAGGTGAACAGAGATAAGGTAACACAGATAATGGAACATAGATAGGTGAACACAGATGGATGAATACTGATAAGGGAACACAGATGGGTGAACACAGATAAGGGAACACAGATAGGTGAACACAGATAAGGGAACACAGATGGGTGAACACAGAAAAGGGAACACAGATCGGTAAACACAGATAAGGGAACACAGATGGGTGAACACAGATAAGGGAACCCAGATAGGTGAACACAGATGGGTGAACACAGATAGGTGAACACAGATAAGGGAACAAAGAAAGGTGAACACAGATGGATGAACACAGATAAGGGAACACAGATGGTTGAACACAGATAATGGAACACAGATAGGTGAACACAGATAAGGCAACACAGATAGGTGAACACAGATGGATGAACACAGATAATGGAACACAGATAGGTGAACACAGATAAGGGAACACAGATAGGTGAACACAGATAAGGGAACACAGATGGGGAAAGACAGATAAGAGAACACAGATAAGGGAACACAGATAGATGAACACAGATAAGGGTACACAGATAGGTGAACACAGATAAGGGAACACAGTTGGGTGAACACAGATAAGGGAACACAGATGGGTGAACTCAGAAAAGGTGACACAGATAGGTAAACACAGATATGGGAAGACAGATGGGTGAACACAGATAAGGGAAGACAGATAGGTGAACACAGATGGGTGAACACAGATAAGGGAACACAGATAGGTGAACACAGAAAAAGGAACACAGATCGGTGAACACAGATAAGGGAACACAGATGGGTGAACACAGATAAGGGAACACAGATAGGGGAACACAGATGGGTGAACACAGATAAGGGAACACAGATGGGTGAACACAGATAAGGTAAGACAGATAGGTGAACACAGATGGGTGAACACAGATAGGTGACAGAGATGGGTGAACACAGGAAGGTGAACACCAATTGTTGAACACAGATAGGTGAACACAGATAGTTGAAGACAAACAAGGGAACACAGATGGGTGAACACAAATAATGGGACACAGATAGGAGAACACATATAAGGGAACACAGATGGGTAGACAGATAATGGGACACAGATAGGTGAACACAGATAAGGGAACACAGATAGGTGAACACAGAAAAGGGTACGCAGATAGGTAAACACAGATAAGGCAACACAGATGGGTGAACACAGATAGGTAAACACAGATAAGGGAACACAGATGGGTGAACACAGATAAGGGAACACAGAGAGGTGATCACTGAAGGGTGAACACAGATAAGGGAACACAGAAGGGAGAACACAGATAATGGAACACAGATCAGTGAACACAGATAAGGGAACACAGATAGGTAAACACAGATAAGGGAACACAGATAAGGGAATTCAGATGGGTGAACACAGATAGGTGAACACAGATAATGGGACACAGATAGGTGAACACAGATGGGTGAACACAGATGGGTGAACACAAATAATGGGACACAGATAGGAGAACACAGATAAGGGAACACAAATACGTGAACACAGATGGGTGCACACAGATGGGTGAACACAGATGGGTGAACACAGATAATGGAACACAGATGGGTGAACACAGATAAGGGAACACAGATAGGTGAACCCAGATGGGTAAACACAGATAAAGGAACAAAGATAGGTGAACACAGATGTGTGAACACAGATAAGGGAACACAGATAGGTGAACACAGAAAAGGGAACACAGTTTGGTGCACACAGAAAAAAGAACACAGATTGGTGAACACAGATAAGGGAACACAGATCGGTGAACACAGATGGGTAAACACAGATAAAGGAACACAGATAGGTGAACAGAGATGGGTGAACACAGATGGGTGAACACAGATAAGGGAACACAGATGGATGAAAACAGATAAGGGAACACAGATGGGTGAACACAAGTAATTGGACACAGATAGGTGAACACAGATAGGTGAACAGAGATGGATGAACACAGATAATGGAACACAGATAGGTGAACACAGATGGGTGAACACAGATAAGGGAACACAGATAGGTGAACACAGATGGGTGAACACAGATAATGAAACACAGATAGGTGAACACAGATGGGTGAACACAGAAAAGGGAACACAGATTGGTGAACACAGAAAAGGGAACACAGATTGGTGAACACAGATAAGGGAACACAGATAGGTGAACACAGATGGGTGAACACAGATAAGGGAACACAGACAGGTGAACACAGATAAGGGAACACAGATAGGTGAACACAGATAGGTGAACACAGATGGGTGAACACAGATAGGTGAACACAGATAAGGGAACAAAGAAAGGTGAACACAGATGGGTGAACACAGATAAGGGAACACAGATGGGTGAACACATAATGGAACACAGATAGGTGAACACTGATGGATGAATACAGATAAGGGAACACAGATGGGTGAACACAGATAAGGGAACACAGATAGGTGAACACAGATGGGTGAACACAGATAAGGGTACACAGATAAGTGAACACAGAAAAGGGAACACAGACTGGTGAACATAGATAGGGGAACACAGATGGGTGAACACAGAAAAGGGAACACAGATAGGTAAACACAGATAAGGGAACACAGATTGGTGAACACAGATAAGGGAAGACAGATAGGTGAACAGAGATGGTTGAACACATATAAGGGAACACAGATGGGTGAACACAGATAGGTGAACACAGAAAAGGGAACACAGATAGATAAACACAGAAAAGGAAACACAGATTTGTGAACACAGAAAAGGGAACACAGATTGGTGAACACAGATAAGGGAACACAGATAGGTGAACACAGAAAAGGGAACACAGATTGGTGAACACAGAAAAGGGAACACAGATTGGTGAACACAGATAAGGGAACACAAATAGGTGAACACAGAAAAGGAAACACAGATTGGTGAACACAGAAAAGGGAACACAGATTGGTGAACACAGATAAAGGAACACAGATAGGTGAACAGAGATGGGTGAATACAGATGGGTGAACACAAATAATGAAACACAGATAGGTGAACACAGATGGGTGAACACCGATAAGGGAACACAGATAGGTGAACACAGAAAAGGGAACACAGATTGGTGAACACAGAAAGGTGAACACAGAAGGGTGAACACAGATAAGGGAACACAGATAGGTGAACACAGATGGCTGAACACAGAAAAGGTAACACAGATGGGTGAACACAGATAAGGGAACACAGATAGGTGAACAGAAATGGGTTAACACAGATAATGGAACACAGATAGGTGAACACAGATAGGTGAACAGAGATAAGGTAACACAGATAATGGAACACAGATAGGTGAACACAGATGGATGAATACTGATAAGGGAACACAGATGGGGGAACACAGATAAGGGAACACAGATAGGTGAACACAGATAAGGTAACACAGATGGGTGAACACAGAAAAGGGAACACAGATCGGTAAACAAGGATAAGGGATCACAGATTTATGAACACAGATAAGGGAACCCAGATAGGTGAACACAGATGGGTGAACACAGATAGGTGAACACAGATAAGGGAACAAAGAAAGGTGAACACAGATGCAAGAACACAGATAAGGGAAGACAGATGGTTGAACACAGATACTGGAACAAAGATAGGTGAACACAGAAAAGGCAACACAGATAGGTGAACACAGATGGATGAACACAGATAATGGAACACAGATAGGTGAACACAGATAAGGGAACACAGATAGGTGAACACAGATAAAGGAACACAGATGGGGAAATACAGATAAGAGCACACAGATAAGGGAACACAGATAGATGAACACAGATAAGGGAACAAAGATAGGTGAACACAGATAAGGGAACACAGTTGGGTGAACACAGATAAGGGAACACAGATGGGTGAACACAGAAAAGGCAACACAGATTGGTGAACACAGAAAAGGGAACACAGATTGGTGAACACAGATAAGGGAACACAGATGGGTGAACGCAGATAATGGAACACAGATAGGTAAACACAGACAAAGGAACACAGATGGGTGAACACAGATAAGTGAACACAGATGGGTGAACACAGATAAGGGGACACAGATGGGTGAACACAGATAATGGAACAAAAATAGGTGAACACAGATGGGTGAACACAGATATGTGAACACAGAAAAGGGAACACAGATTGGTGAACACAGAAAAGGGAACACAGATTGGTCAACACAGATAAGGGAACACAGATAGGTGAACACAGATGGGTGAACACAGATAAGGGAACAAAGATAGGTGAACAGAGATGGGTGAACACAGATAGGTGAACACAGATGGGTGAACACAGATAGGTGACCAGAGGTAAGGGAACACAGATAGATAAACACAGAAAAGGGAACACAGATTGGTGGACCCAGAAAAGGGAACACACATTGGTGAACACAGAAAAGGGAACACAGAATGGTGAACACAGAAAAGGGAACACAGATTGGTCAACACAGATAATGGAACACAGATAGGTGAACACTGATGGATGAATACATATAAGGGAACACAGATGGGTGAACACAGATAAGGGAACACAGATAGGTGAACACAGAAAAGGGAACACAGTTTGGTGCACACAGAAAAAGGAACACAGATTGGTGAACACAGATAAGGGAACACAGATAGGTGAACACAGATGGGTAAACACAGATAAAGGAACACAGATAGGTGAACAGAGATGGGTAAACACAGATGGGTGAACACAGATAAGGGAACACAGATGGATGAACACAGATAAGGGAACACAGATGGGTGAACACAAATAATTGGACACAGATAGGTGAACACAGATAGGTGAACAGAGATGGGTGAACACAGATAATGGAACACAGATAGTTGAACACAGATGGGTGAACACCAATAAGGGAACACAGATAGGTGAACACAGATGGGTGAACACAGATAATGAAACACAGATAGGTGAACACAGATGGGTGAACACAGAAAAGGGAACACAGATTGGTGAACACAGATAAGGGAACACAGATAGGTGAACACAGATGGGTGAACACAGATAAGGGAACACAGACAGGTGAACACAGATAAGGGAACACAGATAGGTGAACACAGATAGGTGAACACAGATGGGTGAACACAGATAGGTGACCAGAGATAAGGGAACACAGATAATGGAACACAGATAGGTGAACACTGATGGATGAATACAGATAAGGGAACACAGATGGGTGAACACATATAAGGGAACACAGATAGGTGAACACAGATGGGTGAACACAGATAAGGGTACACAGATAAGTGAACACAGAAAAGGGAACACAGACTGGTGAACACAGATAGGGGAACACAGATGGGTGAACACAGAAAAGGGAACACAAATAGGTAAACACAGATAAGGGAACACAGATGGGTGAACACATATAAGGGAACACAGATAGGTGAACAGAGATGGTTGAACACAGATAAGGGAACACAGAAAGGTGAACACAGAAAAGGGAACACAGATAGATAAACACAGAAAAGGGAACACAGATTGGTGAACACAGAAAAGGGAACACACATTGGTGAACACAGATAAAGGAACACAGATTGGGGAACACAGATAAGGGAACACAGATAGATAAACACAGAAAAGGGAACACAGATTGGTGAACACAGAAAAGGGAACACAGATTGGTGAACACAGATAAGGGAACACAGATAGGTGAACACAGAAAAGGGAACACAGATTGGTGAACACAGAAAAGGGAACACAGATTGGTGAACACAGATAAGGGAACACAAATAGGTGAACACAGAAAAGGAAACACAGATTGGTGAACACAGAAAAGGGAACACAGAGTGGTGAACACAGATAAAGGAACACAGATAGGTGAACAGAGATGGGTGAATACAGATGGGTGAACACAGATAATGAAACACAGATAGGTGAACACAGATGGGTGAACACCGATAAGGGAACACAGATAGGTGAACACAGAAAAGGGAACACAGATTGGTGAACACAGAAAGGTGAACACAGAAGGGTGAACACAGATAAGGGAACACAGATAGGTGAACACAGATGGCTGAACACAGAAAAGGGAACACAGATGGGTGAACACAGATAGGGGAACAGAAAAGGGTGAACACAGATAATGGAACACAGATAGGTGAACACAGATAGGTGAACAGAGATAAGGTAACACAGATAATGGAACACAGATAGGTGAACACAGATGGATGAATACTGATAAGGGAACACAGATGGGTGAACACAGATAAGGGAACACAGATAGGTGAACACAGATTAGGGAACACAGATGGGTGAACACAGAAAAGGGAACACAGATCGGTAAACACAGATAAGGGAACACAGATGGGTGAACACAGATAAGGGAACCCAGATAGGTGAACACAGATGGGTGAACACAGATAGGTGAACACAGATAAGGGAACACAGATGGGGAAATACAGATA
The DNA here is from genome assembly GCA_029721435.1 of Gymnothorax reevesii. Classification (NCBI taxonomy): domain Eukaryota; kingdom Metazoa; phylum Chordata; class Actinopteri; order Anguilliformes; family Muraenidae; genus Gymnothorax; species Gymnothorax reevesii. The sequence goes on along the minus strand of CM056584.1, from coordinate 76,943,101 downwards.
AGAGAACACAGATAAGGGAACACAGATAGATGAACACAGATAAGGGAACACAGATAGGTGAACACAGATAAGGGAACACAGTTGGGTGAACACAGATAAGGGAACACAGATGGGTGAACACAGAAAAGGCAACACAGTTTGGTGAACACAGAAAAGGGAACACAGATTGGTGAACACAGATAAGGGAACACAGATGGGTGAACACAGATAAGGGAACACAGATAGGTAAACACAGACAAAGGAACACAGATGGGTGAACACAAATAAGTGAACACAGATGGGTGAACACAGATAAGGGAACACAGATGGGGGAACACAGATAATGGAACAGAGATAGGTGAACACAGATGGGTGAACACAGATATGTGAACACAGAAAAGGGAACACAGATTGGTGAACACAGAAAAGGGAACACAGATTGGTCAACACAGATAAGGGAACACAGATAGGTGAACACAGATGGGTGAACACAGATAAGGGAACAAAGATAGGTGAACAGAGATGGGTGAACACAGATAGGTGAACACAGATGGGTGAACACAGATAAGGGAACAAAGATAGGTGAACAGAGATGGGTGAACACAGATAGGTGAACACAGATGGGTGAACACAGATAGGTGACCAGAGGTAAGGGAACACAGATAGATAAACACAGAAAAGGGAACACAGATTGGTGAACCCAGAAAAGGGAACACAGATTGGTGAACACAGAAAAGGGAACACAGATTGGTGAACACAGAAAAGGGAACACAGATTGGTCAACACAGATAATGGAACACAGATAGGTGAACACTGATGGATGAATACATATAAGGGAACACAGATGGGTGAACACAGATAAGGGAAGACAGATAGGTGAACACAGATAAGGGAACACAGATAGGTGAACACAGATGGGTGAACACAGATAAGTGGACACAGAAAGGGGAACACAGACTGGTGAACACAGATAGGGGAACACAGATGGGTGAACACAGAAAAGGGAACACAGATAGTAAACACAGATAAGGGAACACAGATGGGTGAACACAGATAAGGGAAGACAGATAGGTGAACAGAGATGGTTGAACAAAGATTAGGGAACACAGATGGGTGAACACAGAAAAGGGAACACAGATCGGTAAACACAGATAAGGGAACACAGATGGGTGAACACAGATAAGGGAACCCAGATAGGTGAACACAGATGGGTGAACACAGATAGGTGAACACAGATAAGGGAACACAGATGGGGAAATACAGATAAGAGAACACAGATAAGGGAACACAGATAGATGAACACAGATAAGGGAACACAGATAAGGGAACACAGATAGGTGAACACAGATAAGGGAACACAGTTGGGTGAACACAGATAAGGGAACACAGATGGGTGAACACAGAAAAGGCAACACAGATTGGTGAACACAGAAAAGGGAACACAGATTGGTGAACACAGATAAGGGAACACAGATGGGTGAACACAGATAAGGGAACACAGATAGGTAAACACAGACAAAGGAACACAGATGGGTGAACACAAATAAGTGAACACAGATGGGTGAACACAGATAAGGGAACACAGATGGGTGAACACAGATAATGGAACAGAGATAGGTGAACACAGATGGGTGAACACAGATATGTGAACACAGAAAAGGGAACACAGATTGGTGAACACAGAAAAGGGAACACAGATTGGTCAACACAGATAAGGGAACACAGATGGGTGAACACAGATAAGGGAACAAAGATAGGTGAACAGAGATGGGTGAACACAGATAGGTGAACACAGATGGGTGAACACAGATAAGGGAACAAAGATAGGTGAACAGAGATGGGTGAACACAGATAGGTGAACACAGATGGGTGAACACAGATAGGTGACCAGAGGTAAGGGAACACAGATAGATAAACACAGAAAAGGGAACACAGATTGGTGAACCCAGAAAAGGGAACACAGATTGGTGAACACAGAAAAGGGAACACAGATTGGTGAACACAGAAAAGGGAACACAGATTGGTCAACACAGATAATGGAACACAGATAGGTGAACACTGATGGATGAATACATATAAGGGAACACAGATGGGTGAACACAGATAAGGGAAGACAGATAGGTGAACACAGATAAGGGAACACAGATAGGTGAACACAGATGGGTGAACACAGATAAGTGGACACAGAAAGGGGAACACAGACTGGTGAACACAGATAGGGGAACACAGATGGGTGAACACAGAAAAGGGAACACAGATAGTAAACACAGATAAGGGAACACAGATGGGTGAACACAGATAAAGGAAGACAGATAGGTGAACAGAGATGGTTGAACAAAGATAAGGGAACACAGATGGGTGAACACAGATAGGTGAACACAGAAAAGGGAACACAGATAGATAAACACAGAAAAGGGAACACAGATTGGTGAACACAGAAAAGGGAACACAGATTGGTGAACACAGATAAGGGAACACAGATATGTGAACACAAAATAGGGAACACAGATTGGTGAACACAGAAAAGGGAACACAGAATGATAAACAGAGATAAAAGAACACAGATAGGTGAACAGAGATGGTTGAACACAGACGGATGAACACAGATAATGGAACACAGACAGGTGAACACAGATAAGTAAACACAGATAAGGGAACACAGATATGTGAACACAAAAAAGGGAACACAGATGGGTGAACACAGATAAGGGAACACAGATGGGTGAACACAGATAAGGGAACACAGATGGGTGAACACAAATAATTGGACACAGATAGGTGAACACAGATAGGTGAACAAAGATGGGTGAACACAGATAATGGAACACAGATAGGTGAACACAGATGGGTGAACACAAATAAGGGAACACAGATAGGTCAACACAGATGGGTGAACACAGATAATGAAACACAGATAGGTGAACACAGATGGGTGAACACAGAAAAGGGAACACAGATTGGTGAACACAGAAAAGGGAACACAGATTGGTGAACACAGATAGGTGAACACAGATGGGTGAACACAGATGGGTGAACACAGATAAGGGAACACAGACAGGTGAACACAGATAAGGGAACACAGATGGGTGAACACAGATAAGGGAACACAGATGGGTGAACACAGATAGGTGAACACAGAAAAGGGAACACAGATAGATAAACACAGAAAAGGGAACACAGATTGGTGAACACAGAAAAGGGAACACAGATTGGTGAACACAGATAAAGGAACACAGATTGGTGAACACAGATAAGGGAACACAGATAGATAAACACAGAAAAGGGAACACAGATTGGTGAACACAGAAAAGGGAACACAGATTGGTGAACACAGATAAGGGAACACAGATAGGTGAACACAGAAAAGGGAACACAGATTGGTGAACACAGAAAAGGGAACACAGATTGGTGAACACAGATAAGGGAACACAAATAGGTGAACACAGAAAAGGAAACACAGATTGGTGAACACAGAAAAGGGAACACAGATTGGTGAACACAGATAAAGGAACACAGATAGGTGAACAGAGATGGGTGAATACAGATGGGTGAACACAAATAATGGAACACAGATAGGTGAACTCAGATAAGGGAACACAGATGGGTGAACACAGATAATGGAACACAGATAGGTGAACTCAGATAAGGGAACTCATATAGGTGAACACAGAAGGGTGAACACAGATAGGTGAACACAGATGGATGAATACAGATAAGGGAACACAGATAGGTGAACACAGATAAGAGAACACAGATGGGTGAACCCAGATAAGGGAACACAGATAAGGGAACACAGATAGGTGAACACAGATAGGTGAACACAGATGGATGAACACATATAATGGAACACAGATGGGTGAACACAGATAAGGGAACACAGATAGGTAAACACAGACAAAGGAACACAGATGGGTGAACACAGATAAGGGAACACAGATGGGTGAACACAGAAAAGGCAACACAGATTGGTGAACACAGAAAAGGGAACACAGATTGGTGAACACAGATAAGGGAACACAGATGGGTGAACACAGATAAGGGAACACAGATAGGTAAACACAGACAAAGGAACACAGATGGGTGAACACAGATAAGTGAACACAGATGGGTGAACACAGATAAGGAAACACAGATGGGTGAACACAGATAATGGAACACAGATGGGTGAACACAGATAAGGGAACAAAGAAAGGTGAACACAGATGGGTGAACACAGATAAGGGAACACAGATGGGTGAACACAGATAAGGGAACACAGATAGGTGAACACAGATGGGTGAACACAGATAAGGGAACAAAGATGGGTGAACACAGATAATGGAACACGGATCAGTTAACACAGATGGGTGAACACAGATAGGTGAACACAGATAAGCGAAGACAGATGGGTGAACACAGATAAGGGAACTCATATAGGTGAACACAGAAGGGTGAACACAGATAGGTGAACACAGATGGATGAATACAGATAAGGGAACACAGATAGGTGAACACAGATAAGAGAACACAGATGGGTGAACACAGATAAGGGAACACAGATAGGTGAACACAGATAGGTGAACACAGATGGATGAACACATATAATGGAACACAGATAGGTGAACTCAGATAAGGGAACACAGATGGGTGAACACGGATAAGGGAACAAAGATGGGTGAACACATAATGGGACACAGATAGGAGAAGACAGATAAGGGAACACAGATGGGTAGACAGATAATGGGACACAGAAAGGTGAAGACAGATAAGGGAACACCGATAGGTGAACACAGATGGGTGAACACAGATAGGTGAACACTAAAAAGAGAACACAGATGGGTGAACACAGATAATGGGACACTGATAGGTGAACACAGATAGGTGAACAAAGATGGGTGAACACAGATAGGTGAATACAGACAGGTGAACACAGATAAGGGAACACAGATGGGGGAACACAGATAAGGGAACACAGATAGGTAAACACAGACAAAATAACAGATGGGTGAACACAGATAAGGGAACACAGATGGGTGAACACAGATAAGGGAACACAGATGGGTGAACACAGATAATGGAACACAGATGGGTGAACACAGATTAGGGAACAAAGAAAGGTGAACACAGATGGGTGAACACAGATAAGGGAACACAGATGGGTGAACACAGATAAGGGAACACAGATAGGTGAACACAGATGGGTGAACACAGATGGATGAACACATATAATGGAACACAGATAGGTGAACACATAATGGGACACAGATAGGAGAACACAGATAAGGGAACACAGATGGGTAGACAGATAATGGGACACAGAAAGGTGAAGACAGATAAGGGAACACCGATAGGTGAACACAGATGGGTGAACACAGATAGGTGAACACTAAAAAGAGAACACAGATGGGTGAACACAGATAATGGGACACTGATAGGTGAACACAGATAGGTGAATACAGACAGGTGAACACAGATAAGGGAACACAGATAGGTGAACACAGATGGGTGACCACAGATAGGAGACAGAGATGGGTGAACACAGGAAGGAGAACCTAGATTGTTGAACACAGATAGGTGAACACAGATAGTTGAAGACAAACAAGGGAACACAGATGGGTGAACACAGATAATGGGACACAGATAGGAGAACACATATAAGGGAACACAGATGGGTGAACACAGATAAGGGAACACAGATAGGTAAACACAGACAAAGGAACACAGATGGGTGAACACAGATAAGGGAACACAGATGGGTGAACACAGATAATGGAACACAGATGGGTGAACACAGATAAGGGAACAAAGAAAGGTGAACACACATGGGTGAACACAGATAAGGGAACACAGATGGGTGAACAGAGATAAGGGAACACAGATGGGTGAACACAGATAAGGGAACAAAGATGGGTGAACACAGATAATGGAACACGGATCAGTGAACGCAGATAGGTGAACACAGATGGGTGAACACAGATAAGGGAACTCATATAGGAGAACACAGAAGGGTGAACACAGAGAGGTGAACACAGATGGATGAATCAAGATAAGGGAACACAGATAGGTGAACACAGATAAGAGAACACAGATGGGTGAACACAGATAAGGGAACACAGATAGGTGAACACAGATAAGGGAACACAGATAGGTGAACACAGAAGGATGTACACAGATAATGGAACACAGATAGGTGAACTCAGATAAGGGAACACAGATGGGTGAACACAGATAAGGGAACAAAGATGGGTGAACACATAATGGGATACAGATAGGAGAACACAGATAAGGGAACTAAGATGGGTAGACAGATAATGGGACACAGAAAGGTGAAGACAGATAAGGGAACACCGATAGGTGAACACAGATGGGTGAACACAGATAGGTGAACACTAAAAAGGGAACACAGATGGGTGAACACAGATAAGGGAACACAGATAGGTAAACACAGACAAAGGAACACAGATGGGTGAACACAGATAAGTGAACACAGATGGGTGAACACAGATAATGGAACACAGATGGGCGAACACAGATAAGGGAACAAAGAAAGAGGAACACACAGAAGGGAACACAGAAGGGAGAACACAGATAAGGGAACACAGATAGGTGAACACAGATGGGTGAACACAGATAAGGGAACAAAGATGGGTGAACACAGATAATGGAACACGGATCAGTGAACACAGATAGGTGAAAACACATGGGTGAACACAGATAGGTGAACACAGATAAGCGAACACAGATGGGTGAACACAGATAAGGGAACACAGATGGGTGAACACAGATAATGGAACACAGATGGGTGAACACAGATAAGGGAACAAAGAAAGGTGAACACACATGGGTGAACACAGATAAGGGAACACAGATGGGTGAACAGAGATAAGGGAACACAGATGGGTGAACACAGATAAGGGAACAAAGATGGGTGAACACAGATAATGGAACACGGATCAGTGAACGCAGATAGGTGAACACAGATGGGTGAACACAGATAGGTGAACACAGATAAGCGAACACAGATGGGTGAACACAGATAAGGGAACTCATATAGGTGAACACAGAAGGGTGAACACAGAAAGGTGAACACAGATGGATGAATACAGATAAGGGAACACAGATAGGTGAACACAGATAAGAGAACACAGATGGGTGAACACAGATAAGGGAACACAGATAGGTGAACACAGATAAGGGAACACAGATAGGTGAACACAGAAGGATGAACACAGATAATGGAACACAGATAGGTGAACTCAGATAAGGGGACACAGATGGGTGAACACAGATAAGGGAACAAAGATGGGAGGACACATAATGGGAGACAGAGAGGAGAACACAGATAAGGGAACACAGATGGGTAGACAGATAATGGGACACAGAAAGGTGAAGACAGATAAGGGAACACCGATAGGTGAACACAGATGGGTGAACACAGATAGGTGAACACTAAAAAGGGAACACAGATGGGTGAACACAGATAAGGGAACACAGATAGGTAAACACAGACAAAGGAACACAGATGGGGGAACACAGATAAGGGAACACAGATGGGTGAACACAGATAATGAAAGACAGATGGGCGAACACAGATAAGGGAACAAACAAAGGTGAACACAGATAAGGGAACACAGATGGGTGAACACAGATAAGGGAACACAGATAGGTGAACACAGATGGGTGAACACAGATAAGGGAACAAAGATGGGTGAACACAGATAATGGAACACGGATCAGTGAACACAGATAGGTGAAAACAGATGGGTGAACACAGATAGGTGAACACAGATAAGGGAACACAGATGGGTGAACACAGATAAGGGAACTCATATAGGTGAACACAGAAGGGTGAACACAGATAGGTGAACACAGATGGATGAATACAGATAAGGGAACACAGATAGGTGAACACAGATAAGAGAACACAGATGGGTGAACACAAATAAGGGAACACAGATAGGTGAACACAGAAAAGGGGACACAGAAAAGTGAACACAGAAGGATGAACACAGATAATGGAACACAGATAGGTGAACTCAGATAAGGGAACACAGATGGGTGAACACAGATAAGGGAACACAGATGGGTGAACACAGATAATGGGACACAGATAGGAGAACACAGATAAGGGAACACAGATGGGTAGACAGATAATGAGACACAGAAAGGTGAAGACAGATAAGGGAACACAGATAGGTGAACACAGATGGGTGAACACAGATAGGTGAACACTAAAAAGGGAACACAGATGGGTGAACTCAGATAATGGGACACTGAAAGGTGAACACATATAGGTGAACAAAGATGGGTGAACACAGATAAGGGAACACAGATAGGTGAACACAGATAAGGGAACACAGATAGGTGAACACAGATGGGTGAACACAGATAAGGGAACACAGATCAGTGAACACAGATAGGTGAACAAAGATGGGTGAACACAGATGGGTGAACACAAATAATTGGACACAGATAGGTGAACACAGATAGGTGAACAGAGATGGGTGAACACAGATAATGGAACACAGATAGGTGAACACAGATGGGTGAACACAGATAAGGGAACACAGATAGGTGAACACAGATGGGTGAACACAGATAGGTGAAAACAGATGGATGAATACAGATAAGGGAACACAGATAGGTGAACACAGATAAGGGAACACAGATGGGTGAACACAGATAAGGGAACACAGATAGGTGAACACAGATGGATGAACACAGATAGGTGAACACAGATAAGGGAACACAGATGGGTGAACACAGATGGGTGAACACAGATAATGAAACACAGATAGGTGAAAACAGATGGGTGAACACAGATAAGGGAACACAGATAGGTGAACACAGATGGGTGAACAGAGATGGGTGAACACAGATAATGAAACACAGATAGGTGAACACAGATGGGTGAACACAGATAGGTGAGCACAGAAAAGGGAACACAGATTGGTGAACACAGAAAAGGGAACACAGATTGGGCAACACAGATAAGGGAACACAGATAGGTGAACACAGATGCGTGAACACAGCTAAGAGAACAGAGACAGGTGAACACAGCTAAGGGAACACAGATAGGTGAACAGAGATGGGTGAACACAGATAGGTGGACACAGATAGGTGACCAGAGATAAGGGAACACAGATAATGGAACACAGATAGGTGAACACAGATGGATGAATACAGATAAGGGAACACAGATTGGTGAACACAGATAAGGGAAGACAGATAGGTGAACACAGATAAGGGAACACAGATAGGTGAACACAGATGGGTGAACACAGATAAGTGAACACAGAAAAGGGAACACAGACTGGTGAACACAGATAGGGGAACACAGATGGGTGAACACAGAAAAGGGAACACAGATAGGTAAACACAGATAAGGGAACACAGATGGGTGAACACAGATAAGGGAAGACAGATAGGTGAACAGAGATGGTTGAACACAGATATGGGAACACAGATGGGTGAACACAGAGAGGTGAACACAGAAAAGGGAACACAGAAAGATAAACACAGAAAAGGGAACACAGATTGGTGAACACAGAAAAGGGAACACAGATTGGTGAACACAGATAAGGGAACACAGATAGGTGAACACAAAATAGGGAACACAGATTGGTGAACACAGAAAAGGGAACACAGATTGATGAACAGAGATAAAGGAACACAGATAGGTGAACAGAGATGGGTGAACACAAATGGATGAACACAGATAATGGAACACAGATAGGGGAACACAGACAAGTAAACACAGATAAGGGAACACAGATAGGTGAACACAGATATGTGAACACAAAAAAGGGAACACAGATGGGTGAACACAGATAATGGAACACAGATAAGTAAACAAAGATGGGTGAACACAGATAAGGGAACACAGATAGGTGAACACAGATGGGTGAACACAGATTAGGGAACACGAATAGGTGAACACAGATGGGTGAATACAGATGGGTGAACACAGATAATGAAACACAGATAGGTGAACACAGATGGGAGAACACAGATAAGGGAACACAGATAGGTGAACAGAACTGGGTGAACACAGATAATGGAACACAGATGGGTGAACACAGATAGGTGAACAGAGATAAGGTAACACAGATAATGGAACACAGATGGGTGAATACTGATAAGGGAACACAGATGGGTGAACACAGATAAGGGAACACAGATGGGTGAACACAGATAAGGGAACTCAGAGAGGTGGACACAGAGGGTTGAACACAGAAAAGGGAACACTGATGGGTGAACACAGATAAGGGAACACAGATAGGGGAACACAGATGGGTGAACACAGATAAGGAAACACAGATGGGTGAACACAGATAAGGGAACACAGATAGGTGAACAAAGATGGGTAAAAACAGATAGGTGAACACAGATGGGTGAACACAGATAGGTGACCAGAGATAAGGTAACACAGATAATGGAACACAGGTAGGTGAACACTGATGGATGAATACAGATAAGGGAACACAGATGGGTGAACACAGATAAGGGAACACAGATAGGTGAACACAGATAAGGGAACACAGATAGTTGAACACAGATGGGTGAACACAGATAAGGGAACACAGATAGGTGAACACAGAAAAGGGAACACAGATAGGTAAACACAGATAAGGGAACACAGATGGCTGAACACAGATAAGGGAACACAAATAGGTGAACAGAGATGGTTGAACACAGATAAGGGAACACAGATTGGTGAACACAGATAAGGGAACACAGATAGGTGAACACAGAAAAGGGAACACAGATTGGTGAACACAGAAAAGGGACCACAGATTGGTGAACAGAGATAAAGGAACACAGATAGGTGAACAGAGATGGGTGAACACAGATGGATGAACACAGATAAGTCAACACAGATAAGGGAACACAGATAGATGAACACAGATGGGTGAACACAGATATGTGAACGCAAAAAAGGGAACACAGATGGGTGAACACAGATAAGGGAACACAAATGGGTGAACACAGATAAGGGAATACAGATGGGTGAGCACAAATAATTGGACACAGATAGGTGAACAGAGATGGGTGAACACAGATAATGGAACACAGATAAGTAAACACAGATGGGTGAACACAGATAAGGGAACACAGATAGGTGAACACAAATAAGGGAACACAGATGGGTGAACACAGAAAAGGGAACACAGATAGGTGAACAGAGATGGGTGAACACAGATAGGTGAACAAAGATGGGTGAACACAGATAGGTGAAGACAGATAGGTGAACACAGATAAGGAAACACAGATAGGTGAACAGAAAAGGGAACACAGATTGGTGAACACAGATCAGGGAACACAGATAGGTGAACACGGATGGGTGAACACAGATAAAGGAACACAGATAGGTGAACAGAGATGGGTGAACACAGATGGGTGAACACAGATAAGGGAACACAGAAAGGTGAACACAGATGGGTGAACACAGGTAGGTGAACACAAATGGGTGAACACAGATAAGGGAACACAGAAAGGTGAACACAGATAGGTGAACACAGATGGGTGAACACAGATAAGGGAACACAGATAGGTGAACACAGAAAAGGGAACACAGATTGGTGAACACAGAAAAGGGAACACAGATTGGTGAACACAGATAAGGGAACACAGATGGGTGAACACAGATAAGGGAAAACAGATAGGAAAACACAGACAAAGGAACACAGATGGGTGAACACAGATAAGTGAACACAGATGGGTGAACACATAAGGGAACACAGATGGGTGAACACAGATAATGGAACACAGATGGGTGAACACAGATAAGGGAACAAAGAAAGGTGAACACAGATAAGGGAACACAGATGGGTGAACACAGATAAGGGAACACAGATAGGTGAACACAGATGGGTGAACACAGATAAGGGAACAAAGATGGGTGAACACAGATAATGGAACACGGAGCAGTGAACACAGAAAGGCGAACACAGAAGGGTGAACACAGATAGGTGAACACAGATAAGTGAACACAGATGGGTGAACACAGATAAGGGAACTCATATAGGTGAACACAGAAGGGTGAACACAGATAGGTGAACACAGATGGATGAATACAGATAAGGGAACACAGATAGGTGAACACAGATAAGAGAACACAGATGGGTGAACACAGATAAGGGAACACAGATAGGTGAACACAGATAAGGGAACACAGATAGGTGAACACAGATAAGGGAACACAGATGGGGAAATACAGATAAGAGAACACAGAAAAGGGAACACAGATAGATGAACACAGATAAGGGAACACAGATAGGTGAACACAGATAAGGGAACACAGTTGGGTGAACACAGATAAGGGAACACAGATGGGTGAACACAGAAAAGGCAACACAGATTGGTGAACACAGAAAAGGGAACACAGATTGGTGAACACAGATAAGGGAAGACAAAGGGGTGAACACAGATAAGGGAACACAGATAGGTAAACACAGACAAAGGAACACAGATGGATGAACCCAGATAAGTGAACACAGATGGGTGAACACAGATAAGGGAACACAGATGGGTGAACACAGATAATGGAACAGAGATAGGTGAACACAGATGGGTGAACACAGATATGTGAACACAGAAAAGGGAACACAGATTGGTGAACACAGAAAAGGGAACACAGATTGGTCAACACAGATAAGGGAACACAGATGGGTGAACACAGATAAGGGAACAAAGATAGGTGAACAGAGATGGGTGAACACAGATAGGTGAACACAGATGGGTGAACACAGATAGGTGACCAGAGGTAAGGGAACACAGATAAATAAACACAGAAAAGGGAACACAGAGTGGTGAACCCAGAAAAGGGAACACACATTGGTGAACACAGAAAAGGGAACACAGATTGGTGAACACAGAAAATGGAACATAGATTGGTCAACACAGATAAAGGAACACAGATAGGTGAACACTGATGGAAGAAAACAGATAAGGGACCACAGATGGGTGAACACAGATAAGGGAAGACAGATAGGTGAACACAGATAAGGGAACACAGATAGGTGAACACAGATGGGTGAACACAGATAAGTGAACACAGAAAGGGGAACACAGACTGGTGAACACAGATAAGGGACCACAGATGGGTGAACACAGAAAAGGGAACACAGATAGGTAAACACAGATAAGGGAACACAGATGGGTGAACACAGATAAGGGAAGACAGATAGGTGAACAGAGATGGTTGAACAAAGATAAGGGAACACAGATGGGTGAACACAGATAGGTGAACACAGAAAAGGGAACACAGATAGATAAACACAGAAAAGGGAACACAGATTGGTGAACACAGAAAAGGGAACACAGATTGATGAACACAGATAAGGGAACACAGATAGGTGAACACAAAATAGGGAACACAGATTGGTGAACACAGAAAAGGGAACACAGATTGATGAACAGAGATAAAAGAACACAGATAGGTGAACAGAGATGGGTGAACACAGATAATGGAACACAGACAGGTGAACACAGATAAGTAAACACAGATAAGGGAACACAGATAGGTGAACACAGATATGTGAACGCAAAAAAGGGAACACAGATGGGTGAACACAGATAAGGGAACACAGATGGGTGAACACAAATAAGGGAATACAGATGGGTGAACACAAATAATTGGACACAGATAGGTGAACACAGATAGGTGAACAGAGATGGGTGAACACAGATAATGGAACACAGATAAGTAAACAAAGATGGGTGAACACAGATAAGGGAACACAGATAGGGGAACACAGATGGGTGAACACAGATTAGGGAACACGGATAGGTGAACACAGATGGGTGAATACAGATGGGTGAACACAGATAATGAAACACAGATAGGTGAACACAGATGGGTGAACACAGATAAGGGAACACAGATAGGTGAACACAGAAATGGGAACACAGATTGGTGAACACAGAAAAGGGAACACAGATAGGTGAACACAGATGGGTGAACACAGATAAGGGAACACAGATAGGTGAACACAGATGGGTGAACACAGAAAAGGGAACACAGATGGGTGAACACAGATAAGGGAACACAGATAGGTGAACAGAACTGGGTGAACACAGATAATGGAACACAGATGGGTGAACACAGATAGGTGAACAGAGATAAGGTAACACAGATAATGGAACACAGATAGGTGAACATAGATGGATGAATACTGATAAGGGAACACAGATAAGGGAACACAGATGGGTGAACACAGAAAAGGGAACACAAATAGGTAAACACAGATAAGGGAACACAGATGGGTGAACACAGATAAGGGAACCCAGAGAGGTGAACACAGATGGTTGAACACAGATAAGAGAACACAGATGGCTGAACACAGAAAAGGGAACACTGATAGGTAAACACAGATAAGGGAACACAAATGGGTGAACAAAGATAAGGAAACACAGATAGGTAAACACAGATAAGGGAACACTTATGGGTGAACACAGGTAAGGGAACACAGATAGGGGAACACAGATGGGTGAACACAGATAAGGAAACACAGATGGGTGAACACAGATAAGGGAACACAGATGGGTGAACACAGATAAGGGAACACAGATCAGTGAACACAGAAAAGGGAACACAGATTGGTGAACACAGATAAGGGAACACAGATAGGTGAACACAGATAAGGGAACACAGATTGGTGACCACAGAAAAGGGAACACAGATTGGTGAACAGAGATAAAGGAACACAGGTAGGTGAACAGAGATGGGTGAACACAGATGGATGAACACAGATAAGGGAACACAGAAAGGTGAACACAGATGGGTGAACAAAGGTAGGTGAACACAGATGGGTGAACACAGATAAGGGAACACAGAAAGGTGAACACAGATGGGTGAACACAGAGACGTGAACACAGATAAGGGAAAACAGATGGGTGAACACAGAAAAGGCAACACAGATTGGTGAACACAGAAAAGGGAACACAGATTGGTGAACACAGATAAGGGAACACAGATGGGTGAACACAGATAAGGGAACACAGATAGGTAAACACAGACAAAAGAAACACAGATGGGTGAACACAGATAAGTGAACACAGATGGGTGAACACAGATAAGGAAACACAGATGGGTGAACACAGATAATGGAACACAGATGGGTGAACACAGATAAGGGAACACAGATTGGTGAACACAGATCAGGGAACACAGATACGTGAACACGAATGGGTGAACACAGAAAAAGGAACACAGATAGGTGAGCAAAGATGGGTGAACACAGATGGGTGAACACAGATAAGGGAACACAGAAAGGTGAACACAGATGGGTGAACAAAGGTAGGTGACCACAGATGGGTGAACACAGATAAGGGAACACAGAAAGGTGAACACAGATGGGTGAACACAGATAAAGGAACACAGATAGGTGAACAAAGATGGGTGAACACAGATGGGTGAACACAGATAAGGGAACACAGAAAGGTGAACACAGATGGGTGAACAAAGGTAGGTGAACACAGATGGGTGAACACAGATAAGGGAACACACAAAGGTGAACACAGAGGGGTGAACACAGCTAGGTGAACACAGACACAGATGGGTGAACACAGAAAAGGCAACACAGATTGGTGAACACAGAAAAGGGAACACAGATTGGTGAACACAGATAAGGGAACACAGGTGGGTGAACCCAGGTAAGGGAACACAGATAGGTAAACACAGACAAAGGAACACAGATGGGTGAACACAAATAAGTGAACACAGATGGGTGAACACAGATAAGGAAACACAGATGGGTGAACACAGATAATGGAACACAGATGGGTGAACACAGATAAGGGAACAAAGAAAGGTGAACACAGATGGGTGAACACAGATAAGGGAACACAGATGGGTGAACACAGATAAGGGAACACAGATGGGTGAACACAGATAAGGGAACACAGATAGGTGAACACAGATGGGTGAACACAGATAAGGGAACAAAGATGGGTGAACACAGATAATGGAACACGGATCAGTGAACACAGATAGGTGAACACAGATGGGTGAACACAGATAGGTGAACACAGATAAGCGAACACAGATGGGTGAACACAGATAAGGGAACTCATATAGGTGAACACAGAAGGGTGAACACAGATAGGTGAACACAGATGGATGAATACAGATAAGGGAACACAGATAGGTGAACACAGATAAGAGAACACAGATGGGTGAACACAGATAAGGGAACACAGATAGGTGAACACAGATGGATGAACACATATAATGGAACACAGATAGGTGAACTCAGATAAGGGAACACAGATGGGTGAACACAGATAAGGGAACAAAGATGGGTGAACACATAATGGGACACAGATAGGAGAACACAGATAAGGGAACACAGATGGGTAGACAGATAATGGGACACAGAAAGGTGAAGACAGATAAGGGAACACCGATAGGTGAACACAGATGGGTGAACACAGATAGGTGAACACTATAAAGAGAACACAGATGGGTGAACACAGATAATGGGACACTGATAGGTGAACACAGATAGGTGAACAAAGATGGGTGAACACAGATAGGTGAATACAGACAGGTGAACACAGATAAGGGAACACAGATAGGTGAACACAGATGGGTGACCACAGATAGGTGACAGAGATGGGTGAACACCGGAAGGTGTACACAGATTGTTGAACACAGATAGGTGAACACAGATAGTTGAAGACAAACAAGGGAACACAGATGGGTGAACACAGATAATGGGACACAGATAGGAGAACACATATAAGGGAACACAGATGGGTGAACACAGATAAGGGAACACAGATAGGTAAACACAGACAAAGGAACACAGATGGGTGAACACAGATGGGTGAACACAGATAAGGGAACACAGATGGGTGAACACAGATAATGGAACACAGATGGGTGAACACAGATAAGGGAACAAAGAAAGGTGAACACAGATGGGTGAACACAGATAAGGGAACACAGATGGGTGAACACAGATAAGGGAACACAGATAGGTGAACACAGATGGGTGAACACAGATAAGGGAACAAAGATGGGTGAACACAGATAATGGAACACGGATCAGTGAACACAGATAGGTGAACACAGATGGGTGAACACAGATAGGTGAACACAGATAAGCAAACACAGATGGGTGAACACAGATAAGGGAACTCATATAGGTGAACAGAGAATGGTGAACACAGATGGATGAATACAGATAAGGGAACACAGATAGGTGAACACAGATAAGGGAACACAGATAGGTGAACACAGATGGATGAACACAGAAAATGGAACACAGATAGGTGAACTCAGATAAGGGAACACAGATGGGTGAACACAGATAAGGGAACTCAGATGGGTGAACACAGATAATGGGACACAGATAGGAGAACTCAGATAAGGGAACACAGATGGGTAGACAGATAATGGGACACAGAAAGGTGAAGACAGATAAGGGAACACCGATAGGTGAACACAGATGGGTGAACACAGATAGGTGAACACTAAAAAGAGAACACAGATAGGGGAACACAGATAATGGGACACTGATAGGTGAACACAGATAGGTGAACAAAAATGGGTGAACACAGATAGGTGAATACAGACAGGTGAACACAGATAAGGGAACACAGGTAGGAGAACACAGATGGGTGACCACAGATAGGTGACAGAGATGGGTGAACACAGGAAGGTGAACACAGATTGTTGAACACAGATAGGTGAACACAGAAAGTTGAAGAAAAACAAGGGAACACAGATGGGTGAACACTGATAATGGGACGCAGATAGGAGAACACAGATAAGGGAACACAGATAGGTAAACACAGACAAAGGAACACAGATGGGTGAACAAAGATAAGGGAACAAAGATGGGTGAACACAGATAAGGGAACAAAGAAAGGTGAACACAGATGGGTGAACACAGATAAGGGAACACTGATGGGTGAACACAGATAAGGGAACAAAGAAAGGTGAACACAGATGGGTGAACACAGATAAGGGAACACAGATGGGTGAACACAGATAAGGGAACACAGATAGGTGAACACAGATGGGTGAACACAGATAAGGGAACAAAGATGGGTGAACACAGATAATGGAACACGGATCAGTGAACACAGATAGGTGAACACAGATGGGTGAACACAGATAGGTGAACACAGATAAGCGAACACAGATGGGTGAACACAGATAAGGGAACTCATATAGGTGAACACAGAAGGGTGAACACAGATAGGTGAACACAGATGGATGAATACAGATAAGGGAACACAGATAGGTGAACACAGATAAGAGAACACAGATGGGTGAACACAGATAAGGGAACACAGATAGGTGAACACAGATAAGGGAACACAGATAGGTGAACACAGATGGATGAACACAGATAATGGAACACAGATAGGTAAACTCAGATAAGGGAACACAGATGGGTGAACACAGATAAGGGAACAAAGATGGGTGAACACATAATGGGACACAGATAGGAGAACACAGATAAGGGAACACAGATGGGTAGACAGATAATGGGACACAGAAAGGTGAAGACAGATAAGGGAACACCGATAGGTGAACACAGATAGGTGAACACTAAAAAGAGAACACAGATGGGTGAACACAGAAAATGGGACACTGATAGGTGAACACAGATAGGTGAACAAAGATGGGTGAACACAGATAGGTGAATACAGACAGGTGAACACAGATAAGGGAACACAGATAGGTGAACACAGATGGGTGACCACAGATAGGAGACAGAGATGGGTGAACACAGGAAGGTGAACACAGATTGTTGAACACAGATAGTTGAAGACAAAAAAGGGAACACAAATGGGTGAACACAGATAATGGGACACAGATAGGAGAACACATATAAGGGAACACAGATGGGTGAACACAGATAAGGGAACACAGATAGGTAAACACAGACAAAGGAACACAGATGGGTGAACACAGATAATGGAACACATATGGGTGAACACAGATAAGGGAACAAAGAAAGGTGAACACAGATGGGTGAACACAGATAAGGGAACACAGATGGGTGAACACAGATAAGGGAACACAGATAGGTGAACACAGATGGGTGAACACAGATAAGGGAACAAAGATGGGTGAACACAGATAATGGAACACGGATCAGTCAACAGAGATAGGTGAACACAGATGGGTGAACACAGATAGGTGAACACAGATAAGGGAAAACAGATGGGTGAACACAGATAAGGGAACTCATATAGGTGAACACAGAAGGGTGAACACAGAAAGGTGAACACAGATGGATGAATACAGATAAGGGAACACAGATAGGTGAACACAGATAAGAGAACACAGATGGGTGAACACAGATAAGGGAACACAGATAGGTGAACACAGATAAGGGAACACAGATAGGTGAACACAGATGGATGAACACAGATAATGGAACACAGATAGGTGAACTCAGATAAGGGAACACAGATGGGTGAACACAGATAAGGGAACAAAGATGGGTGAACACATAATGGGACACAGATAGGAGAACACAGATAAGGGAACACAGATGGGTAGACAGATAATGGGACACAGAAAGGTGAAGACAGATAAGGGAACACAGATAGGTGAACACAGATCGGTGAACACAGATAGCTGACCACTAAAAAGGGAACACAGATGGGTGAACCGAGATGAGGGAACACAGATAGGTGAACACAGAAAAGGGAACACAGATCGGTGAACACAGATAAGGGAACACAGATGGGTGAACACAGATAAGGGAACACAGATAGGGGAACACAGATGGGTGAACACAGATAAGGGAACACAGATGGGTGAACACAGATAAGGGAAGACAGATAGGTGAACACAGATGGGTGAACACAGATAGGTGACAGAGATGGGTGAACACAGGAAGGTGAACACAGATTGTTGAACACAGATAGGTGAACACAGATAGTTGAAGACAAACAAGGGAACACAGATGGGTGAACACAGATAATGGGACACAGATAGGAGGACACATATAAGGGAACACAGATGGGTAGACAGATAATGGGACACAGATAGGTGAAGACAGATAAGGGAACACAGATGGGTGAACACAGATAGGTGAACACAAAAAAGGGAACACAGATGGCTGAACACAGATAATGGGACACTGAAAGGTGAACACAGATAGGTGAACAAAGATGGGTGAACACAGATAAGGGAACACAGATAGGTGAACACAGATGGGTGAACACAGATAATGGAACACAGATAGGTGAACAAAGATGGGTGAACACAGATGGGTGAACACAGATAAGGGAAAACAGATAGGTGAACACAGATGGGTGAACACAGATAATGGAACACAGATAGGTGAACACAGATAGGTGAACACAGAAAAGGGAGCACAGATTGGTGAACACAGAAAAGGGAACACAGATTGGTGAACACAGATCAGGGAACACAGATAGGTGAACACGGATGGGTGAACACAGATAAAGGAACACAGATAGGTGAACAAAGATGGGTGAACACAGATAGGTGAACACAGATGGGTGAACACAGATAATGGAACACAGATAGGTGAACAAAGATGGGTGAACACAGATAGCTGAACACAGATGGGTGAACACAGATAAGGGAACACAGATAGGTGAACACAGATGGGTGAACACAGATAATGGAACACAGATAGGTGAACACAGATGTGTGAACACAGAAAAGGGAACACAGATTGGTGAACACAGAAAAGGGAACACAGATTGGTGAACACAGATCAGGGAACACAGATAGGTGAACACGGATGGGTGAACACAGATAAAGGAACACAGATAGGTGAACAAAGATGGGTGAACACAGATAGGTGAACACAGATGGGTGAACACAGATAAGGGAACACAGAAAGGTGAACACAGATGGGTGAACACAGATAATGGAACACAGATTGGTGAACAAAGATGGGTGAACACTGGTAGGTGAACACTGATGGGTAAACACAGATAAGGGAACACAGATGGGTGAACACAGATAAGGGAACACAGATGGGAGAACACAGATAAGGGAACACAGATCAGTGAACACAGATAGGTGAACAAAGATGGGTGAACACAGATAGGTGAACACAGATAAGGGAACACAGATAGGGGAACACTGATGGATGAATACAGATAAGGGAACACAGATGGGTGAACACAGATAAGGGAACACAGATAGGTGAACACAGATAAGGCAACAAAGATAGGTGAACACAGATGGGTGAAGACAAAAAAGGGAACACAGATAGGTGAACAAAGATTGGTGAACACAGATAGGTGAATACAGACAGGTGAACACAGATAAGGGAACACAGATAGGTGAACACAGATGGGTGACCACAGATAGGTGACAGAGATGGGTGAACACAGGAAGGTGAACACAGATTGTTGAAAACAGATAGGTGAACACAGATAGTTGAAGACAAACAAGGGAACACAGATGGGTGAACACAGATAATGGGACACAGATAGGAGAACACAGATAAGGGAACACAGATGGGTAGACAGATAATGGGACACAGAAAGGTGAAGACAGATAAGGGAACACCGATAGGTGAACACAGATGGGTGAACACAGATAGGTGAACACTAAAAAGGGAACACAGATGGGTGAACACAGATAAGGGAACACAGATAGGTAAACACAGACAAAGGAACACAGATGGGTGAACACAGATAAGTGAACACAGATGGGTGAACACAGATAATGGAACACAGATGGGCGAACACAGATAAGGGAACAAAGAAAGGTGAACACAGATAAGGGAACACAGATGGGTGAACACAGATAAGGGAACACAGATAGGTGAACACAGATGGGTGAACACAGATAAGGGAACAAAGATGGGTGAACACAGATAATGGAACACGGATCAGTGAACACAGATAGGTGAAAACAGATGGGTGAACACAGATAGGTGAACACAGATAAGCGAACACAGATGGGTGAACACAGATAAGGGAACTCATATAGGTGAACACAGAAGGGTGAACACAGATAGGTGAACACAGATGGATGAATACAGATAAGGGAACACAGATAGGTGAACACAGATAAGAGAACACAGATGGGTGAACACAAATAAGGGAACACAGATAGGTGAACACAGATAAGGGAACACAGATAGGTGAACACAGATGGATGAACACAGATAATGGAACACAGATAGGTGAACTCAGATAAGGGAACACAGATGGGTGAACACAGATAAGGGAACACAGATGGGTGAACATAGATAATGGGACACAGATAGGAGAACACAGATAAGGGAACACAGATGGGTAGACAGATAATGGGACACAGAAAGGTGAAGACAGATAAGGGAACACCGATAGGTGAACACAGATGGGTGAACACAGATAGGTGAACACTAAAAAGGGAACACAGATGGGTGAACACAGATAATGGGACACTGAAAGGTGAACACATATAGGTGAACAAAGATGGGTGAACACAGATAAGGGAACACAGATAGGTGAACACAGATAAGGGAACACAGATAGGTGAACACAGATGGGTGAACACAGATAAGGGAACACAGATCAGTGAACACAGATAGGTGAACAAAGATGGGTGAACACAGATGGGTGAACACAAATAATTGGACACAGATAGGTGAAGACAGATTGGTGAACAGAGATGGGTGAACACAGATAATGGAACACAGATAGGTGAACACAGATGGGTGAACACAGATAAGGGAACACAGATAGGTGAACACAGATGGGTGAACGCAGATAGGTGAACACAGATGGATGAATACAGATAAGGGAAGACAGATAGGTGAACACAGATAAGGGAACACAGATGGGTGAACACAGATAAGGGAACACAGATAAGGGAACACAGATAGGTAAACACAGACAAAGGAACACAGATGGGTGAACACAGATAAGTGAACACAGATGGGTGAACACAGATAATGGAACACAGATGGGCGAACACAGATAAGGGAACAAAGAAAGGTGAACACAGATAAGGGAACACAGATGGGTGAACACAGATAATGGAACACAGATAGGTGAACACAGATGGGTGAACACAGGTAAGGGAACAAAGATGGGTGAACACAGATAATGGAACACGGATCAGTGAACACAGATAGGTGAAAACAGATGGGTGAACACAGATAGGTGAACACAGATAAGCGAACACAGATGGGTGAACACAGATAAGGGAACACAGATGGGTGAACACAGATAATGGAACACAGATGGGTGAACACAGATAAGGGACCAAAGAAAGGTGACCACACATGGGTGACCACAGATAAGGGAACACAGATGGGTGACCAGAGATAAGGGACCCCAGATGGGTGAACACAGATAAGGGAACAAAGATGGGTGAACACAGATAATGGAACACGGATCAGTGAACGCAGATAGGTGAACACAGATGGGTGAACACAGATAGGTGAACACAGATAAGCGAACACAGATGGGTGAACACAGATAAGGGAACTCATATAGGTGAACACAGAAGGGTGAACACAGAAAGGTGAACACAGATGGATGAATACAGATAAGGGAACACAGATAGGTGAACACAGATAAGAGAACACAGATGGGTGAACACAGATAAGGGAACACAGATAGGTGAACACAGATAAGGGAACACAGATAGGTGAACACAGAAGGATGAACACAGATAATGGAACACAGATAGGTGAACTCAGATAAGGGAACACAGATGGGTGAACACAGATAAGGGAACAAAGATGGGTGAACACATAATGGGATACAGATAGGAGAACACAGATAAGGGAACACAGATGGGTAGACAGATAATGGGACACAGAAAGGTGAAGACAGATAAGGGAACACCGATAGGTGAACACAGATGGGTGAACACAGATAGGTGAACACTAAAAAGGGAACACAGATGGGTGAACACAGATAAGGGAACACAGATAGGTAAACACAGACAAAGGAACACAGATGGGTGAACACAGATAAGTGAACACAGATGGGTGAACACAGATAATGGAACACAGATGGGCGAACACAGATAAGGGAACAAAGAAAGGTGAACACAGATAAGGGAACACAGATGGGTGAACACAGATAAGGGAACACAGATAGGTGAACACAGATGGGTGAACACAGATAAGGGAACAAAGATGGGTGAACACAGATAATGGAACACGGATCAGTGAACACAGATAGGTGAAAACAGATGGGTGAACACAGATAGGTGAACACAGATAAGCGAACACAGATGGGTGAACACAGATAAGGGAACTCATATAGGTGAACACAGAAGGGTGAACACAGATAGGTGAACACAGATGGATGAATACAGATAAGGGAACACAGATAGGTGAACACAGATAAGAGAACACAGATGGGTGAACACAAATAAGTGAACACAGATAGGTGAACACAGATAAGGGAACACAGATAGGTGAACACAGATGGATGAACACAGATAATGGAACACAGATAGGTGAACTCAGATAAGGGAACACAGATGGGTGAACACAGATAAGGGAACACAGAGGGGTGAACACAGATAAGGAGACACAGATACGAGAACACAAATAAGAGAACACAGAAGGGTAGACAGAAAATGAGACACAGAAAGGTGAA
Source organism: Gymnothorax reevesii (assembly GCA_029721435.1). Lineage (NCBI taxonomy): Eukaryota > Metazoa > Chordata > Actinopteri > Anguilliformes > Muraenidae > Gymnothorax > Gymnothorax reevesii. The sequence goes on along the minus strand of CM056584.1, from coordinate 76,918,576 downwards.
GACAGATAAGGGAACACAGATAGGTGAACACAGATGGGTGAACACAGATAGGTGAACACTAAAAAGGGAACACAGATGGGTGAACACAGATAATGGGACACTGAAAGGTGAACACATATAGGTGAACAAAGATGGGTGAACACAGATAAGGGAACACAGATAGGTGAACACAGATAAGGGAACACAGATAGGTGAACACAGATGGGTGAACACAGATAAGGGAACACAGATCAGTGAACACAGATAGGTGAACAAAGATGGGTGAACACAGATGGGTGAACACAAATAATTGGACACAGATAGGTGAACACAGATAGGTGAACAGAGATGGGTGAACACAGATAATGGAACACAGATAGGTGAACACAGATGGGTGAACACAGATAAGGGAACACAGATAGGTGAACACAGATGGGTGAACACAGATAGGTGAACACAGATGGATGAATACAGATAAGGGAACACAGATAGGTGAACACAGATAAGGGAACACAGATGGGTGAACACAGATAATGGAACACAGATAAGGGAACACAGATAGGTGAACACAGATGGATGAACACAGATAGGTGAACACAGATAAGGGAACACAGATGGGTGAACACAGATGGGTGAACACAGATAATGAAACACAGATAGGTGAAAACAGATGGGTGAACACAGATAAGGGAACACAGATAGGTGAACACAGATGGGGGAATAGAGATGGGTGAACACAGATAAGGGAACACAGATAGGTGAACACAGATGGGTGAACAGAGATGGGTGAACACAGATAATGAAACACAGATAGGTGAACACAGATGGGTGAACACAGATAGGTGAGCACAGAAAAGGGAACACAGATTGGTGAACACAGAAAAGGGAACACAGATTGGGCAACACAGATAAGGGAACACAGATAGGTGAACACAGATGCGTGAACACAGATAAGAGAACAGAGACAGGTGAACACAGATAAGGGAACACAGATAGGTGAACAGAGATGGGTGAACACAGATAGGTGGACACAGATAGGTGACCAGAGATAAGGGAACACAGATAATGGAACACAGATAGGTGAACACAGATGGATGAATACAGATAAGGGAACACAGAATGGTGAACACAGATAAGGGAAGACAGATAGGTGAACACAGATAATGGAACACAGATAGGTGAACCCAGATGGGTGAACACAGATAAGTGAACACAGAAAAGGGAACACAGACTGGTGAACACAGATAGGGGAACACAGATGGGTGAACACAGAAAAGGGAACACAGATAGGTAAACACAGATAAGGGAACACAGATGGGTGAACACAGATAAGGGAAGACAGATAGGTGAACAGAGATGGTTGAACACAGATATGGGAACACAGATGGGTGAACACAGAGAGGTGAACACAGAAAAGGGAACACAGATAGATAAACACAGAAAAGGGAACACAGATTGGTGAACACAGAAAAGGGAACACAGATTGGTGAACACAGATAAGGGAACACAGATAGGTGAACACAAAATAGGGAACACAGATTGGTGAACACAGAAAAGGGAACACAGATTGATGAACAGAGATAAAGGAACACAGATAGGTGAACAGAGATGGGTGAAGACAAATGGATGAACACAGATAATGGAACACAGATAGGTGAACACAGATAAGTAAACACAGATAAGGGAACACAGATAGGTGAACACAGATATGTGAACACAAAAAAGGGAACACAGATGGGTGAACACAGATAATGGAACACAGATAAGTAAACAAAGATGGGTGAACACAGATAAGGGAACACAGATAGGTGAACACAGATGGGTGAACACAGAATAGGGAACACGAATAGGTGAACACAGATGGGTGAATACAGATGGGTGAACACAGATAATGAAACACAGATAGGTGAACACAGATGGGAGAACACAGATAAGGGAACACAGATAGGTGAACAGAACTGGGTGAACACAGATAATGGAACACAGATGGGTGAACACAGATAGGTGAACAGAGATAAGGTAACACAGATAATGGAACACAGATGGGTGAATACTGATAAGGGAACACAGATGGGTGAACACAGATAAGGGAACACAGATGGGTGAACACAGATAAGGGAACTCAGAGAGGTGAACACAGATGGTTGAACACAGAAAAGGGAACACTGATGGGTGAACACAGATAAGGGAACACAGATAGGGGAACACAGATGGGTGAACACAGATAAGGAAACACAGATGGGTGAACACAGATAAGGGAACACAGATAGGTGAACAAAGATGGGTAAAAACAGATAGGTGAACACAGATGGGTGAACACAGATAGGTGACCAGAGATAAGGTAACACAGATAATGGAACACAGGTAGGTGAACACTGATGGATGAATACAGATAAGGGAACACAGATGGGTGAACACAGATAAGGGAACACAGATAGGTGAACACAGATAAGGGAACACAGATAGTTGAACACAGATGGGTGAACACAGATAAGGGAACACAGATAGGTGAACACAGAAAAGGGAACACAGATAGGTAAACACAGATAAGGGAACACAGATGGCTGAACACAGATAAGGGAACACAGATAGGTGAACAGAGATGGTTGAACACAGATAAGGGAACACAGATTGGTGAACACAGATAAGGGAACACAGATAGGTGAACACAGAAAAGGGAACACAGATTGGTGAACACAGAAAAGGGACCACAGATTGGTGAACAGAGATAAAGGAACACAGATAGGGGAACAGAGATGGGAGAACACAGATGGATGAACACAGATAAGTCAACACAGATAAGGGAACACAGATAGATGAACACAGATGGGTGAACACAGATATGTGAACGCAAAAAAGGGAACACAGATGGGTGAACACAGATAAGGGAACACAAATGGGTGAACACAGATAAGGGAATACAGATGGGTGAGCACAAATAATTGGACAAAGATAGGTGAACAGAGATGGGTGAACACAGATAATGGAACACAGATAAGTAAACACAGATGGGTGAACACAGATTAGGGAACACAGATAGGTGAACACAAATAAGGGAACACAGATGGGTGAACACAGAAAAGGGAACACAGATAGGTGAACAGAGATGGGTGAACACAGATAGGTGAACAAAGATGGGTGAACACAGATAGGTGAAGACAGATAGGTGAACACAGATAAGGAAACACAGATAGGTGAACAGAAAAGGGAACACAGAATGGTGAACACAGATCAGGGAACACAGATAGGTGAACACGGATGGGTGAACACAGATAAAGGAACACAGATAGGTGAAAAGAGATGGGTGAACACAGATGGGTGAACACAGATAAGGGAACACAGAAAGGTGAACACAGATGGGTGAACACAGGTAGGTGAACACAAATGGGTGAACACAGATAAGGGAACACAGAAAGGTGAACAAAGATAGGTGAACACAGTTGGGTGAACACAGATAAGGGAACACAGATGGGTGAACACAGAAAAGGGAACACAGATTGGTGAACACAGAAAAGGGAACACAGATTGGTGAACACAGATAAGGGAACACAGATGGGTGAACATAGATAAGGGAACACAGATAGGAAAACACAGACAAAGGAACACAGATGGGTGAACACAGATAAGTGAACACAGAAGGGTGAACACATAAGGGAACACAGATGGGTGAACACAGATAATGGAACACAGATGGGTGAACACAGATAAGGGAACAAAGAAAGGTGAACACAGATAAGGGAACACAGATGGGTGAACACAGATAAGGGAACACAGATAGGTGAACACAGATGGGTGAACACAGATAAGGGAACAAAGATGGGTGAACACAGATAATGGAACACGGATCAGTGAACACAGATAGGCGAACACAGATGGGTGAACACAGATAGGTGAACACAGATAAGCGAACACAGATGGGTGAACACAGATAAGGGAACTCATATAGGTGAACACAGAAGGGTGAACACAGATAGGTGAACACAGATGGATGAATACAGATAAGGGAACACAGATAGGTGAACACAGATAAGAGAACACAGATGGGTGAACACAGATAAGGGAACACAGATAGGTGAACACAGATAAGGGAACACAGATAGGTGAACACAGATGGATGAACACAGATAATGGAACACAGATAGGTGAACTCAGATAAGGGAACACAGATGGGTGAACACAGATAAGGGAACACAGATGGGTGAACACAGATAATCGGACACAGAAAGGAGAACACAGATAAGGGAACACAGATGGGTAGACAGATAATGGGACACAGAAAGGTGAAGACAGATAAGGGAACATCCATAGGTGAACACAGATAGGTGAACTCAAAAAAGGGAACACAGATGGGTGAACACAGATAATGGGACACTGATAGGTGAACACAGATAGGTGAACAAAGATGGGTGAACACAGATAGGTGAATACAGATGGGTGAACACAGATAAGGGAACACAGATAGGGGAACACAGATGGGTGAACACAGATAATGGAACACAGATAGGTGAACACAGATGGGTGAACACAGATAAGGGAACACAGATAGGTGAACACAGATGGGTGAACACAGATAATGGAACACAGATAGGTGAACAAAGATGGGTGAACACAGATAGCTGAACACAGATGGGTGAACACAGATAAGGGAACACAGATAGGTGAACACAGATAATGGAACACAGATAGGTGAACACAGATGTGTGAACACAGATAAGGGAACACAGATGGGTGAACACAGATAAGGGAACACAGATAGGTAAACACAGATAAGGGAACACAGATGGGTGAACACATATAAGGGAACACAGATAGGTGTTCACTGATGGGTGAACACAGATAAGGGAACACAGATGGATGAACACAGATAATGGAACACAGATAGGTGAACACAGATAAGGGAACACAGATAGGTGAACACAGATAAGGGAACACAGATGGGGAAATACAGATAAGAGAACACAGAAAAGGGAACACAGATAGATGAACACAGATAAGGGAACACAGATAGGTGAACACAGATAAGGGAACACAGTTGGGTGAACACAGATAAGGGAACACAGATGGGTGAACACAGAAAAGGCAACACAGATTGGTGAACACAGAAAAGGGAACACAGATTGGTGAACACAGATAAGGGAACACAGATGGGTGAACACAGATAAGGGAACACAGATAGGTAAACACAGACAAAGGAACACAGATGGATGAACACAGATAAGTGAACACAGATGGGTGAACACAGATAAGGGAACACAGATGGGTGAACACAGATAATGGAACAGAGATAGGTGAACACAGATGGGAGAACACAGATATGTGAACACAAGAAAGGGAACACAGATTGGTGAACACAGAAAAGGGAACACAGATTGGTCAACACAGATAAGGGAACACAGATGGGTGAACACAGATAAGGGAACAAAGATAGGTGAACAGAGATGGGTGAACACAGATAGGTGAACACAGATGGGTGAACACAGATAGGTGACCAGAGGTAAGGGAACACAGATAAATAAACACAGAAAAGGGAACACAGATTGGTGAACCCAGAAAAGGGAACACAGATTGGTGAACACAGAAAAGGGAACACAGATTGGTGAACACAGAAAATGGAACATAGATTGGTCAACACAGATAATGGAACACAGATAGGTGAACACTGATGGATGAATACAGATAAGGGAACACAGATGGGTGAACACAGATAAGGGAAGACAGATAGGTGAACACAGATAACGGAACACAGATAGGTGAACACAGATGGGAGAACACAGATAAGTGAACACAGAAAGGGGAACCCAGATTGGTGAACACAGATAAGGGAACACAGATGGGTGAACACAGAAAAGGGAACACAGATAGGTAAACACAGATAAGGGAACACAGATGGGTGAACACAGATAAGGGAACACAGATAGATAAACACAGAAAAGGGAACACAGATTGGTGAACACAGAAAAGGGAACACAGATTGATGAACACAGATAAGGGAACACAGATAGGTGAACACAAAATAGGGAACACAGATTGGTGAACACAGAAAAGGGAACACAGATTGATGAACAGAGATAAAAGAACACAGATAGGTGAACAGACATGGGTGAACACAGATAATGGAACACAGACAGGTGAACACAGATAAGTAAACACAGATAAGGGAACACAGATAGGTGAACACAGATATGTGAACGCAAAAAAGGGAACACAGATGGGTGAACACAGATAAGGGAACACAGATGGGTGAACACAGATAAGGGAATACAGATGGGTGAACACAAAGAATTGGACACAGATAGGTGAACACAGATAGGTGAACAGAGATGGGTGAACACAGATAATGGAACACAGATAAGTAAACAAAGATGGGTGAACACAGATAAGGGAACACAGATAGGGGAACACAGATGGGTGAACACAGATTAGGGAACACGGATAGGTGAACACAGATGGGTGAATACAGATGGGTGAACACAGATAATGAAACACAGATAGGTGAACACAGATGGGTGAACACAGATAAGGGAACACAGATAGGTGAACACAGAAATGGGAACACAGATTGGTGAACACAGAAAAGGGAACACAGATAGGTGAACACAGATGGGTGAACACAGATAAGGGAACACAGATAGGTGAACACAGATGGGTGAACACAGAAAAGGGAACACAGATGGGTGAACACAGATAAGGGAACACAGATAGGTGAACAGAACTGGGTGAACACAGATAATGGAACACAGATGGGTGAACACAGATAGGTGAACAGAGATAAGGTAACACAGATAATGGAACACAGATAGGTGAACATAGATGGATGAATACTGATAAGGGAACACAGATAAGGGAACACAGATGGGTGAACACAGAAAAGGGAACACAAATAGGTAAACACAGATAAGGGAACACAGATGGGTGAACACAGATCAGGGAACCCAGAGAGGTGAACACAGATGGTTGAACACAGATAAGAGAACACAGATGGCTGAACACAGAAAAGGGAACACTGATAGGTAAACACAGATAAGGGAACACAAATGGGTGAACAAAGATAAGGAAACACAGATAGGTAAACACAGATAAGGGAACACTGATGGGTGAACACAGATAAGGGAACACAGATAGGGGAACACAGATGGGTGAACACAGATAAGGAAACACAGATGGGTGAACACAGATAAGGGAACACAGATGGGTGAACACAGATAAGGGAACACAGATCAGTGAACACAGAAAAGGGAACACAGATTGGTGAACACAGATAAGGGAACACAGATAGGTGAACACAGATAAGGGAACACAGATTGGTGACCACAGAAAAGGGAACACAGATTGGTGAACAGAGATAAAGGAACACAGGTAGGTGAACAGAGATGGGTGAACACAGATGGATGAACACAGATAAGGGAACACAGAAAGGTGAACACAGATGGGTGAACAAAGGTAGGTGAACACAGATGGGTGAACACAGATAAGGGAACACAGAAAGGTGAACACAGATGGGTGAACACAGATACGTGAACACAGATAAGGGAACACAGATGGGTGAACACAGAAAAGGCAACACAGATTGGTGAACACAGAAAAGGGAACACAGATTGGCGAACACAGATAAGGGAACACAGATGGGGGAACACAGATGAGGGAACACAGATAGGTAAACACAGACAAAGGAACACAGATGGGTGAACACAGATAAGTGAACACAGATGGGTGAACACAGATAAGGAACCACAGATGGGTGAACACAGATAATGGAACACAGATGGGTGAACACAGATAAGGGAACACAGATTGGTGAACACAGATCAGGGAACACAGATAGGTGAACACGGATGGGTGAACACAGATAAAGGAACACAGATAGGTGAACAAAGATGGGTGAACACAGATGGGTGAACACAGATAAGGGAACACAGAAAGGTGAACACAGATGGGTGAACAAAGGTAGGTGACCACAGATGGGTGAACACAGATAAGGGAACACAGAAAGGTGAACACAGATGGGTGAACACAGATAAAGGAACACAGATAGGTGAACAAAGATGGGTGAACACAGATGGGTGAACACAGATAAGGGAACACAGAAAGGTGAACACAGATGGGTGAACAAAGGTAGGTGAACACAGATGGGTGAACACAGATAAGGGAACACAGAAAGGTGAACACAGATGGGTGAACACAGAAAGGTGAACACAGATAAGGGAACACAGATGGGTGAACACAGAAAAGGCAACACAGATTGGTGAACACAGAAAAGGGAACACAGATTGGTGAACACAGATAAGGGAACACAGATGGGTGAACACAGATAAGGGAACACAGATAGGTAAACACAGACAAAAAAACACAGATGGGTGAACACAGATAAGTGAACACAGATGGGTGAACACAGATAAGGAAACACAGATGGGTGAACACAGATAATGGAACACAGATGGGTGAACACAGATAAGGGAACAAAGAAAGGTGAACACAGATGGGTGAACACAGATAAGGGAACACAGATGGGTGAACATAGATAAGGGAACACAGATGGGTGAACACAGATAAGGGAACACAGATAGGTGAACACAGATGGGTGAACACAGATAAGGGAACAAAGATGGGTGAACACAGATAATGGAACACGGATCAGTGAACACAGATAGGTGAACACAGATGGGTGAACACAGATAGGTGAACACAGATAAGCGAACACAGATGGGTGAACACAGATAAGGGAACTCATATAGGTGAACACAGAAGGGTGAACACAGATAGGTGAACACAGATGGATGAATACAGATAAGGGAACACAGATAGGTGAACACAGATAAGAGAACACAGATGGGTGAACACAGATAAGGGAACACAGATAGGTGAACACAGATGGATGAACACATATAATGGAACACAGAAAGGTGAACTCAGATAAGGGAACACAGATGGGTGAACACAGATAAGGGAACAAACATGGGTGAACACATAACGGGGCACACAAAGGAGAACACAGGTAAAGCAACACAGATGGGTAGACAGATAATGGGACACAGAAAGGTGAAGACAGATAAGGGAACACCGATAGGTGAACACATATGTGTGAACACAGATAGGTGAACACTATAAAGAGAACACAGATGGGTGAACACAGATAATGGGACACTGATAGGTGAACACAGATAGGTGAACAAAGATGGGTGAACACAGATAGGTGAATACAGACAGGTGAACACAGATAAGGGAACACAGATAGGTGAACACAGATGGGTGACCACAGATAGGTGACAGAGATGGGTGAACACCGGAAGGTGTACACAGATTGTTGAACACAGATAGGTGAACACAGATAGTTGAAGACAAACAAGGGAACACAGATGGGTGAACACAGATAATGGGACACAGATAGGAGAACACATATAAGGGAACACAGATGGGTGAACACAGATAAGGGAAGACAGATAGGTAAACACAGACAAAGGAACACAGATGGGTGAACACAGATGGGTGAACACAGATAAGGGAACACAGATGGGTGAACACAGATAATGGAACACAGATGGGTGAACACAGATAAGGGAACAAAGAAAGGTGAACACAGATGGGTGAACACAGATAAGGGAACACAGATGGGTGAACACAGATAAGGGAACACAGATAGGTGAACACAGATGGGTGAACACAGATAAGGGAACAAAGATGGGTGAACACAGATAATGGAACACGGATCAGTGAACACAGATAGGTGAACACAGATGGGTGAACACAGATAGGTGAACACAGATAAGCAAACACAGATGGGTGAACACAGATAAGGGAACTCATATAGGTGAACAGAGAATGGTGAACACAGATGGATGAATACAGATAAGGGAACACAGATAGGTGAACACAGATAAGGGAACACAGATAGGTGAACACAGATGGATGAACACAGAAAATGGAACACAGATAGGTGAACTCAGATAAGGTAACACAGATGGGTGAACACAAATAAGGGAACTCACATGGGTGAACAGAGAGAATGGGACACAGATAGGAGAACTCAGATAAGGGAACACAGATGGGTAGACAGATAATGGGACACAGAAAGGTGAAGACAGATAAGGGAACACCGATAGGTGAACACAGATGGGTGAACACAGATAGGTGAACACTAAAAAGAGAACACAGATGGGTGAACACAGATAATGGGACACTGATAGGTGAACACACATAGGTGAACAAAAATGGGTGAACACAGATAGGTGAATACAGACAGGTGAACACAGATAAGGGAACACAGGTAGGAGAACACAGATGGGTGACCACAGATAGGTGACAGAGATGGGTGAACACAGGAAGGTGAACACAGATTGTTGAACACAGATAGGTGAACACAGAAAGTTGAAGAAAAACAAGGGAACACAGATGGGTGAACACTGATAATTGGACGCAGATAGGAGAACACAGATAAGGGAACACAGATAGGTAAACACAGACAAAGGAACACAGATGGGTGAACAAAGATAAGGGAACAAAGATGGGTGAACACAGATAAGGGAACAAAGAAAGGTGAACACAGATGGGTGAACACAGATAAGGGAACACTGATGGGTGAACACAGATAAGGGAACAAAGAAAGGTGAACACAGATGGGTGAACACAGATAAGGGAACACAGATGGGTGAACACAGATAAGGGAACACAGATACGGGGACACAGATTGGTGAACACAGATAAGGGAACAAAGATGGGTGAACACAGATAATGGAACACGGAACAGTGAACACAGATAGGTGAACACAGATGGGTGAACACAGATAGGTGAACACAGATAAGCGAACACAGATGGGTGAACACAGATAAGGGAACTCATATAGGTGAACACAGAAGGGTGAACACAGATAGGTGAACACAGATGGATGAATACAGATAAGGGAACACAGATAGGTGAACACAGATAAGAGAACACAGATGGGTGAACACAGATAAGGGAACACAGATAGGTGAACACAGATTAGGGAACACAGATAGGTGAACACAGATGGATGAACACAGATAATGGAACACAGATAGGTAAACTCAGATAAGGGAACACAGATGGGTGAACACAGATAAGGGAACAAAGATGGGTGAACACATAATGGGACACAGATAGGAGAACACAGATAAGGGAACACAGATGGGGAGACAGATAATGGGACACAGAAAGGTGAAGACAGATAAGGGAACACCGATAGGTGAACACAGATGGGTGAACACAGATAGGTGAACACTAAAAAGAGAACACAGATGGGTGAACACAGATAATGGGACACTGATAGGTGAACACAGATAGGTGAACAAAGATGGGTGAACACAGATAGGTGAATACAGACAGGTGAACACAGATAAGGGAACACAGATAGGTGAACACAGAAGGGAGACCACAGATAGGAAACAGAGATGGGTGAACACAGGAAGGTGAACACAGATTGTTGAACACAGATAGTTGAAGACAAAAAAGGGAACACAAATGGGTGAGCACAGATAATGGGACACAGATAGGAGAACACATATAAGGGAACACAGATGGGGGAACACAGATAAGGGAACACAGATAGGTAAACAAAGACAAAAGAACACAGATGAGTGAACACAGATAATGGAACACAGATGGGTGAACACAGATAAGGGAACAAAGAAAGGTGAACACAGATGGGTGAACACAGATAAGGGAACACAGATGGGTGAACACAGATAAGGGAACACAGATGGGTGAACACAGATAAGGGAACAAAGATGGGTGAACACAGATAATGGAACACGGATCAGTCAACACAGATAGGTGAACACAGATGGGTGAACACAGATAGGTGAACACAGATAAGGGAACACAGATGGGTGAACACAGATAAGGGAACTCATATAGGTGAACACAGAACGGTGAACACAGAAAGGTGAACACAGATGGATGAATACAGATAAGGGAACACAGATAGGTGAACACAGATAAGAGAACACAGATGGGTGAACACAGATAAGGGAACACAGATAGGTGAACACAGATAAGGGAACACAGATAGGTGAACACAGATGGATGAACACAGATAATGGAACAAAGATAGGTGAACTCAGATAAGGGAACACAGATGGGTGAACACAGATAAGGGAACAAAGATGGGTGAACACATAATGGGACACAGATAGGAGAACACAGATAAGGGAACACAGATGGGTAGACAGATAATGGGACACAGAAAGGTGAAGACAGATAAGGGAACACAGATTGGTGAACACAGATCGGTGAACACAGATAGGTGAACACTAAATAGGGAACACAGATGGGTGAACACAGATAAGGGAACACAGATAGGTGAACACAGAAAAGGGAACACAGATCGGTGAACACAGATAAGGGAACACAGATGGGTGAACACAGATAAGGGAACACAGATAGGGGAACACAGATGGGTGAACACAGATAAGGGAACACAGATGGGTGAACACAGATAAGGGAAGACAGATAGGTGAACACAGATGGGTGAACACAGATAGGTGACAGAGATGGGTGAACACAGGAAGGTGAACACAGATTGTTGAACACAGATAGGTGAACACAGATAGTTGAAGACAAACAAGGGAACACAGATGGGTGAACACAGATAATGGGACACAGATAGGAGAACACATATAAGGGAACACAGATGGGTAGACAGATAATGGGACACAGATAGGTGAAGACAGATAAGGGAACACAGATGGGTGAACACAGATAGGTGAACGCAAAAAAGGGAACACAGATGGCTGAACACAGATAATGGGACACTGAAAGGTGAACACAGATAAGTGAACAAAGATGGGTGAACACAGATAGGTGAACACAGATGGGTGAACACAGATAAGGGAACACAGATAGGTGAACACAGATGGGTGAACACAGATAATGGAACACAGATAGGTGAACAAAGATGGGTGAACACAGATAGCTGAACACAGATGGGTGAACACAGATAAGGGAACACAGATAGGTGAACACAGATGGGTGAACACAGATAATGGAACACAGATAGGTGAACACAGATGTGTGAACACAGAAAAGGGAACACAGATTGGTGAACACAGAAAAGGGAACACAGATTGGTGAACACAGATCAGGGAACACAGATAGGTGAACACGGATGGGTGAACACAGATAAAGGAACACAGATAGGTGAACAAAGATGGGTGAACACAGATAGGTGAACACAGATGGGTGAACACAGATAAGGGAACACAGAAAGGTGAACACAGATGGGTGAACACAGATAATGGAACACAGATTGGTGAACAAAGATGGGTGAACACTGGTAGGTGAACACTGATGGGTAAACACAGATAAGGGAACACAGATGGGTGAACACAGATAAGGGAACACAGATGGGAGAACACAGATAAGGGAACACAGATCAGTGAACACAGATAGGTGAACAAAGATGGGTGAACACAGATAGGTGAACACAGATAAGGGAACACAGATAGGGGAACACTGATGGATGAATACAGATAAGGGAACACAGATGGGTGAACACAGATAAGGGAACACAGATAGGTGAACACAGATAAGGCAACAAAGATAGGTGAACACAGATGGGTGAAGACAAAAAAGGGAACACAGATAGGTGAACAAAGATTGGTGAACACAGATAGGTGAATACAGACAGGTGAACACAGACAGGTGAACACAGATAAGGGAACACAGATAGGTGAACACAGATGGGTGACCACAGATAGGTGACAGAGATGGGTGAACACAGGAAGGTGAACACAGATTGTTGAAAACAGATAGGTGAACACAGATAGTTGAAGACAAACAAGGGAACACAGATGGGTGAACACAGATAATGGGACACAGATAGGAGAACACAGATAAGGGAACACAGATGGGTAGACAGATAATGGGACACAGAAAGGTGAAGACAGATAAGGGAACACCGATAGGTGATCACAGATGGGTGAACACAGATAGGTGAACACTAAAAAGGGAACACAGATGGGTGAACACAGATAAGGGAACACAGATAGGTAAACACAGACAAAGGAACACAGATGGGTGAACACAGATAAGTGAACACAGATGGGTGAACACAGATAATGGAACACAAATGGGCGAACACACATAAGTGAACAAAGAAAGGTGAACACAGATAAGGGAACACAGATGGGTGAACACAGATAAGGGAACACAGATAGGTTAACACAGATGGGTGAACACAGATAAGGGAACAAAGATGGGTGAACACAGATAATGGAACACGGATCAGTGAACACAGATAGGTGAAAACAGATGGGTGAACACAGATAGGTGAACACAGATAAGCGAACACAGATGGGTGAACACAGATAAGGGAACTCATATAGGTGAACACAGAAGGGTGAACACAGATAGGTGAACACAGATGGATGAATACAGATAAGGGAACACAGATAGGTGAACACAGATAAGAGAACACAGATGGGTGAACACAAATAAGGGAACACAGATAGGTGAACACAGATAAGGGAACACAGATAGGTGAACACAGATGGATGAACACAGATAATGGAACACAGATAGGGGAACTCAGATAAGGGAACACAGATGGGTGAACACAGATAAGGGAACACAGATGGGTGAACAGAGATAAGGGGACACAGAGAGGAGGACACAGATAAGGGAACACAGAAGGGTAGACAGATAATGGGACACAGAAAGGTGAAGACAGATAAGGGAACACCGATAGGTGAACACAGATGGGTGAACACAGATAGGTGAACACTAAAAAGGGAACACAGATGGGTGAACACAGATAATGGGACACTGAAAGGTGAACACATATAGGTGAACAAAGATGGGTGAACACAGATAAGGGAACACAGATAGGTGAACACAGATAAGGGAACACAGAGAGGTGAAGACAGATAGGTGAAGACAGAGAAGGGAACACAGATCAGTGAACACAGATAGGTGAACAAAGATGGGTGAACACAGATGGGTGAACACAAATAATTGGACACAGATAGGTGAACACAGATTGGTGAACAGAGATGGGTGAACACAGATAATGGAACACAGATAGGTGAACACAGATGGGTGAACACAGATAAGGGAACACAGATAGGTGAACAGAGATGGGTGAACGCAGATAGGTGAACACAGATGGATGAATACAGATAAGGGAACACAGATAGGTGAACACAGATAAGGGAACACAGATGGGTGAACACAGATAAGGGAACACAGATAAGGGAACACAGATAGGTGAACACAGATGGATGAACACAGATAATGGAACACAGATAGGTGAACACAGATAAGGGAACACAGATGGGTGAACACAGATGGGTGAACACAGATAATGAAACACAGATAGGTGAAAACAGATGGGTGAACACAGATAAGGGAACACAGATAGGTGAACACAGATGGGTGAATAGAGATGGGTGAACACAGATAAGAGAACACAGATAGGTGAACACAGATGGGTGAACAGAGATGGGTGAACACAGATAATGAAACACAGATAGGTGAACACAGATGGGTGAACACAGATAGGTGAGCACAGAAAAGGGAACACAGATTGGTGAACACAGAAAAGGGAACACAGATTGGGCAACACAGATAAGGGAACACAGATAGGTGAACACAGATGCGTGAACACAGATAAGAGAACAGAGACAGGTGAACACAGATAAGGGAACACAGATAGGTGAACAGAGATGGGTGAACACAGATAGGTGGACACAGATAGGTGACCAGAGAGAAGGGAACACAGATAATGGAACACAGATAGGTGAACACAGATGGATGAATACAGATAAGGGAACACAGATTGGTGAACACAGATAAGGGAAGACAGATAGGTGAACACAGATAGGTGAACACAGATGGGTGAACACAGATAAGGGAACACAGATAAGTGAACACAGAAAAGGGAACACAGACTGGTGAACACAGATAGGGGAACACAGATGGGTGAACACAGAAAAGGGAACACAGATAGGTAAACACAGATAAGGGAACACAGATGGGTGAACACAGATAAGGGAAGACAGATAGGTGAACAGAGATGGTTGAACACAGATATGGGAACACAGATGGGTGAACACAGAGAGGTGAACACAGAAAAGGGAACACAGATAGATAAACACAGAAAAGGGAACACAGATTGGTGAACACAGAAAAGGGAACACAGATTGGTGAACACAGATAAGGGAACACAGATAGGTGAACACAAAATAGGGAACACAGATTGGTGAACACAGAAAAGGGAACACAGATTGATGAACAGAGATAAAGGAACACAGATAGGTGAACAGAGATGGGTGAACACAAATGGATGAACACAGATAATGGAACACAGATAGGTGAACACAGATAAGTAAACACAGATAAGGGAACACAGATAGGTGAACACAGATATGTGAACACAAAAAAGGGAACACAGATGGGTGAACACAGATAATGGAACACAGATAAGTAAACAAAGATTGGTGAACACAGATAAGGGAACACAGATAGGTGAACACAGATGGGTGAACACAGATTAGGGGACACAGATAGGTGAACACAGATGGGTGAATACAGATGGGTGAACACAGATAATGAAACACAGATAGGTGAACACAGATGGGAGAACACAGATAAGGGAACACAGATAGGTGAACAGAACTGGGTGAACACAGATAAAGGAACACAGATGGGTGAACACAGATAGGTGAACAGAGATAAGGTAACACAGATAAGGGAACACAGATGGGTGAATACTGATAAGGGAACACAGATGGGTGAACACAGATAAGGGAACACAGATGGGTGAACACAGATAAGGGAACCCAGAGAGGTGAACACAGATGGTTGAACACAGAAAAGGGAACACTGATGGGTGAACACAGATAAGGGAACACAGATAGGGGAACACAGATGGGTGAACACAGATAAGGAAACACAGATGGGTGAACACAGATAAGGGAACACAGATAGGTGAACAGAGATGGGTAAAAACAGATAGGTGAACACAGATGGGTGAACACAGATAGGTGACCAGAGATAAGGTAACACAGATAATGGAACACAGGTAGGTGAACACTGATGGATGAATACAGATAAGGGAACACAGATGGGTGAACACAGATAAGGGAACACAGATAAGGGAACACAGATAGTTGAACACAGATGGGTGAACACAGATAAGGGAACACAGATAGGTGAACACAGAAAAGGGAACACAGATACGTAAACACAGATAAGGGAACACAGATGGCTGAACACAGATAAGGGAACACAGATAGGTGAACAGAGATGGTTGAACACAGATAAGGGAACACAGATTGGTGAACACAGATAGGTGAACACAGAAAAGGGAACACAGATTGGTGAACACAGAAAAGGGAACACAGATTGGTGAACAGAGATAAAGGAACACAGATAGGTGAACAGAGATGGGTGAACACAGATGGATGAACACAGATAAGTCAACACAGATAAGGGAACACAGATAGATGAAGACAGATGGGTGAACACAGATATGTGAACGCAAAAAAGGGAACACAGATGGGTGAACACAGATAAGGGAACACAAATGGGTGAACACAGATAAGGGAATACAGATGGGTGAGCACAAATAATTGGACACAGATAGGTGAACAGAGATGGGTGAACACAGATAATGGAAGACAGATAAGTAAACACAGATGGGTGAACACAGATAAGGGAACACAGATAGGTGAACACAAATAAGGGAAGACAGATGGGTGAACACAGAAAAGGGAACACAGATAGGTGAACAGAGATGGGTGAACACAGATAGGTGAACAAAGATGGGTGAACACAGATAGGTGAACACAGATAGGTGAACACAGATAAGGGAACACAGAGAGGTGAACAGAAAGGGGAACACAGATTGGTGAACACAGATCAGGGAACACAGATAGGTGAACACGGATGGGTGAACACAGATAAAGGAACACAGATAGGTGAACAGAGATGGGTGAACACAGATGGGTGAACACAGATAAGGGAACACAGAAAGGTGAACACAGATGGGTGAACACAGGTAGGTGAACACAAATGGCTGAACACAGATAAGGGAAGACAGAAAGGTGAACAAAGATAGGTGAACACAGTTGGGTGAACACAGATAAGGGAACACAGATGGGTGAACACAGAAAAGGCAACACAGATTGGTGAACACAGAAAAGGGAACACAGATTGGTGAACACAGATAAGGGAACACAGATGGGTGAACACAGATAAGGGAACACAGATAGGAAAACACAGACAAAGGAACACAGATGGGTGAACACAGATAAGTGAACACAGATGGGTGAACACATAAGGGAACACAGATGGGTGAACACAGATAATGGAACACAGATGGGTGAACACAGATAAGGGAACAAAGAAAGGTGAACACAGATAAGGGAACACAGATGGGTGAACACAGATAAGGGAACACAGATAGGTGAACACAGATGGGTGAACACAGATAAGGGAACATAGATGGGTGAACACAGATAATGGAACACGGATCAGTGAACACAGATAGGCGAACACAGATGGGTGAACACAGATAGGTGAACACAGATAAGCGAACACAGATGGGTGAACACAGATAAGGGAACTCATATAGGTGAACACAGAAGGGTGAACACAGATAGGTGAACAGATCGATGAATACAGATAAGGGAACACAGATAGGTGAACACAGATAAGAGAACACAGATGATTGAACACAGATAAGGGAACACAGATAGGTGAACACAGATAAGGGAACACAGATAGGTGAACACAGATGGATGAACACAGATAATGGAACACAGATAGGTGAACTCAGATAAGGGAACACAGATGGGTGAACACAGATAAGGGAACACAGATGGGTGAACACAGATAATCGGACACAGAAAGGAGAACACAGATAAGGGAACACAGATGGGTAGACAGATAATGGGACACAGAAAGGTGAAGACAGATAAGGGAACATCCATAGGTGAACACAGATAGGTGAACTCAAAAAAGGGAACACAGATGGGTGAACACAGATAATGGGACACTGATAGGTGAACACAGATAGGTGAACAAAGATGGGTGAACACAGATAGGTGAATACAGATGGGTGAACACAGATAAGGGAACACAGATAGGTGAACACAGATGGGTGAACACAGATAATGGAACACAGATAGGTGAACACAGATGGGTGAACACAGATAGCTGAACACAGATGGGTGAACACAGATAAGGGAACACAGATAGGTGAACACAGATAGGTGAACACAGATGTGTGAACACAGATAAGGGAACACAGATGGGTGAACACAGATAAGGGAACACAGATAGGTAAACACAGATAAGGGAACACAGATGGGTGAACACATATAAGGGAACACAGATAGGTGTTCACTGATGGGTGAACACAGATAAGGGAACACAGATGGATGAACACAGATTATGGAACACAGATAGGTGAACACAGATAAGGGAACACAGATAGGTGAACACAGATAAGTGAACACAGATGGGGAAATACAGATAAGAGAACACAGAAAAGGGAACACAGATAGATGAACACAGATAAGGGAACACAGATAGGTGAACACAGATAAGGGAACACAGTTGGGTGAACACAGATAAGGGAACACAGATGGGTGAACACAGAAAAGGCAACACAGATTGGTGAACACAGAAAAGGGAACACAGATTGGTGAACACAGATAAGGGAACACAGATGGGTGAACACAGATAAGGGAACACAGATAGGTAAACACAGACAAAGGAACACAGATGGATGAACACAGATAAGTGAACACAGATGGGTGAACACAGATAAGGGAACACAGATGGGTGAACACAGATAATGGAACAGAGATGGGTGAACACAGATATGTGAACACAGAAAAGGGAACACAGATTGGTGAACACAGAAAAGGGAACACAGATTGGTCAACACAGATAAGGGAACACAGATGGGTGAACACAGATAAGGGAACAAAGATAGGTGAACAGAGATGGGTGAACACAGATAGGTGAACACAGATGGGTGAACACAGATAGGTGACCAGAGGTAAGGGAACACAGATAAATAAACACAGAAAAGGGAACACAGATTGGTGAACCCAGAAAAGGGAACACAGATTGGTGAACACAGAAAAGGGAACACAGATTGGTGAACAAGGAAAATGGAACATAGATTGGTCAACACAGATAATGGAACACAGATAGGTGAACACTGATGGATGAATACAGATAAGGGAAGACAGATAGGTGAACAGAGATGGTTGAACAAAGATAAGGGAACACAGACGGGTGAACACAGATAGGTGAACACAGAAAGGGGAACACAGATAGATAAACACAGAAAAGGGAACACAGATTGGTGAACACAGAAAAGGGAACACAGATTGATGAACACAGATAAGGGAACACAGATAGGTGAACACAAAATAGGGAACACAGATTGGTGAACACAGAAAAGGGAACACAGATTGATGAACAGAGATAAAAGAACACAGATAGGTGAACAGAGATGGGTGAACACAGATAATGGAACACAGACAGGTGAACACAGATAAGTAAACACAGATAAGGGAACACAGATAGGTGAACACAGATATGTGAACGCAAAAAAGGGAACACAGATGGGTGAACACAGATAAGGGAACACAGATGGGTGAACACAGATAAGGGAATACAGATGGGTGAACACAAATAATTGGACACAGATAGGTGAACACAGATAGGTGAACAGAGATGGGTGAACACAGATAATGGAACACAGATAAGTAAACAAAGATGGGTGAACACAGATAAGGGAAAACAGATAGGGGAACACAGATGGGTGAACACAGATTAGGGAACACGGATAGGTGAACACAGATGGGTGAATACAGATGGGTGAACACAGATAATGAAACACAGAAAGGTGAACACAGATGGGTGAACACACATAAGGGAACACAGATAGGTGAACACAGAAATGGGAACACAGATTGGTGAACACAGAAAAGGGAACACAGATAGGTGAACACAGATGGGTGAACACAGATAAGGGAACACAGATAGGTGAACACAGATGGGTGAACACAGAAAAGGGAACACAGATGGGTGAACACAGATAAGGGAACACAGATAGGTGAACAGAACTGGGTGAACACAGATAATGGAACACAGATGGGTGAACACAGATAGGTGAACAGAGATAAGGTAACACAGATAATGGAACACAGATAGGTGAACATAGATGGATGAATACTGATAAGGGAACACAGATAAGGGAACACAGATGGGTGAACACAGAAAAGGGAACACAAATAGGTAAACACAGATAAGGGAACACAGATGGGTGAACACATATAAGGGAACCCAGAGAGGTGAACACAGATGGTTGAACACAGATAAGAGAACACAGATGGCTGAACACAGAAAAGGGAACACTGATAGGTAAACACAGATAAGGGAACACAGATGGGTGAACAAAGATAAGGAAACACAGATAGGTAAACACAGATAAGGGAACACTGATGGGTGAACACAGATAAGGGAACACAGATAGGGGAACACAGATGGGTGAACACAGATAAGGAAAAACAGATGGGTGAACACAGATAAGGGAACACAGATCAGTGAACACAGAAAAGGGAACACAGATTGGTGAACACAGATAAGGGAACACAGATAGGTGAACACAGATAAGGGAACACAGATTGGTGAACACAGAAAAGGGAACACAGATTGGTGAACAGAGATAAAGGAACACAGGTAGGTGAACAGAGAT
The DNA here is from genome assembly GCA_029721435.1 of Gymnothorax reevesii. Classification (NCBI taxonomy): domain Eukaryota; kingdom Metazoa; phylum Chordata; class Actinopteri; order Anguilliformes; family Muraenidae; genus Gymnothorax; species Gymnothorax reevesii. The sequence continues at coordinate 76,896,866 of CM056584.1, read as the reverse complement.
GGGTGAACACAGATGGATGAACACAGATAAGGGAACACAGAAAGGTGAACACAGATGGGTGAACAAAGGTAGGTGAACACAGATGGGTGAACACAGATAAGGGAACACAGAAAGGTGAACACAGATGGGTGAACACAGATACGTGAACACAGATAAGGGAACACAGATGGGTGAACACAGAAAAGGCAACACAGATTGGTGAACACAGAAAAGGGAACACAGATTGGTGAACACAGATAAGGGAACACAGATGGGTGAACACAGATAAGGGAACACAGATAGGTAAACACAGACAAAGGAACACAGATGGGTGAACACAGATAAGTGAACACAGATGGGTGAACACAGATAAGGAAACACAGATGGGTGAACACAGATAATGGAACACAGATGGGTGAACACAGATAAGGGAACACAGATTGGTGAACACAGATCAGGGAACACAGATAGGTGAACACGGATGGGTGAACACAGATAAAGGAACACAGATAGGTGAACAAAGATGGGTGAACACAGATGGGTGAACACAGATAAGGGAACACAGAAAGGTGAACACAGATGGGTGAACAAAGGTAGGTGACCACAGATGGGTGAACACAGATAAGGGAACACAGAAAGGTGAACACAGATGGGTGAACACAGATAAAGGAACACAGATAGGTGAACAAAGATGGGTGAACACAGATGGGTAAACACAGATAAGGGAACACAGAAAGGTGAACACAGATGGGAGAACAAAGGTAGGTGAACACAGATGGGTGAACACAGATAAGGGAACACAGAAAGGTGAACACAGATGGGTGAACACAGATAGGTGAACACAGATAAGGGAACACAGATGGCTGAACACAGAAAAGGCAACACAGATTGGTGAACACAGAAAAGGGAACACAGATTGGTGAACACAGATAAGGGAACACAGATGGGTGAACACAGATAAGGGAACACAGATAGGTAAACACAGACAAAGGAACACAGATGGGTGAACACAGAAAAGTGAACACAGATGGGTGAACACAGATAAGGAAACACAGATGGGTGAACACAGATAATGGAACACAGATGGGTGAACACAGATAAGGGAACAAAGAAAGGTGAACACAGATGGGTGAACACAGATAAGGGAACACAGATGGGTGAACACAGATAAGGGAACACAGATGGGTGAACACAGATAAGGGAACACAGATAGGTGAACACAGATGGGTGAACACAGATAAGGGAACAAAGATGGGTGAACACAGATAATGGAACACGGATCAGAGAACACAGATAGGTGAACACAGATGGGAGAACACAGATAGGTGAACACAGATAAGCGAACACAGATGGGTGAACACAGATAACGGAACTCACATAGGTGAACACAGAAGGGTGAACACAGATAGGTGAACACAGATGGATGAATACAGATAAGGGAACACAGATAGGTGAACACAGATAAGAGAACACAAATGGGTGAACACAGATAAGGGAACACAGATAGGTGAACACAGATGGATGAACACATATAATGGAACACAGATAGGTGAACTCAGATAAGGGAACACAGATGGGTGAACACAGATAAGGGAACAAAGATGGGTGAACACATAATGGGACACAGATAGGAGAACACAGAAAAGGGAACACAGATGGGTAGACAGATAATGGGACACAGAAAGGTGAAGACAGAGAAGGGAACACCGATAGGTGGACACAGATGGGTGAACACAGATAGGTGAACCCTATAAAGAGAACACAGATGGGTGAACACAGATAATGGGACACTGATAGGTGAACACAGATAGGTGAACAAAGATGGGTGAACACAGATAGGTGAATACAGACAGGTGAACACAGATAAGGGAACACAGATAGGTGAACACAGATGGGTGACCACAGATAGGTGACAGAGATGGGTGAACACCGGAAGGTGAACACAGATTGTTGAACACAGATAGGTGAACACAGATAGTTGAAGACAAACAAGGGAACACAGATGGGTGAACACAGATAATGGGACACAGATAGGAGAACACATATAAGGGAACACAGATGGGTGAACACAGATAAGGGAACACAGATAGGTAAACACAGACAAAGGAACACAGATGGGTGAACACAGATAAGGGAACACAGATGGGTGAACACAGATAATGGAACACAGATGGGTGAACACAGATAAGGGAACAAAGAAAGGTGAACACAGATGGGTGAACACAGATAAGGGAACACAGATGGGTGAACACAGATAAGGGAACACAGATAGGTGAACACAGATGGGTGAACACAGATAAGGGAACAAAGATGGGTGAACACATAATGGGACACAGATAGGAGAACACAGATAAGGGAACACAGATGGGTAGACAGATAATGGGACACAGAAAGGTGAAGACAGATAAGGGAACACCGATAGGTGAACACAGATGGGTGAACACAGATAGGTGAACACTAAAAAGAGAACACAGATGGGTGAACACAGATAATGGGACACTGATAGGTGAACACAGATAGGTGAACAAAGATGGGTGAACACAGATAGGTGAATACAGACAGGTGAACACAGATATGGGAACACAGATAGGTGAACACAGATGGGTGACCACAGATAGGAGACAGAGATCGGTGAACACAGGAAGGTGAACACAGATTGTTGAACACAGATAGGTGAACACAGATAGTTGAAGACAAACAAGGGAACACAGATGGGTTAACACAGATAATGGGACACAGATAGGAGAACACATATAAGGGAACACAGATGGGTGAACACAGATAAGGGAACACAGATAGGTAAACACAGACAAAGGAACACAGATGGGTGAACACAGATAATGGGACACAGATGGGTGAACACAGATAAGGGAACAAAGAAAGGTGAACACAGATGGGTGAACACAGATAAGGGAACACAGATGGGTGAACACAGATAAGGGAACACAGATAGGTGAACACAGATGGGTGAACACAGATAAGGGAACAAAGATGGGTGAACACAGATAATGGAACACGGATCAGTGAACACAGATAGGTGAACACAGATGGGTGAACACAGATAGGTGAACACAGATAAGCGAACACAGATGGGTGAACACAGATAAGGGAACTCATATAGGTGAACACAGAAGGGTGAACACAGAAAGGTGAACACAGATGGATGAATACAGATAAGGGAACACAGATAGGTGAACACAGATAAGAGAACACAGATGGGTGAACACAGATAAGGGAACACAGATAGGTGAACACAGATGGATGAACACAGATAATGGAACACAGATAGGTGAACTCAGATAAGGGAACACAGATGGGTGGACACAGATAAGGGAACAAAGATGGGTGAACACATAATGGGACACAGATAGGAGAACACAGATAAGGGAACACAGATGGGTAGACAGATAATGGGACACAGAAAGGTGAAGACAGATAAGGGAACACAGATAGGTGAACACAGATAGGTGAACACTAAAAAGGGAACACAGATGGGTGAACACAGATAAGGGAACACAGATAGGTGAACACAGAAAAGGGAACACAGATCGGTGAACACAGATAAGGGAACACAGATGGGTGAACACAGATAAGGGAACACAGATAGGGGAACACAGATGGGTGAACACAGATAAGGGAACACAGATGGGTGAACACAGATAAGGGAAGACAGATAGGTGAACACAGATGGGTGAACACAGATAGGTGACAGAGATGGGTGAACACAGGAAGGTGAACACAGATTGTTGAACACAGATAGGTGAACACAGATAGTTGAAGACAAACAAAGGAACACAGATGGGTGAACACAGATAATGGGACACAGATAGGAGAACACATATAAGGGAACACAGATGGGTAGACAGATAATGGGACACAGATAGGTGAAGACAGATAAGGGAACACAGATGGGTGAACACAGATAGGTGAACGCAAAAAAGGGAACACAGAAGGCTGGAGACAGAAAATGGGACACTGAAAGGTGAACACAGATAAGTGAACAAAGATGGGTGAACACAGATAGGTGAACACAGATGGGTGAACACAGATAGGTGAACACAGATGGGTGAACACAGATAATGGAACACAGATAGGTGAACAAAGATGGGTGAACACAGATAGCTGAACACAGATGGGTGAACACAGATCAGGGAACACAGATAGGTGAACACAGATCAGTGAACACAGATAATGGAACACAGATAGGTGAACACAGATGTGTGAACACAGAAAAGGGAACACAGATTGGTGAACACAGAAAAGGGAACACAGATTGGTGAACACAGATCAGGGAACACAGATAGGTGAACACGGATGGGTGAACACAGATAAAGGAACACAGATAGGTGAACAAAGATGGGTGAACACAGATAGGTGAACACAGATGGGTGAACACAGATAAGGGAACACAGAAAGGTGAACACAGATGGGTGAACACAGATAATGGAACACAGATTGGTGAACAAAGATGGGTGAACACTGGTAGGTGAACACTGATGTGTAAACACAGATAAGGGAACACAGATGGGTGAACACAGATAAGCGAACACAGATGGGTGGACACAGAAAAGGGAACAGAGATCAGTGAACACAGATAGGTGAACAAAGATGGGTGAACACAGATAGGTGAACACAGATAAGGGAACACTGATGGATGAATACAGATAAGGGAACACAGATGGGTGAACACAGATAAGGGAACACAGATAGGTGAACACAGATAAGGCAACAAAGATAGGTGAACACAGATGGGTGAAGACAAAAAAAGGGAACACAGATAGGTGAACAAAGATTGGTGAACACAGATAGGTGAATACAGACAGGTGAACACAGATAAGGGAACACAGATAGGTGAACACAGATGGGTGACCACAGATAGGTGACAGAGATGGGTGAACACAGGAAGGTGAACACAGATTGTTGAAAACAGATAGGTGAACACAGATAGTTGAAGACAAACAAGGGAACACAGATGGGTGAACACAGATAATGGGACACAGATAGGAGAACACAGATAAGGGAACACAGATGGGTAGACAGATAATGGGACACAGAAAGGTGAAGACAGATAAGGGAACACCGATAGGTGAACACAGATGGGTGAACACAGATAGGTGAACACTAAAAAGGGAACACAGATGGGTGAACACAGATAATGGGACACTGATAGGTGAACACAGATAGGTGAACAAAGATGGGTGAACACAGATAGGTGAATACAGACAGGTGAACACAGATAAGGGAACACAAATAGGTGAAAACAGATGGGTGACCACAGATAAGGGAACACAGATGGGTGAACACAGATAAGGGAACACAGATAGGTGAACACAGATGGGTGAACACAGATGGGTGAACACAGATAATGGGACACAGATAGGAGAACACAGATAAGGGAACACTAATACGTGAACACAGATGGGTGCACACAGATAGGTGAACACAGATGGGTGAACACAGATAATGGAACACAGATGGGTGAACACAGATAAGGCAACAGAGATAGGTGAACACAGAAAAGGGAACACACGTGGGTGCACACAGAAAAAGGAACACAGATTGGTGAACAGAGATGGGTGAACACAGATGGGTGAACACAGATAAGGGAACACAGATGGGTGAACACAGATAAAGGGAACCAGATAGGAGAACACAGATAAGGGAACACAGATGGGTAGACAGATAATGGGACACAGAAAGGTGAAGACAGATAAGGGAACACCGATAGGTGAACACAGATGGGTGAACACAGATAGGTGAACACTAAAAAGGGAACACAGATGGGTGAACACAGATAATGGGACACTGATAGGTGAACACAGATAGGTGAACAAAGATTGGTGAACACAGATAGGTGAATACAGACAGGTGAACACAGATAAGGGAACACAGATAGGTGAACAGAGATGGGTGACCACAGATAGGTGACAGAGATGGGTGAACACAGGAAGGTGAACACAGATTGTTGAAAACAGATAGGTGAACACAGATAGTTGAAGACGAACAAGGGAACACAGATGGGTGAACACAGATAATGGGACACAGATAGGAGAACACAGATAAGGGAACACAGATGGGTAGACAGATAATGGGACACAGAAAGGTGAAGACAGATAAGGGAACACCGATAGCTGAACACAGATGGGTGAACACAGATAGGTGAACACTAAAAAGGGAACACAGATGGGTGAACACAGATAATGGGACACTGATAGGTGAACACAGATAGGTGAACAAAGATTGGTGAACACAGATAGGTGAATACAGACAGGTGAACACAGATAAGGGAACACAGATAGGTGAACACAGATGGGTGACCACAGATAGGTGACAGAGATGGGTGAACACAGGAAGGTGAACACAGATTGTTGAAGACAAACAAGGGAACACAGATGGGTGAACACAGATAATGGGCCACAGATAGGAGAACACATATAAGGGAACACAGATGGGTGAACACAGATAAGGGAACACAGATAGGTAAACACAGACAAAGGAACACAGATGGGTGAACACAGATAAGTGAACACAGATGGGTGAACACAGATGGGTGAACACAGATAATGGAACACAGATGGGTGAACACAGATAAGGGAACAAAGAAAGGTGAACACAGAGAATGGAACACAGGTCAGTGAACACAGATAGGTGAACACAGATGGGTGAACACAGATAGGTGAACACAGATAAGCGAACACAGATGGGTGAACACAGATGGGTGAACACAGATAATGGGACACAGATAGGAGAACACAGATAAGGGAACACTAATACGTGAACACAGATGGGTGCACACAGATAGGTGAACACAGATGGGTGAACACAGATAATGGAACACAGATGGGTGAACACAGATAAGGGAACACAGATAGGTGAACACAGAAAAGGGAACACAGTTTGGTGCACACAGAAAAAGGAACACAGATTGGTGAACAGAGATGGGTGAACACAGATGGGTGAACACAGATAAGGGAACACAGATGAGTGAACACAGATAATGGGACACAGATAGGAGAACACAGAGAAGGGAACACAGATGGGTAGACAGATAATGGGACACAGAAAGGTGAAGACAGATAAGGGAACACCGATAGGTGAACACAGATGGGTGAACACAGATAGGTGAACACTAAAAAGGGAACACAGATGGGTGAACACAGATAATGGGACACTGATAGGTGAACACAGATAGGTGAACAAAGATTGGTGAACACAGATAGGAGAATACAGACAGGTGAACACAGATAAGGGAACACAGATAGGTGAACAGAGATGGGTGACCACAGATAGGTGACAGAGATGGGTGAACACAGGAAGGTGAACACAGATTGTTGAAAACAGATAGGTGAACACAGATAGTTGAAGACGAACAAGGGAACACAGATGGGTGAACACAGATAATGGGACACAGATAGGAGAACACAGATAAGGGAACACAGATGGGTAGACAGATAATGGGACACAGAAAGGTGAAGACAGATAAGGGAACACCGATAGCTGAACACAGATGGGTGAACACAGATAGGTGAACACTAAAAAGGGAACACAGATGGGTGAACACAGATAATGGGACACTGATAGGTGAACACAGATAGGTGAACAAAGATTGGTGAACACAGATAGGTGAAAACAGACAGGTGAACACAGATAAGGGAACACAGATAGGTGAACACAGATGGGTGACCACAGATAGGTGACAGAGATGGGTGAACACAGGAAGGTGAACACAGATTGTTGAAGACAAACAAGGGAACACAGATGGGTGAACACAGATAATGGGCCACAGATAGGAGAACACATATAAGGGAACACAGATGGGTGAACACAGATAAGGGAACACAGATAGGTAAACACAGACAAAGGAACACAGATGGGTGAACACAGATAAGTGAACACAGATGGGTGAACACAGATGGGTGAACACAGATAATGGAACACAGATGGGTGAACACAGATAAGGGAACAAAGAAAGGTGAACACAGATAATGGAACACGGATCAGTGAACACAGATAGGTGAACACAGATGGGTGAACACAGATAGGTGAACACAGATAAGCGAACACAGATGGGTGAACACAGATAAGGGAACTCATATAGGTAAACACAGAAGGGTGAACACAGATAGGTGAACACAGATGGATGAATACAGATAAGGGAACACAGATAGGTGAACACAGATAAGAGAACACAGATGGGTGAACACAGATAAGGGAACACAGATAGGTGAACACAGATAAGGGAACACAGATAGGTGAACACAGATGGATGAACACAGATAATGGAACACAGATAGGTGAACTCAGATAAGGGAACACAGATGGGTGAACACAGATAAGGGAACACAGATGGGTGAACACAGATAATGGGACACAGATAGGAGAACACAGATAAGGGAACACAGATGGGTAGACAGATAATGGGACACAGAAAGGTGAAGACAGATAAGGGAACACCGATAGGTGAACACAGATGGGTGAACACAGATAGGTGAACACTAAAAAGGGAACACAGATGGGTGAGCACAGATAATTGGACACTGAAAGGTGAACACAGATAGGTGAACAAAGATGGGTGAACACAGATAGGTGAATACAGATGGGTGAACACAGATAAGGGAACACAGATAGGTGAACACAGATGGGTGAACACAGATAATGGAATACAGATAGGTGAACAAAGATGGGTGAACACAGATGGGTGAACCTAGATAATGGAACACAGATAGGTGAACACAGATGGGTGAACACAGATAAGGGAACACAGATAGGTGAACACAGAAAAGGGAAAACAGATCGATGAACACAGATAAGGGAACACAGATGGGTGAACACAGATAAGGGAACACAGATAGGGTAACACAGATGGGAGAACACAAATAAGGGAACACAGATGGGTGAACACAGATAATGGGACACAGATAGGAGAACACAGACAAAGGAACACAGATAAGTGAACACAGATGGGTGAACACAGATAAGGGAACACAGATGGGGGAACACAGATAATGGAACAGAGATGGGTGAACACAGATAAGGGAACAAAGAAAGGTGAACACAGATGGGTGAACACAGATAAGGGAACACAGATAGGTGAACACAGATGGGTGAACACAGATAAGGGCACAAAGATGGGTGAACACAGATAATGGAACACGGATAAGGGAACACAGATAGGTGAACACAGAAAAGAGAAAACAGATCGGTGAACACAGATAAGGGAACACAGATGGGTGAACACAGATAAGGGAACACAGATAGGTGAACACAGATAAGGGAAGACAGATAGGTGAACACAGATGGGTGAACACAGATAAGGGCACAAAGATGGGTGAACACAGATAATGGAACACGGATAAGGGAACACAGATAGGTGAACACAGAAAAGGGAAAACAGATCGGTGAACACAGATAAGGGAACACAGATGGGTGAACACAGATAAGGGAACACAGATGGGTGAACACAGATAAGGGAAGACAGATAGGTGAACACAGATGGGTGAACACAAATAATGAACACAGATAAGGGCACAAAAATGGGGGAACACAGATAAAGGAACACGGATAAGGGAACACAGATAGGTGAACACAGAAAAGGGAAAACAGATCGGTGAACACAGATAAGGGAACACAGATGGGTGAACGCAGATAAGGGAACACAGGTGGGTGAACACAGATAAGGGAAGACAGATAGGTGATCACAGATGGGTGAACACAAATAATGGAACACAGATAGGTGAACACAGATGGGTGAACACAGATAAGGGAACACAGATAGGTGAACACAGAAAAGGGAACACAGATCGGTGAACACAGAAAAGGGAACACAGATGGGTGAACAGAGATAAGGGAACACAGATAGGGGAACACAGATGGCTGAACACAGATAAGGGAACACAGATGGGTGAACACAGATAAGGGAACACAGATAGGTGAACACAGATAAGGGAAAACAGGTGAACACAGATAAGGGAACACAGATAGGTGAACACAGATGGGTGACCACAGATAGGTGACAGAGATGGGTGAACACAGGAAGGTGAACACAGATTGTTGAACACAGATAGGTGAACACAGATAGTTGAAGACAAACAAGGGAACACAGATGGGTGAACACAGATAATGGGACACAGATAGGAGAACACATATAAGGGAACACAGATGGGTGAACACAGATAAGGGAACACAGATAGGTAAACACAGACAAAGGAACACAGATGGGTGAACACAGATAAGTGAACACAGATGGGTGAACACAGATAAGGGAACACAGATGGGTGAACACAGATAATGGAACACAGATGGGTGAACACAGATAAGGGAACAAAGAAAGGAGAACACAGATGGGTGAACACAGATAAGGGAACACAGATGGGTGAACACAGATAAGGCAAAACGGAACAGTGAACACAGATAGGTGAACACAGATGGGTGAACACAGACAGGTGGACACAGATAAGCGAACACAGATGGGTGAACACAGATAAGGGAACTCATATAGGTGAACACAGATAGGTGAACACAGATGGATGAATACAGATAAGGGAACACAGATAGGTGAACACAGATAAGAGAACACAGATGGGTGAACACAGATAAGGGAACCCAGATAGGTGAACACAGATAAGGGAACACAAATAGGTGAACACAGATGGATGAACACAGATAATGGAACACAGATAGGTGAACTCAGATAAGGGAACACAGATGGGTGAACACAGATAAGGGAACACAGATGGGTGAACACAGATAATGGGACACAGATAGGAGAACACAGATAAGGGAACACAGATGGGTAGACAAATAATGGGACACAGAAAGGTGAAGACCGATAAGGGAACACCGATAGGTGAACACAGATGGGTGAACACAGATAGGTGAACACTAAAAAGGGAACACAGATGGGTGAAAACAGATAATGGGACACTGATAGGTGAACACAGATAGGTGAACAAAGATGGGTGAACACAGATAGGTGAATAAAGATGGGTGAACACAGATAAGGGAACACAGATAGGTGAACAAAGATGGGTGAACACAGATGGGTGAACACAGATAAGGGAACACAGATTGGTGCACACAGATGGGTGAACACAGATAATGGAACACAGATAGGTGAACACAGATGGGTGAACACAGATAAGGGAACACAGATAGGTGAACACAGAAAAGGGAACACAGATGGGTGAACACAGATAAGGGAACACAGATAGGGGAACACAGATGGGTGAACACAGATAAGGGAACACAGATAAGGGAAGACAGATAGGTGAACACAGATGGGTGAACACAGATAGGTGACAGAGATGGGTGAACACAGGAAGGTGAACACAGATTGTTGAACACAGATAGGTGAACACAGATAGTTGAAGACAAACAAGGGAACACAGATGGGTGAACACAGATAATGGGACACAGATAGGAGAACACATATAAGGGAACACAGATGGGTAGACAGATAATGGGACACAGATAGGTGAAGACAGATAAGGGAACACAGATGGGTGAACACAGATAGGTGAACGCAAAAAAGGGAACACAGATGGCTGAACACAGATAATGGGACACTGAAAGGTGAACACAGATAGGTGAACAAAGATGGGTGAACACAGATAGGTGAACACAGATGGGTGAACACAGATAAGGCAACAGATAGGTGAACACAGAAAAGGGAACACAGATTGGTGAACACAGAAAAGGGAACACAGATTGGTGAACACAGATCAGGGAACACAGATAGGTGAACACGGATGGGTGAACACAGATAAAGGAACACAGATAGGTGAACAAAGATGGGTGAACACAGATAGGTGAACACAGATAAGGGAACACATATAGGTGAAGACAGAAAAGGGAACACAGTTTGGTGCACACAGAAAAAGGAACACAGATTGGTGAACACAGAAAAGGGAACACAGATAGGTGAACACAGATGGGTAAACACAGATAAAGGAACACAGATAGGTGAACAGAGATGGGTGAACACAGATGGGTGAACACAGATAAGGGAACACAGATGGGTGAACACAGATAATGGGACACAGATAGGAGAACACAGATAAGGGAACACAGATGGGTAGACAGATAATGGGACACAGAAAGTTGAAGACAGATAAGGGAACACCGATAGGTGAACACAGATGGGTGAACACAGATAGGTGAACACTAAAAAGAGAACACAGATGGGTGAACACAGATAATGGGACACTGATAGGTGAACACAGATAGGTGAACAAAGATGGGTGAACACAGATAGGTGAATACAGACAGGTGAACACAGATAAGGGAACACAAATAGGTGAAAACAGATGGGTGACCACAGATAAGGGAACACAGATGGGTGAACACAGATAAGGGAACACAGATAGGTGAACACAGATGGGTGAACACAGATGGGTGAACACAGATAATGGGACACAGATAGGAGAACACAGATAAGGGAACACTAATACGTGAACACAGATGGGTGCACACAGATAGGTGAACACAGATGGGTGAACACAGATAATGGAACACAGATGGGTGAACACAGATAAGGGAACACAGATAGGTGAACACAGAAAAGGGAACACAGTTTGGTGCACACAGAAAAAGGAACACAGATTGGTGAACACAGATAAGGGAACACAGATAGGTGAACACAGATGGGTAAACACAGATAAAGGAACACAGATAGGTGAACAGAGATGGGTGAACACAGATGGGTGAACACAGAGAAGGGAACACAGATGGGTGAACACAGATAAGGGAACACAGAAGGGTGAACACAGATAATGGGACACAGATAGGAGAACACAGATAAGGGAACACAGATGGGTAGACAGATAATGGGACACAGAAAGGTGAAGACAGATAAGAGAACACGGATAGGTGAACACAGATGGGTGAACACAGATAGGTGAACACTAAAAAGGGAACACAGATGGGTGAACACAGATGATGGGACACTGATAGGTGAACACAGATAGGTGAACAAAGATTGGTGAACACAGATAGGTGAATACAGACAGGTGAACACAGATAAGGGAACACAGATAGGTGAACACAGATGGGTGACCACAGATAGGTGACAGAGATGGGTGAACACAGGAAGGTGAACACAGATTGTTGAAAAGAGATAGGTGAACACAGATAGTTGAAGACAAACAAGGGAACACAGATGGGTGAACACAGATAATGGGCCACAGATAGGAGAACACATATAAGGGAACACAGATGGGTGAACACAGATAAGGTAACACAGATAGGTAAACACAGACAAAGGAACACAGATAAGTGAACACAGATGGGTGAACACAGATAATGGAACACAGATGGGTGAACACAGATAAGGGAACAAAGAAAGGTGAACACAGATAAGGGAACACAGATGGGTGAACACAGATAAGGGAACACAGATAGGTGAACACAGATGGGTGAACACAGATAAGGGAACAAAGATGGGTGAACACAGATAATGGAACACGGATCAGTGAACACAGATAGGTGAACACAGATGGGTGAACACAGATAGGTGAACACAGATAAGCGAACACAGATGGGTGAACACAGATAAGGGAACTCATATAGGTGAACACAGAAGGGTGAACACAGATAGGTGAACACAGATGGATGAATACAGATAAGGGAACACAGATAGGTGAACACAGATAAGAGAACACAGATGGGTGAACACAGATAAGGGAACACAGATAGCTGAACACAGATAAGGGAACACAGATAGGTGAACACAGATGGATGAACACAGATAATGGAACACAGATAGGTGAACTCAGATAAGGGAACACAGATGGGTGAACACAGATAAGGGAACACAGATGGGTGAACACAGATAATGGGACACAGATAGGAGAACACAGATAAGGGAACACAGATGGGTAGACAGATAATGGGACACAGAAAGGTGAAGACAGATAAGGGAACACCGATAGGTGAACACAGATGGGTGAACACAGATAGGTGAACACTAAAAAGGGAACACAGATGGGTGAACACAGATAATGGGACACTGAAAGGTGAACACAGATAGGTGAACAAAGATGGGTGAACACAGATAGGTGAATACAGATGGGTGAACACAGATAAAGGGACACAGATAGGTGAACACAGATGGGTGAACACAGATAATGGAATACAGATAGGTGAACAAAGATGGGTGAACACAGATGGGTGAACACAGATGGGTGAACCTAGATAATGGAACAAAGATAAGTGAACACAGATGGGTGAACACAGATAAGGGAACACAGATAGGTGAACACAGAAAAAGGAAAACAGATCGGTGAACACAGATAAGGGAACACAGATGGGTGAACACAGATAAGGGAACCCAGATAGGGTAACACAGATGGGTGAACACAGATAAGGGAACACAGATGGGTGAACACAGATAATGGGACACAGATAGGAGAACACAGACAAAGGAACACAGATGGGTGAACACAGATAAGTGAACACAGATGGGTGAACACAGATAAGGGAACACAGATGGGTGAACACAGATAATGGAACACAGATGGGTGAACACAAATAAGGGAACAAAGAAAGGTGAACACAGATGGGTGAACACAGATAAGGGAACACAGATAGGTGAACACAGATGGGTGAACACAGATAAGGGCACAAAGATGGGTGAACACAGATAAGGGAACACAGATGGGTGAACACAGAAAAGGGAACACAGATCGGTGAACACAGAAAAGGTAACACAGATGGGTGAACAGAGATAAGGGAACACAGATAGGGGAACACAGATGGCTGAACACAGATAAGGGAACACAGATGGGTGAACACAGATAAGGGAACACAGATAGGTGAACACAGATAAGGGAAAACAGGTGAACACAGATAAGGGAACACAGATAGGTGAACACAGATGGGTGACCACAGATAGGTGACAGAGATGGGTGAACACAGGAAGGTGAACACAGATTGTTGAACACAGATAGGTGAACACAGATAGTTGAAGACAAACAAGGGAACACAGTTGGGTGAACACAGATAATGGGACACAGATAGGAGAACACATAGAAGGGAACACAGATGGGTGAACACAGATAAGGGAACACAGATAGGTAAACACAGACAAAGGAACACAGATGGGTGAACACAGATAAGTGAACACAGATGGGTGAACACAGATAAGGGAACACAGATGGGTGAACACAGATAATGGAACACAGATGGGTGAACACAGATAAGGGAACAAAGAAAGGTGAACACAGATGGGTGAACACAGATAAGGGAACACAGATGGGTGAACACAGATAAGGGAACACAGATAGGTGAACACAGATGGGTGAACACAGATAAGGGCACAAAGATGGGTGAACACAGATAATGGAACACGGATCAGTGAACACAGATAGGTGAACACAGATGGGTGAACACAGATAGGTGAACACAGATAAGCGAACACAGATGGGTGAACACAGATAAAGGAACTCATATAGGTGAACACAGATAGGTGAACACAGATGGATGAATACAGATAAGGGAACACAGATAGGTGAACACAGATAAGAGAACACAGATGGGTGAACACAGATAAGGGAACACAGATAGGTGAACACAGATAAGGGAACACAAATAGGTGAACACAGATGGATGAACACAGATAATGGAACACAGATAGGTGAACTCAGATAAGGGAACACAGATGGGTGAACACAGATAAGGGAACACAGATGGGTGAACACAGATAATGAGACACAGATAGGAGAACACAGATAAGGGAACACAGATGGGTAGACAAATAATGGGACACAGAAAGGTGAAGACCGATAAGGGAACACCGATAGGTGAACACAGATGGGTGAACACAGATAGGTGAACACTAAAAAGGGAACACAGATGGGTGAAAACAGATAATGGGACACTGATAGCTGAACACAGATAGGTGAACAAAGATGGGTGAACACAGATAGGTGAATAAAGATGGGTGAACACAGATAAGGGAACACAGATAGGTGAACAAAGATGGGTGAACACAGATGGGTGAACACAGATAAGGGAACACAGATAGGTGAACACAGATGGGTGAACACAGATAATGGAACACAGATAGGTGAACACAGATGGGTGAACACAGATAAGGGAACACAGATAGGTGAACACAGAAAAGGGAACACAGATGGGTGAACACAGATAAGGGAACACAGATAGGGGAACACAGATGGGTGAACACAGATAAGGGAACACAGATAAGGGAAGACAGATAGGTGAACACAGATGGGTGAACACAGATAGGTGACAGAGATGGGTGAACACAGGAAGGTGAACACAGATTGTTGAACACAGATAGGTGAACACAAATAGTTGAAGACAAACAAGGGAACACAGATGGGTGAACACAGATAATGGGACACAGATAGGAGAACACATATAAGGGAACACAGATGGGTAGACAGATAATGGGACACAGATAGGTGAAGACAGATAAGGGAACACAGATGGGTGAACACAGATAGGTGAACGCAAAAAAGGGAACACAGATGGCTGAACACAGATAATGGGACACTGAAAGGTGAACACGGATAGGTGAACAAAGATGGGTGAACACAGATAGGTGAACACAGATGGGTGAACACAGATAAGGCAACAGATAGGTGAACACAGAAAAGGGAACACAGATTGGTGAACACAGAAAAGGGAACACAGATTGGTGAACACAGATCAGGGAACACAGATAGGTGAACACGGATGGGTGAACACAGATAAAGGAACACAGATAGGTGAACAAAGATGGGTGAACAAAGATAGGTGAACACAGATGGGTGAACACAGATAAGGGAACACAGAAAGGTGAACACAGATGGGTGAACACAGATAATGGAACACAGATTGGTGAACAAAGATGGGTGAACACTGGTAGGTGAACACTGATGGGTGAACACAGATAAGGGAACACAGATGGGTGAACACAGATAAGGGAACACAGATAGTGGAACACAGATAAAGCAACAAAGATAGGGGAACACAGATGGGTAGAGACAGAAAAGGGAACACAGATAGGGGAACAAAGATGGGTGAAGAGAGATAGGTGAACACAGATAAGGGAACACAGATAGGGGAACACTGATGGATGAATACAGATAAGGGAACACAGATGGGTGAACACAGATAAGGGAACACAGATAGTTGAACACAGATAAAGCAACAAAGATAGGTGAACACAGATGGGTTGAGACAGAAAAGGGAACACAGATAGGTGAACACAGAAAAGGGTACGCAGATAGGTAAACACAGATAAAGGAACACAGATGGGTGAACACAGAAAGGTAAACACAGATAAGGGAACACAGATGGGTGAACACAGATAAGGGAACACAGATAGGTGTTCACTGATGGGTGAACACAGATAAGGGAACACAGATGGGTGAACACAGATAATGGAACACAGATCAGTGAACACAGATAAGGAAACTCAGATAGGTAAACACAGATAAGGGAACACAGATAGGTGAACACAGATAAGGGAATACAGATGGTTGAACACAGATAGGTGAACACAGATAATGGGACACAGATAGGTGAACACAGATGGGTGAACACAGATGGGTGAACACAAATAATGGGACACAGATAGGAGAACACAGATAAGGGAACACAAATACGTGAACACAGATGGGTGCACACAGATAGGTGAACACAGATGGGTGAACACAGATAATGGAACACAGATGGGTGAACACAGTAAGGGAACACAGATAGGTGAACACAGAAAAGGGAACACAGTTTGGTGCACACAGAAAAAGGAACACAGATTGGTGAACACAGATAAGGGAACACAGAAAGGTGAACACAGATGGGTAAACACAGATAAAGGAACACAGATAGGTGAACAGAGATGGGGGAACACAGATGGGTGAACACAGATGGGTGAACACAGATAATGGGACACAGATAGGAGAACACAGATAAGGGAACACAGATGGGTGAACACAGATAGGTGAACACTAAAAAGGGAACACAGATGGATGAACACAGATAATGGGACACTGATAGGTGAACACAGATAGGTGAACAAAGATGGGTGAACACAGATGGGTGAACACAGATAAGGGAACACAGATGGGTGAACACAGATAAGGGAACACAGATGGGTGAACACAGATAAGGGAAGACAGATAGGTGAACACAAATGGGTGAACACAGATAAGGGAACACAGATAGGTGAACACAGATGGGTGAACACAGATAATGGAACACAGATAGGTGAAAACAGATGGGTGAACACAGATAAGGGAACACAGATAGGTGAACACAGAAAAGGGAACACAGATCGGTGAACACAGAAAAGGGAACACAGATGGGTGAACACAGATAAGGGAACACAGATAGGGGAACACAGATGGCTGAACACAGATAAGGGAACACAGATGGGTGAACACAGATAAGGGAACACAGATAGGTGAACACAGATAAGGAAACACAGATAGTTGAACACAGATGTTTTAACACAGATAGGTGAACACAGATAAGGGAACACAGGTGAACACAGATTAGGGAACACAGATAGGTGAACACAGATGGGTGACCACAGATAGGTGACAGAGATGGGTGAACACAGGAAGGTGAACACAGATTGTTGAACACAGATAGTTGAAGACAAACAAGGGAACACAGATGGGTGAACACAAATAATGGGACACAGATAGGAGAACACATATAAGGGAACACAGATGGGTGAACACAGATAAGGGAACACAGATAGGTAAACACAGACAAAAGAACACAGATGGGTGAACACAGATAAGTGAACACAGATGGGTGAACACAGATAAGGGAACACAGATGGGTGAACACAGATAATGGAACACAGATGGGTGAACACAGATAAGGGAGCAAAGAAAGGTGAACACAAATGGGGGAACACAGATGGGTGAACACAGATAGGGGAACACAGATAAGCGAACACAGATGGGTGAACACAGATAAGGGAACTCATATAGGTGAACACAGAAGGGTGAACACAGATAGGTGAACACAGATGGATGAATACAGATAAGGGAACACAGATAGGTGAACACAGATAAGAGAACAAAGATGGGTGAACACAGATAAGGGAACTCATATAAGTGAACACAGAAGGGTGAACACAGATAGGTGAACACAGATGGATGAATACAGATAGGTGAACACAGATAAGCGAACAAAGATGGGTGAACACAGATAAGGGAACTCATATAAGTGAACACAGAAGGGTGAACACAGATAGGTGAACACAGATGGATGAATACAGATAAGGGAACACAGAAAGGTGAACACAGATAAGAGAACACAGATGGGTGAACACAGATAAGGGAACACAGATCGGTGAACACAGATCAGGGAACACAGATAGGTGAACACGGATGGGTGAACACAGATAAAGGAACACAGATAGGTGAACAAAGATGGGTGAACACAGATAGGTGAACACAGATGGGTGAACACAGATAAGGGAACACAGAAAGGTGAACACAGATGGGTGAACACAGATAATGGAACACAGATTGGTGAAAAAAGATGGGTGAACACTGGTAGGTGAACACTGATGGGTGAACACAGATAAGGGAACACAGATGGGTGAACACAGATAAGGGAACACAGATGGGTGAACACAGATAAGGGAACACAGATCAGTGAACACAGATAGGAGAACAAAGATGGGTGAACACAGATAGGTGAACACAGATAAGGGAACACAGATAGGGGAACACAGATGGATGAATACAGATAAGGGAACACAGATGGGTGAACACAGATAAGGGAACACAGGTAGGTGAACACAGATAAGGCAACAAAGATAGGTGAACACAGATGGGTGAAGACAGAAAAGGGAACACAGATTGGTGAACACAGAAAAGGGTACGCAGAGAGGTAAACACAGATAAGGGAACACAGATGGGTGAACACAGATAGGTAAACACAGATAAGGGAACACAGATGGGGGAACACAGATAACGGAACACAGATAGGTGTTCACTGATGGGTGAACACAGATAAGGAAACACAGATGGGTGAACACAGATAATGGAACACAGATCAGTGAACACAGATAAGGGAACACAGATAGGTAAACACAGATAAGGGAACACAGATAGGTGAACACAGATAAGGGAATACAGATGGGTGAACACAGATAAGGGTACACAGATGGGTGAACACAGATAAGGGAACACAGATGGGTGAACACAGATAAGGGTACACAGATAAGTGAACACAGAAAAGGGAACACAGACTGGTGAACACAGATAGGGGAACACAGATGGGTGAACACAGAAAAGGGAACACAGATAGGTAAACACAGATAAGGGAACACAGATGGGCGAACACAGATAAGGGAAGTCAGATAGGTGAACAGAGATGGTTGAACACAGATAAAAGAACACAGATAGATAAACACAGAAAAGGGAACACAGATTGGTGAACACAGAAAAGGGAACACAGATTGGTGAACAGAAATAAAGGAACACAGATAGGTGAACAGAGATGGGTGAACACAGATGGATAAACACAGATAATGGAACACAGATAGGTGAACACAGATAAGTAAACACAGATAAGGGAACACAGATAGGTGAACACAGATATGTGAACACAAAAAAGGGAACACAGATGGGTGAATACAGATAAGGGAACACAGATGGGTGAACACAGATAAGGGAATACAGATGGGTGAACACAAATAATTGGACACAGATAGGTGAACACAGATAGGTGAACAGAGATGGGTGAACACAGATAATGGAACACAGATAAGTAAACAAAGATGGGTGAACACAGATAAGGGAACACAGATGGGTGAACACAGATTAGGGAACACGGATAGGTGAACACAGATTGGTGAACACAGATAATGAAACACAGATAGGTGAACACAGATGGGTGAACACAGATAAGGGAACACAGATAGGTGAACACAGAAAAGGGAACACAGATTGGTGAACACAGAAAAGAGAACACAGAAAGGTGAACACAGATGGGTGAACACAGATAAGGGAACACTGATAGGTGAACACAGATAAGGGAACACAGATAGGTGAACACAGATGGATGAACACAGATAATGGAACACAGATAGGTGAACTCAGATAAGGGAACACAGATGGGTTAACACAGATAAGGGAACACAGATGGGTGAACACAGATAATGGGACACAGATAGGAGAACACAGATAAAGGAACACAGATGGGTAGACAGATAATGGGACACAGATAGGTGAACAGAAATGGGTGAACACAGATAATGGAACACAGATAGGTGAACACAGATAGGTGAACAGGGATAAGGTAACACAGATAATGGAACACAGATAGGTGAACACAGATGGATGAATACTGATAAGGGAACACAGATGGGTGAACACAGATAAGGGAACACAGATAGGTGAACACAGATTAGGGAACACAGATGGGTGAACACAGAAAAGGGAACACAGATCGGTAAACACAGATAATGGAACACAGATGGGTGAACACAGATAAGGGAACCCAGATAGGTGAACACAGATGGGTGAACACAGATAGGTGAACACAGATAAGGGAACAAAGAAAGGTGAACACAGATGGATGAACACAGATAAGGGAACACAGATGGGTGAACACAGATAATGGAACACAGATAGGTGAACACAAATAAGGCAACACAGATAGGTGAACACAGATGGATGAACACAGATAATGGAACACAGATAGGTGAAAACAGATGGGTGAACACAGATAAGGGAACACAGATAGGTGAACACAGAAAAGGGAACACAGATCGGTGAACACAGAAAAGGGAACACAGATGGGTGAACACAGATAAGGGAACACAGATAGGGGAACACAGATGGCTGAACACAGATAAGGGAACACAGATGGGTGAACACAGATAAGGGAACACAGATAGGTGAACACAGATAAGGAAACACAGATAGTTGAACACAGATGTTTTAACACAGATAGGTGAACACAGATAAGGGAACACAGGTGAACACAGATTAGGGAACACAGATAGGTGAACACAGATGGGTGACCACAGATAGGTGACAGAGATGGGTGAACACAGGAAGGTGAACACAGATTGTTGAAGACAAACAAGGGAACACAGATGGGTGAACACAGATAATGGGACACAGATAGGAGAACACATATAAGGGAACACAGATGGGTGAACACAGATAAGGGAACACAGATAGGTAAACACAGACAAAAGAACACAGATGGGTGAACACAGATAAGTGAACACAGATGGGTGAACACAAATAAGGGAACACAGATGGGTGAACACAGATAATGGAACACAGATGGGTGAACACAGATAAGGGAACAAAGAAAGGTGAACACAGATGGGGGAACACAGATGGGTGAACACAGATAGGTGAACACAGATAAGCGAACACAGATGGGTGAACACAGATAAGGGAACTCATATAGGTGAACACAGAAGGGTGAACACAGATAGGTGAACACAGATGGATGAATACAGATAAGGGAACACAGATAGGTGAACACAGATAAGAGAACAGAGATGGTTGAACACAGATAAGGGAACACAGATGGGTGAACACAGATAGGTGAACACAGATAAGCGAACAAAGATGGGTGAACACAGATAAGGGAACTCATATAAGTGAACACAGAAGGGTGAACACAGATAGGTGAACACAGATGGATGAATACAGATAAGGGAACACAGAAAGGTGAACACAGATAAGAGAACACAGATGGGTGAACACAGATAAGGGAACACAGATCGGTGAACACAGATCAGGGAACACAGATAGGTGAACACGGATGGGTGAACACAGATAAAGGAACACAGATAGGTGAACAAAGATGGGTGAACACAGATAGGTGAACACAGATGGGTGAACACAGATAAGGGAACACAGAAAGGTGAACACAGATGGGAGAACACAGAAAAGGGAACACAGATTTGTGAAAAAAGATGGGAGGACAATGGTAGGTGAACACTGATGGGTGAACACAGATAAGGGAACACAGATGGGTGAACACAGATAAGGGAACACAGATGGGTGAACACAGATAAGGGAACACAGATCAGTGAACACAGATAGGAGAACAAAGATGGGTGAACACAGATAGGTGAACACAGATAAGGGAACACAGATAGGGGAACACAGATGGATGAATACAGATAAGGGAACACAGATGGGTGAACACAGATAAGGGAACACAGGTAGGTGAACACAGATAAGGCAACAAAGATAGGTGAACACAGATGGGTGAAGACAGAAAAGGGAACACAGATTGGTGAACACAGAAAAGGGTACGCAGATAGGTAAACACAGATAAGGGAACACAGATGGGTGAACACAGATAGGTGAACACAGATAAGGGAACACAGATGGGTGAACACAGATAAGGGAACACAGATAGGTGTTCACTGATGGGTGAACACAGATAAGGGAACACAGATGGGTGAACACAGATAATGGAACACGGATCAGTGAACACAGATAAGGGAACACAGATAGGTAAACACAGATAAGGGAACACAGATAGGTGAACACAGATAAGGGAATACAGATGGGTGAACACAGATAGGTGTTCACTGATGGGTGAACACAGATAAGGGAACACAGATGGGTGAACACAGATGGGTGAACACAGATAAGGGTACACAGATAAGTGAACACAGAAAAGGGAACACAGACTGGTGAACACAGATAGGGGAACACAGATGGGTGAACACAGAAAAGGGAACACAGATAGGTAAACACAGATAAGGGATAACAGATGGGCGAACACAGATAAGGGAAGACAGATAGGTGAACAGAGATGGTTGAACACAGATAAAAGAACACAGATAGATAAACACAGAAAAGGGAACACAGATTGGTGAACACAGAAAAGGGAACACAGATTGGTGAACAGAAATAAAGGAACACAGATAGGTGAACAGAGATGGGTGAACACAGATGGATAAACACAGATAATGGAACACAGATAGGTGAACACAGATAAGTAAACACAGATAAGGGAACACAGATAGGTGAACACAGATATGTGAACACAAAAAAGGGAACACAGATGGGTGAATACAGATAAGGGAACACAGATGGGTGAACACAGATAAGGGAATACAGATGGGTGAACACAAATAATTGGACACAGATAGGTGAACACAGATAGGTGAACAGAGATGGGTGAACACAGATAATGGAACACAGATAAGTAAACAAAGATGGGTGAACACAGATAAGGGAACACAGATGGGTGAACACAGATTAGGGAACACGGATAGGTGAACACAGATTGGTGAACACAGATAATGAAACACAGATAGGTGAACACAGATGGGTGAACACAGATAAGGGAACACAGATAGGTGAACACAGAAAAGGGAACACAGATTGGTGAACACAGAAAAGAGAACACAGAAAGGTGAACACAGATGGGTAAACACAGATAAGGGAACACTGATAGGTGAACACAGATAAGGGAACACAGATAGGTGAACACAGATGGATGAACACAGATAATGGAACACAGATAGGTGAACTCAGATAAGGGAACACAGATGGGTTAACACAGATAAGGGAACACAGATGGGTGAACACAGATAATGGGACACAGATAGGAGAACACAGATAAAGGAACACAGATGGGTAGACAGATAATGGGACACAGATAGGTGAACAGAAATGGGTGAACACAGATAATGGAACACAGATAGGTGAACACAGATAGGTGAACAGGGATAAGGTAACACAGATAATGGAACACAGATAGGTGAACACAGATGGATGAATACTGATAAGGGAACACAGATGGGTGAACACAGATAAGGGAACACAGATAGGTGAACACAGATTAGGGAACACAGATGGGTGAACACAGAAAAGGGAACACAGATCGGTAAACACAGATAATGGAACACAGATGGGTGAACACAGATAAGGGAACCCAGATAGGTGAACACAGATGGGTGAACACAGATAGGTGAACACAGATAAGGGAACAAAGAAAGGTGAACACAGATGGATGAACACAGATAAGGGAACACAGATGGGTGAACACAGATAATGGAACACAGATAGGTGAACACAAATAAGGCAACACAGATAGGTGAACACAGATGGATGAACACAGATAATGGAACACAGATAGGTTAACACAGATAAGGGAACACAGATAGGTGAACACAGATAAGGGAACACAGATGGGGAAATACAGGTAAGAGAACACAGATAAGGGAAGACAGATAGAGGGACACAGATAAGGGAACACAGATAGGTGAACACAGATAATGGAACACAGATAGGTGAACACAGTTGGGTGAACACAGAAAAGGCAACACAGATTGGTGAACACAGAAAAGGGAACACAGATTGGTGAACCCAGATAAGGGAACACAGATGGGTGAACACAGATAAGGGAACACAGATAGGTGAACACAGATGGGTAAACACAGATAAAGGAACACAGATAGGTGAACAGAGATGGGTGAACACAGATAGGTGAATACAGACAGGTGAACACAGATAAGGGAACACAGATAGGTGAACACAGATGGGTGACCACAGATAGGTGACAGAGATGGGTGAACACAGGAAGGTGAACACAGATTGTTGAACACAGATAGGAGAACACAGATAGTTGAAGACAAACAAGGGAACACAGATGGGTGAACACAGATAATGGGACACAGATAGGAGAACACATATAAGGGAACACAGATGGGTGAACACAGATAAGGGAACACAGATAGGTAAACACAGACAAAGGAACACAGATAAGTGAACACAGATGGGTGAACACAGATAATGGAACACAGATGGGTGAACACAGATAAGGGAACAAAGAAAGGTGAACACAGATGGGTGAACACAGATAAGGGAACACAGATGGGTGAACACAGATAAGGGAACACAGATAGGTGAACACAGATGGGTGAACACAGATAATGGGACACAGATAGGAGAACACAGATAAGGGAACACTAATACGTGAACACAGATGGGTGCACACAGATAGGTGAACACAGATGGGTGAACACAGATAATGGAACACAGATGTGTGAACACAGATGAGGGAAAACAGATAGGTAAACACAGAGAAGGGAACACAGTTTGGTGCACACAGAAAAAGGAACACAGATTGGTGAACACAGATAAGGGAACACAGATAGGTGAACACATATGGGTAAACACAGATAAAGGAACACAGATAGGTGAACAGAGATGGGTGAACACAGATGGGTGAACACAGATAAGGGAACACAGATGGGTGAACACAGATAATGGGACACAGATAGGAGAACACAGATAAGGGAACACAGATGGGTAGACAGATAATGGGACACAGAAAGGTGAAGACAGATAAGGGAACACCGATAGGTGAACAAAGATGGGTGAACACAGATAGGTGAACACTAAAATGGGAACACAGATGGGTGAACACAGATAATGGGACACTGATAGGTGAACACAGATAGGTGAACAAAGATTGGTGAACACAGATAGGTGAATACAGACAGGTGAACACAGATAAGGGAACACAGATAGGTGAACACAGATGGGTGACCACAGATAGGTGACAGAGATGGGTGAACACAGGAAGGTGAACACAGATTGTTGAAAACAGATAGGTGAACACAGATAGTTGAAGACAAACAAGGGAAAACAGATGGGTGAACACAGATAATGGGCCACAGATAGGAGAACACATATAAGGGAACACAGATGGGTGAACACAGATAAGGGAACACAGAGAGGGAAACACAGACAAAGGAACACAGATAAGTGAACACAGATGGGTGAACACAGATAATGGAACACAGATGGGTGAACACAGATAAGGGAACAAAGAAAGGTGAACACAGATAAGGGAACACAGATGGGTGAACACAGATAAGGGAACACAGATAGGTGAACACAGATGGGTGGACACAGATAAGGGAACAAAGATGGGTGAACACAGATAAAGGAACACGGATCAGTGAACACAGATAGGTGAACCCAGATGGGTGAACACAGAGAAGTGAACACAGATAAGCGAACACAGATGGATGAACACAGATAAGGGAACCCATATAGGTGAACACAGAAGGGTGAACACAGATAGGTGAACACAGATGGATGAATACAGATAAGGGAACACAAATAGGTGAACACAGATAAGAGAACACAGATGGGTGAACACAGATAAGGGAACACAGATAGGTGAACACAGATAAGGGAACACAGATAGGTGAACACAGATGGATGAACACAGATAATGGAACACAGATAGGTGAACTCAGATAAGGGAACACAGATGGGTGAACACAGATAAGGGAACACAGATGGGTGAACACAGATAATGGGACACAGATAGGAGAACACAGATAAGGGAACACAGATGGGTAGACAGATAATGGGACACAGAAAGGTGAAGACAGATAAGGGAACACCGATAGGTGAACACAGACGGGTGAACACAGATAGGTGAACACTAAAAAGGGAACACAGATGGGTGAACACAGATAATGGGACACTGAAAGGTGAACACAGATAGGTGAACAAAGATGGGTGAACACAGATAGGTGAATACAGATGGTTGAACACAGATAAGGGAACACAGATAGGTGAACACAGATGGGTGAACACAGATAATGGAATACAGATAGGTGAACAAAGATGGGTGAACACAGATGGGTGAACACAGATAAGGGAACACAGATGGGTGAACACAGATGGGTGAACCTAGATAATGGAACACAGATAGGTGAACACAGATGGGTGAACACAGATAAGGGAACACAGAAAAGGGAAAACAGATCGGTGAACACAGATAAGGGAACACAGATGGGTGAACACAGATAAGGGAACACACATAGGGTAACACAGATGGGTGAACACAGATAAGGGAACACAGATGGGTGAACACAGATAAGGGAAGACAGATAGGTGAACACAGATGGGTGAACACAGATAAGGGAACACAGAGAGGTGAACACAGATGGGTGAACACAGATAATGGAACACAGATAGGTGAACACAGATGGGTGAACACAGCTAGGTGAACACAGAAAAGGGAACACAGATCGGTGAACACAGAAAAGGGAACACAGATGGGTGAACACAGATAAGGGAACACAGATAGGGGAACACAGATGGCTGAACACAGATAAGGGAACACAGATTGGTGAACACAGATAAGGGAACACAGATAGGTGAACACAGATAAGGGAACACAGATAGGTGAACACAGATGGGTGACCACAGATAGGTGACAGAGATGGGTGAACATAGGAAGGTGAACACAGATTGTTGAACACAGATAGGTGAACACAGATAGTTGAAGACAAACAAGGGAACACAGATGGGTGAACACAGATAATGGGACACAGATAGGAGAACACATATAAGGGGACACAGATGGGTGAACACAGATAAGGGAACACAGACAGGTAAACACAGACAAAGGAACACAGATGGGTGAACACAGATAAGTGAACACAGATGGGTGAACACAGATAAGGGAACACAGAAGGGTGAACACAGATAATGGAACACAGATGGGTGAACACAGATAAGGGAACAAAGTAAGGTGAACACAGATGGGTGAACACAGATAAGGGAACACAGATAGGTGAACACAGATGGGTGAACACAGATAAGGGCACAAAGATGGGTGAACACAGATAATGGAACACGGATAAGGGAACACAGATAGGTGAACACAGAAAAGGGAAAACAGATCGGTGAACACAGATAAGGGAACACAGATGGGTGAACACAGATAAGGGAACACAGATAGGGTAACACAGATGGGTGAACACAGATAAGGGAACACAGATGGGTGAACACAGATAAGGGAAGACAGATAGGTGAACACAGATGGGTGAACACAGATAAGGGAACACAGATAGGTGAACACAGATGGGTGAACACAAATAATGGAACACAGATAGGTGAACACAGATGGGTGAACACAGATAGGTGAACACAGAAAAGGGAAGACAGATCAGTGAACACAGAAAAGGGAACACAGATGGCAGAACACAGATAAGGGAACACAGATAGGGGAACACAGATGGCTGAACACAGATAAGGGAACACAGATGGGTGAACACAGATAAGGGAACACAGATCGGTGAACCCAGGTAAGGGAAAACAGGTGAACACAGATAAGGGAACACAGATAGGTGAACACAGATGGGTGACCACAGATAGGTGACAGAGATGGGTGAACACAGGAAGGTGAACACAGATTGTTGAACACAGATAGGTGAACACAGATAGTTGAAGACAAACAAGGGAACACAGATGGGTGAACACAGATAATGGGACACAGATAGGAGAACACATAGAAGGGAACACAGATGGGTGAACACAGATAAGGGAACACAGATAGGTAAACACAGACAAAGGAACACAGATAAGTGAACACAGATGGGTGAACACAGATAAGGGAACACAGATGGGTGAACACAGATAATGGAACACAGATGGGTGACCACAGATAAGGGAACAAAGAAAGGTGAACACAGATGGGTGAACACAGATAAGGGAACACAGATTGGTGAACATAGATAAGGGAACACAGATAGGTGAACACAGATGGGTGAACACAGATAAGGGCACAAAGATGGGTGAACACAGATAATGGAACACGGATCAGTGAACACAGATAGGTGAACACAGATGGGTGAACACAGATAGGTGAACACAGATAAGCGAACACAGATGGGTGATCACAGATAAGGGAACTCATATAGGTGAACACAGATAGGTGAACACAGATGGATGAATACAGATAAGGGAACACAGATAGGTGAACACAGATAAGAGAACACAGATGGGTGAACACAGATAAGGGAACACAGATAGGTGAACACAGATAAGGGAACACAAATAGGTGAACACAGATGGATGAACACAGATAATGGAACACAGATAGGTGAACTCAGATAAGGGAACACAGATGGGTGAACACAGATAAGGGAACAGAGATGGGTGAACACAGATAATGGGACACAGATAGGAGAACACAGATAAGGGAACACAGATGGGTTGACAAATAATGGGACACAGAAAGGTGAAGACCGATTAGGGAACACCGATAGGTGAACACAGATGGGTGAACACAGATAGGAGAACACAGATAATGGGACACTGAAAGGTGAACACAGATAGGTGAACAAAGATGGGTGAACACAGATAGGTGAATACAGATGGGTGAACACAGATAAGGGAACACAGATAGGTGAACACAGATGGGTGAACACAGATAATGGAATACAGATAGCTGAACAAAGATGGGTGAACACAGATGGGTGAACACAGATAAGGGAACACAGATGGGTGAACACAGATGGGTGAACCTAAATAATGGAACACAGATAGGTGAACACAGATGGGTGAACACAGATAAGGGAACACAGAAAAGGGAAAACAGATCGGTGAACACAGATAAGGGAACACAGATGGGTGAACACAGATAAGGGAACACAGATAGGGTAACACTGATGGGTGAACACAGATAAGGGAACACAGATGGGTGAACACAGATAAGGGAAGACAGATAGGTGAACACAGATGGGTGAACACAGATAAGGGAACACAGATAGGTGAACACAGATGGGTGAACACAGATAATGGAACACATATAGGTAAACACAGATAAGGGAACACAGATAGGAGAACACAGATAAGGGAATACAGAAGGGTGAAGACAGATAGGTGAACACAGATAATAGGACACAGATAGGAGAACACAGATGGGTGAACAAAGATGGGTGAACACAGATAGGTGAACAAAGATGGGGGAACACAGATAGGTGAAGAAAGATGGGTGAAAACAGATAAGGGAACACAGATAGGTGAACAAAGATGGGTGAACACAGATGGGTGAACACAGATAAGGGAACACAGATAGGTGAACACAGATGGGTGAACACAGATAATGGAAAACAGATAGGTGAACACAGATGGGTGAACACAGATAAGGGAACACAGATAGGTGAACACAGAAAAGGGAACACAGATGGGTGAACACAGATAAGGGAACACAGATAGGGGAACACAGATGGGTGAACACAGATAAGGGAACACAGATAGGTGAACACAGATGGGTGAACACAGATAGGTGACAGAGATGGGTGAACACAGGAAGGTGAACACAGATTGTTGAACACAGATAGGTGAACACAGATAGTTGAAGACAAACAAGGGAACACAGATGGGTGAACACAGATAATGGGACACAGATAGGAGAACACATATAAGGGAACACAGATGGGTAGACAGATAATGGGACACAGATAGGTGAAGACAGATAAGGGAACACAGATGGGTGAACACAGATAGGTGAACGCAAAAAAGGGAACACAGATGGCTGAACACAGATAATGGGCTACTGAAAGGTGAACACAGATAGGTGAACAAAGATGGGTGAACACAGATAGGTGAACACAGATGGGTGAACACAGATAAAGGAACACAGATAGGTGAACAAAGATGGGTGAACACAGATAGGTGAACACAGATGGGTGAACACAGATAAGGGAACACAGAAAGGTGAACACAGATGGGTGAACACAGATAATGGAACACAGATTGGTGAACAAAGATGGGTGAACACTGGTAGGTGAACACTGATGGGTGAACACAGATAAGGGAACACAGATGGGTGAACACAGATAAGGGAACACAGATGGGTGAACACAGATAAGGGAACACAGATCAGTGAACACAGATAGGTGAACAAAGATGGCTGAACACAGATAGGTAAACACAGATAAGGGAACACAGATGGGTGAACACAGAAAGTTAAACACAGATAAGGGAACACAGATAGGTAAACACAGACAAAAGAACACAGATAAGTGAACACAGATGGGTGAACACAGATAAGGGAACACAGATGGGTGAACACAGATAATGGAACACAGATGGGAGAACACAGATAAGGGAACAAAGAAAGGTGAACACAGATGGGTGAACACAGATAAGCGAACAGAGATGGGTGAACACAGATTAGGGAACTCATATTGGTGAACACAGAAGGGTGAACACAGATAGGTGAACACAGATGGATGAATACAGATAAGGGAACACAGATAGGTGAACACAGATAAGAGAACAGAGATGATTGAACACAGATAAGGGAACACAGATAGGTGTTCACTGATGGGTGAACACAGATAAGGGAACACAGATGGGTGAACACAGATAATGGAACACAGATCAGTGAACACAGATAAGGGAACACAGATAGGTAAACACAGATAAGGGAACACAGATAGGTGAACACAGATAAGGGAATACAGATGGTTGAACACAGATAGGTGAACACAGATAATGGGACACAGATAGGTGAACACAGATGGGTGAACAGAGATGGGTGAACACAAATAATGGGACACAGATAGGAGAACACAGATAAGGGAACACAAATACGTGAACACAGATGGGTGCACACAGATAGGTGAACACAGATGGGTGAACACAGATAATGGAACACAGATGGGTGAACACAGATAAGGGAACACAGATAGGTGAACACAGAAAAGGGAACACAGTTTGGTGCACACAGAAAAAGGAACACAGATTGGTGAACACAGATAAGGGAACACAGATAGGTGAACACAGATGGGTAAACACAGATAAAGGAACACAGATAGGTGAACAGAGATGGGGGAACACAGATGGGTGAACACAGATAAGGGAACACAGATGGGTGAACACAGATAATGGGACACAGATAGGAGAACACAGATAAGGGAACACAGATGGGTGAACACAGATAGGTGAACACTAAAAAGGGAACACAGAGGGGTGAACACAGATAATGTAACACTGATAGGTGAACACAGATAGGTGAACAAACATGGGTGAACAGAGATGGGTGAACACAGATAAGGGAACCCAGATAGGTGAACACAGATGGGTGAACACAGATAATGGAACACAGATAGGTGAACACAGATGGGTGAACACAGATAATGGAACACAGATGGGTGAACACAGATGGGTGAACACAGATAAGGGAACACAGATAGGTGAACACGAAAATGGAACACAGATCGGTGAACACAGATAAGGGAACACAGATGGGTGAACACAGATAAGGGAACACAGATGGGTGAACACAGATAAGGGAACACAGATAGTTGAACACAGATGTTTTAACACAGATAGGTGAACACAGATAAGGGAACACAGGTGAACACAGATAAGGGAAAACAGATCGGTGAACACAGATAGGGGAACACAGATGGGTGAACACAGATAAGGGAACACAGATGGGTGAACACAGATAAGGGAACACAGATAGTTGAACACAGATGTTTTAACACAGATAGGTGAACACAAATAAGGGAACACAGGTGAACACAGATTAGGGAACACAGATAGGTGAACACAGATGGGTGACCACAGATAGGTGACAGAGATGGGTGAACACAGGAAGGTGAACACAGATTGTTGAACACAGATAGGTGAACACAGATAGTTGAAGACAAACAAGGGAACACAGATGGGTGAACACAGATAATGGGACACAGATAGGAGAACACATATAAGGGAACACAGATGGGTGAACACAGATAAGGGAACACAGATAGGTAAACACAGACAAAAGAACACAGATGGGTGAACACAGATAAGTGAACACAGATGGGTGAACACAGATAAAGGAACACAGATGGGTGAACACAGATAATGGAACACAGATGGGTGAACACAGATAAGGGAACAAAGAAAGGTGAACACAGATGGGGGAACACAGATGGGTGAACACAGATAGGTGAACACAGATAAGCGAACACAGATGGGTGAACACAGATAAGGGAACTCATATAGGTGAACACAGAAGGGTGAACACAGATAGGTGAACACAGATGGATGAATACAGATAAGGGAACACAGATAGGTGAACACAGATAAGAGAACAGAGATGGTTGAACACAGATAAGGGAACACAGATGGGTGAACACAGATAGGTGAACACAGATAAGCGAACAAAGATGGGTGAACACAGATAAGGGAACTCATATAGGTGAACACAGAAGGGTGAACACAGATAGGTGAACACAGATGGATGAAAACAGATAAGGGAACACAGATAGGTGAACACAGATAAGAGAACACAGATGGGTGAACACAGATAAGGGAAAACAGATCGGTGAACACAGATCAGGGAACACAGATAGGTGAACACAAATAAGGGAACACAGATAGGGGAACACAGATGGATGAATACAGATAAGGGAACACAGATGGGTGAACACAGATAAGGGAACACAGGTAGGTGAACACAGATAAGGCAACAAAGATAGGTGAACACAGATGGGTGAAGACAGAAAAGGGAACACAGATTGGTGAACACAGAAAAGGGAACACAGATGGGTGAACACAGATAGGTGAACACAGATAAGCGAACACAGATGGGTGAACACAGATAAGGGAACACAGATACGTGTTCACTGATGGGTGAACACAGATAAGGGAACACAGATGGGTGAACACAGATAATGGAACACAGATAGGTAAACACAGATAAGGGAACACAGATGGGTGAACACAGATAGGTAAACACAGATAAGGGAACACAGATGGGTGAACACAGATAGGTAAACACAGATAAGGGAACACAGATGGGTGAACACAGATAAGGGAACACAGATAGGTGTTCACTGATGGGTGAACACAGATAATGGAACACAGATCAGTGAACACAGATAAGGGAACACAGATAGGTAAACACAGATAAGGGAACACAGATAGGTGAACACAGATAAGGGAATACAGATGGGTGAACACAGATAAGGGTACACAGATGGGTGAACACAGATAAGGGAACACAGATGGGTGAACACAGATAAGGGAACACAGATAGGTGAACACAGATGGGTGAACACAGATAAGGGTACACAGATAAGTGAACACAGAAAAGGGAACACAGACTGGTGAACACAGATAGGGGAACACAGATGGGTGAACACAGAAAAGGGAACACAGATAGGTAAACACAGATAAGGGAACACAGATGGGCGAACACAGATAAGGGAAGACAGATAGGTGAACAGAGATGGTTGAACACAGATAAGGGAACACAGATAGATAAACACAGAAAAGGGAACACAGATTGGTGAACACAGAAAAGGGAACACAGATTGGTGAACAGAGATAAAGGAACACAGATAGGTGAACAGAGATGGGTGAACACAGATGGATGAACACAGATAATGGAACACAGATAGGTGAACACAGATAAGTAAACACAGATAAGGGAACACAGATAGGTGAACACAGATATGTGAACACAAAAAAGGGAACACAGATGGGTGAATACAGATAAGGGAACACAGATGGCTGAACACAGATAAGGGAATACAGATGGGTGAACACAAATAATTGGACACAGATAGGTGAACACAGATAGGTGAACAGAGATGGGTGAACACAGATAATGGAACACAGATAAGTAAACAAAGATGGGTGAACACAGATAAGGGAACACAGATAGGTGAACACAGATGGGTGAACACAGATTAGGGAACACGGATAGGTGAACACAGATTGGTGAACACAGATAATGAAACACAGATAGGTGAACACAGATGGGTGAACACAGATAAGGGAACACAGATAGGTGAACACAGAAAAGGGAACACAGATTGGTGAACACAGAAAAGAGAACACAGAAAGGTGAACACAGATGGGTGAACACAGATAAGGGAACACTGATAGGTGAAAACAGATAAGGGAACACAGATAGGTGAACACAGATGGATGAACACAGATAATGGAACACAGATAGGTGAACTCAGATAAGGGAACACAGATGGGTGAACACAGATAAGGGAACACAGATGGGTTAACACAGATAATGGGACACAGATAGGAGAACACAGATAAGGGAACACAGATGGGTAGACAGATAATGGGACACAGATAGGTGAACAGAAATGGGTGAACACAGATAATGGAACACAGAGAGGTGAACACAGATAGGTGAACAGAGATAAGGTAACACAGATAATGGAACACAGATAGGTGAACACAGATGGATGAATGCTGATAAGGGAACACAGATGGGTGAACACAGATAAGGGAACACAGATAGGTGAACACAGATTAGGGAACACAGATGGGTGAACACAGAAAAGGGAACACAGATCGGTAAACACAGATAATGGAACACAGATGGGTGAACACAGATAAGGGAACCCAGATAGGTGAACACAGATAGGTGAACACAGAAAAGGGAACAAAGAAAGGTGAACACAGATGGATGAACACAGATAAGGGAACACAGATGGGTGAACACAGATAATGGAACACAGATAGGTGAACACAAATAAGGCAACACAGATAGGTGAACACAGATGGATGAACACAGATAATGGAACACAGATAGGTGAACACAGATAAGGGAACACAGATGGGGAAATACAGATAAGAGAACACAGATAAGGGAACACAGATAGATGAACACAGATAAGGGAACACAGATAGGTGAACACAGATAAGGGAACACAGATAATGGAACACAGATAGGTGAACACAGTTAGGTGAACACAGAAAAGGCAACACAGATTGGTGAACACAGAAAAGGGAACACAGATTGGTGAACACAGATAAGGGAACACAGATGGGTGAACACAGATAAGGGAACACAGATAGGTAAACACAGACAAAGGAACACAGATGGGTGAACACAGATAAGGTAACACAGATGGGTGAACACAGATAATGGAACACAGATGGGTGAACACAGATAAGGGAACAAAGAACGGTGAACACAGATGGGTGAACACAGATAAGGGAACACAGATAGATGAACACAGATGGGTGAACACAGATAAGGGAACAAAGATGGGTGAACACAGATAATGGAACACGGATCAGTGAACAGAAATACGTGAACACAGATAGGTGAACACAGATAAGCGAACACAGATGGGTGAACACAGATAAGCGAACTCATATAGGTGAACACAGAAGGGTGAACACAGATAGGTGAACACAGATAGGTGAACACAGATAAGAGAACACAGATGGGTGAACACAGATAAGGGAACACAGATAGGTGAACACAGATAAGGGAACACAGATAGGTGAGCACAGATGGATGAACACAGATAATGGAACACAGATAGGTGAACTCAGATAAGGGAACACAGATGGGTGAACACAGATAAGGGAACACAGATGGGTGAACACAGATAATGGGACACAGATAGGAGAACACAGATGGGTAGACAGATAATGGGACACAGAAAGGTGAAGACAGATAAGGGAACACCGATAGGTGAACACAGATGGGTGAACAGAGATAGGTGAACACAAAAAAGGGAACACAGATGGGTGAACACAGATAATGGGACACTGATAGGTGAACACAGATAGGTGAACAAAGATGGGTGAACACAGATAGGTGAACACAGATAAGGGAACAAAGATGGGTGAACACAGATAATGGAACACGGATCAGTGAACAGAAATAGGTGAACACAGATAGGTGAACACAGATAAGCGAACACAGATGGGTGAACACAGATAAGCGAACACAGATGGGTGAACACAGATAAGGGAACTCATATCGGTGAACACAGAAGGGTGAACACAGATAGGTGAACACAGATAAGAGAACACAGATGGGTGAACACAGATAAGGGAACACAGATAGGTGAACACAGATAAGGGAACACAGATAGGTGAGCACAGATGGATGAACACAGATAATGGAACACAGATAGGTGAACTCAGATAAGGGAACACAGATGGGTGAACACAGATAAGGGAACATAGATGGGTGAACACAGATAATGGGACACAGATAGGAGAACACAGATGGGTAGACAGATAATGGGACACAGAAAGGTGAAGACAGATAAGGGAACACCGATAGGTGAACACAGATGGGTGAACAGAGATAGGTGAACACAAAAAAGGGAACACAGATGGGTGAACACAGATAATGGGACACTGATATGTGAACACAGATAGGTGAACAAAGATGGGTGAACACAGATAGGTGAATACAGATGGGTGAACACAGATAAGGGAACACAGATAGGTGAACATAGATGGGTGAACAAAGATAATGGAACACAGATAGGTGAACACAGATGGGTGAACACAGATAAGGGAACACAGATAGGTGAACACAGATGGGTGAACACAGATAATGGAACACAGATAGGTGAACACAGATGGGTGAACACAGATAAGGGAACACAGATAGGTGAACACAGAAAAGGGAACACAGATCGGTGAACACAGATAATGGAACACAGATGGGTGAACACAGATAAGGGAACACAGATAGGGGAACACAGATGGGTGAACACAGATAAGGGAACACAGATGGGTGAACACAGAAAAGGGAACACAGATCGGTGAACACAGATAATGGAACACAGATAGGGGAACACAGATGGGTGAACACAGATAAGGGAACACAGATGGGTGAACACAGATAAGGGAACACAGATAGGTGAACACAGATAAGGGAACACAGGTGAACACAGAGAAGGGAACACAGATAGGAGAACACAGAAGGGGGACCACAAATAAGTGACAGAGATGGGTGAACACAGGAAGGTGAACACAGATTGTTGAACACAGATAGGTGAACACAGATAGTTGAAGACAAACAAGGGAACACAGATGGGTGAACACAGATAATGGGACACAGATAGGAGAACACATATAAGGGAACACAGATGGGTAGACAGATAATGGGACACAGATAGGTGAAGACAGATAAGGGAACACAGATGGGTGAACACAGATAGGTGAACACAGATGGGTGACCACAGATAGGTGACAGAGATGGGTGAACACAGGAAGGTGAACACAGATTGTTGAACACAGATAGGTGAACACAGATAGTTGAAGACAAACAAGGGAACACAGATGGGTGAACACAGATAATGGGACACAGATAGGAGAACACATATAAGGGAACACAGATGGGTAGACAGATAATAGGACACAGATAGGTGAAGACAGATAAGGGAACACAGATAGGTGAACACAGATAAGGGAACACAGATAGGTGAACACAGATGGGTGAACACAGATAATGGAACACAGATCGGTGAACACAGATGGGTGAACACAGATAATGGAACACAGATGTGTGAACACAGATAAGGGAACACAGATAGGTGAACACAGAAAAGGGAACACAGATTGGTGAACACAGAAAAGGGAACACAGATTGGTGAACACAGATCAGGGAACACAGATAGGTGAACACGGATGGGTGAACACAGATAAAAGAACACAGATAGGTGAACAAAGATGGGTGAACACAGATAGGTGAACACAGATGGGTGAACACAGATAAGGGAACACAGAAAGGTAAACACAGATGGGTGAACACAGATAAGGGAACACAGATGGGGAAATACAGATAAGAGAACACAGATAAGGGAACACAGATAGATGAACACAGAATGGTGAACACAGATAAGGGAACACAGATAGGTGAACACAGATGGGTGAAGACAGATAAGGGAACACAGATAGGTGAACAGAGATGGGTGAACACAGATAGGTGACCAGAGATAAGGGAACACAGATAATGGAACACAGATAGGTGAACACTGATGGATGAATACAGATAAGGGAACACAGATGGGTGAACACAGATAAGGGAAGACAGATACGTGAACACAGATAAGGGAACACAGACTGGTGAACACAGATAGGGGAACACAGATGGGTGAACACAGATAAGGGAAGACAGATAGGTGAACAGAGATTGTTGAACACAGATAAGGGAACACAGATGGGTGAACACAGATAGGTGAACACAGAAAAGGGAACACAGATAGATAAACACAAAAAAGGGAACACAGATTGGTGAACACAGAAAAGGAAACAGATTGGTGAACAAAGATAAGGGAACACAGATAGATGAAAACAGAAAAGGGAACACAGATTGGTGAACAGAGATAAAGGAACACAGATAGGTGAACAGAGATGGGTGAACACAGATGGATGAACACAGATAATGGAACACAGATAGGTGAACACAGATAAGTAAACACAGATAAGGGAACACAGATATGTGAACACAAAAAAGGGAACAAAGATGGGTGAACACAGATAAGGGAACACAGATGGGTGAACACAGATAAGGGAATACAGATGGGTGAACACAGATAGGTGAACACAGATAATGGAACACAGATAAGTAAACAAAGATGGGTGAACACAGATAAGGGAACACAGATAGGTGAACACAGATGGGTGAACACAGATAGGTGAACACAGAAAAGGGAACACAGATTGGTGAACACAGAAAAGGGAACACAGATTGGTGAACACAGATAAGGGAACACAGATAGGTGAACACAGATGGGTGAACACAGATAAGGGAACACAGATAAGGGAACACAGATAAGGGAACAGAGATGGGTGAACACAGATAGGTGAACACAGATGGGTGAACACAGATAAGGGAACACAGACAGGTGAACACAGATAAGGGAACACAGATAGGTGAACACAGATGGGTGAACACAGATAGGTGACCAGAGATAAGGGAACACAGATAATGGAACACAGATAGGTGAACACTGATGGATGAATACAGATAAGGGAACACAGATGGGTGAACACAGATAAGGGAAGACAGATAGGTGAACACAGATAAGGGAACACAGATGGGTGAACACAGATAAGGGAAGACAGATGGGTGAACACAGATAAGTGAACACAGAAAAGGGAACACAGACTGGTGAACACAGATAGGGGAACACAGATGGGTGAACACAGATAAGGGAAGACAGATAGGTGAACAGAGATGGTTGAACACAGATATGGGAACACAGATGGGTGAACACAGATAAGGGAAGACAGATAGGTGAAGAGAGATGGTTGAACACAGATAAGGGAACACAGATGGGTGAACACAGAAAAGGGAACACAGATAGATAAACACAGAAAAGGGAACACAGATTGGTGAACACAGAAAAGGGAACACAGATTGGTGAACACAGATAAGGGAACACAGATAGGTGAACACAGATAAGGGAACACAGATTGGTGAACAGAGATAAAGAAACACAGATAGGTGAACACAGATGGGTGAATACAGATGGGTGAACACAGATAAGGGAACACAGATAGGTGAACACAGATGGGTGAACACAGATAGGTGAACACAGATGGGTGAACACAGAAAAGGGAACACAGATTGGTGAACACAGATAAGGGAACACAGATGGGTGAACACAGATAAGGGAACACAGATGGGTGAACACAGATAAGGGAACACAGATGGGTGAACACAGATAGGTGAACGCAGATAATAGAACACCAATAGGTGAACACAGATGGGTGAACACAGATAGGTGAACACAGATAAGGGAACACAGATAATGGAACACAGATGGGTGAACACAGATAGGTGAACGCAGATAATAGAACACAAATAGGTGTACACAGATGGGTGAACACAGATAGGTGAACACAGATAAGGGAACACAGATAGGTGAACACTGATTGGTGAACACAGATAAGGGAACACAGATGGGTGAACACAGATAGGTGAACACAGGGAACACAGATGGGTGAACACAGATAGGTGAACACAGATAGGTGAAAGGTCAACAGATGCAGATGTCAGCGAACAGAAATGTGAATGATGAAATTTCATGACAAATAAGGCATTGTGATTGAACAAATGTGACTGAAAGCTTTCCTGACCAAAGAAATCAAGTGAATGAGTAATGAAAGATGATCTTTATTCTGTCTTTGAACAGGAACTAAGTGCACTGTGAGCTACAATTCAATGAAACGACCTGTTAAACTTTGTCTGATTTTTAAAAACTTTTACAGGAAAAGATCCAAGAACAAGAGAGAGGAAAAGCAACAAAATTATGATGACTGAGTTCATTGCTTGCATCTAATTCATTCTACTGAAACTTTTCAACAGAGCGCTGACTGCAGAAGGGAGGAGATTAAAATAACCTTCAGTGTAAAATGATAAGCTGGCTAAAAGCTAAAGATTCACTGGGGGTTTGCAACTTAAGTTCACCTTCTAAAATAAATTTGGGGAAATCCAATCCGGGGTATTAACACATGACTAAATTCAAAAGGTGGACCACCATATAATTAAAAAAATTGACTAATAGCCTGATCACTTATTGTATTTTTCATGGCAAAATATTTTCCCCAGATGAGCAGTGATACGGAAACTGTGACAGTGACTTTTACTCAAGTAATTTTCTTATGAGTGACTTCAACTTTTACCAAAGTAACTTTCAGTCATGGTACTTGTACTTAGTTGTTTTTTTTTATATCCCTGGATATACCTGGTTTAATATCAGAGACTCTAGACCAAAGAATATTGTTCACAAAATTCAGATTTTTTTTATTGGAGGAAATTTTTTTTTTGCTGCTGCCTGTCCTTGGTGATCAAAGAAAGAATCTGTTTAATTATTTATATTCGCACTTTACCTGACAACAGTTCAAAAACTTTAATTCTGACTTGAATTTTTGTTTATCTTTGGTCCACAAGTAGCCTAATGAGCAGCAAAGTTTAATAAAACATTTTTGGAAGAAGTATTAATCTTTATTGTTTTTATTGTAAGTTAGCACATGGCTAAATTGACCTCTAGCTAAATTAAAAAATTAATTGCTAAATAACCGTTGCACTCTGTGAGTCAATCTGAAGAGTCGATTAATCGTTTCAATAATTGTCACCGAATCGACAATCAAAATAATCGTTAGTTGCAGCACAAGTTGTAATACAGTAATTTGACAAAGGGACCAGAGATTGTGTAACACTGCCCCCTAGTGAGTACGTTTTTTTCCAAGCACTGAATAAACGAGTGAAACTGCAACAGTTAAGCATTGGTCTAAGTGATATGATTTAGAGCAAAGGTTTTTGATACCATTGTTAAATTAAGTGGGAGTGTTGTAATACAGTAATTAGACAAAGGGACCAGAGATTGTGTAACACTGCCCCCGAGTGTGTACATTTTTTTACAAGTACTGAATAAACGAGTGAAACCGCAATAGATGATGCTGTAGCTGAGGTGGTAGATGTCAGCCACTATCTTGTGTTTGGCTTGACGTGCCGCCACTTTTCTACCTCTGTACTTCGGGAACTGATGAACACAGTCAGCTGCACAAAGTGTCTTTCATAAATCAGCCAGCACAGGTTGGTCCAGTTTATCATGGGAG
Organism: Gymnothorax reevesii; assembly: GCA_029721435.1. NCBI lineage: Eukaryota > Metazoa > Chordata > Actinopteri > Anguilliformes > Muraenidae > Gymnothorax > Gymnothorax reevesii. The sequence continues at coordinate 76,853,754 of CM056584.1, read as the reverse complement.
TCCCTGACGTCATTCTGAACAAACTGAGAGATATTACTAATGCATATGCAGTTTTTGTCTAAGCGTATGAACATAATGTGAAATTGGCTGCAGTACAAGGGGCACCAGTGAAAATCTTGCCTGGGGCACTAAATAGGTCAGGGCGGCTCTAATATTAACCCTTCACTCCCCAACCCCTCCCCGTCTGTGTCACACATCACACTTATGGCTGAAGCTCTGGGAGTCCCGCAGATTTCGGCACAAGCTCCTCAACAAACAATTATTTAAATAACTTCAGCAGGGAAACATTTATACAGCTCCCTTGAAATTCTGGGCAAACAAAAATATTTCCTTATTCTGAATATTTTTTTATCAGTGGCTGAATCAGTGCCTCAGATTGTGTGGTCAGTGATTAACATCTGACAGTTAAACTGGTTTATTGAACACAAATTCCAGACTTGCTCCGTGTGTAACTAAATAACTTCATTTCAGGCCAGGATTGCTGCCCGAAGTGCTTCAAATGGAAGGAACTCAAAGATTAACGATGAAAGAGAGGGATAATATTAGAAGATGGTCTCTTTAGAAAATGATAAAAACAATGACAGAAAAATTAAAGTCATGAAAAAAGTAGAGGCTGTTACAACTGCAAAACCATAAACACCCCCAACATGTGGTCACACGGCATTTGTAGGTCATTTCAGACAGATCATTCATAAATACTGGCACCAATCAGAAACAACTCCGTGTCTCATAGACCTTTTCCAAACATCAGAGGTCAGTTTCTGAGAGAAAACCCAAACATCAGAGACATGTTAGTGACATCAGAAACACCCCCACGATAAGGAGCAGGTTCCTGTCAAACACACCAGATGAGGATAATTTTCCCTCTCGTCCCAGCATCTCAGAGAAATGTGCAGGTCGAGAGGGATTCTTCTAGTAAGACAAGGCCGAGGCCTTGAGGGGTCACATTTGCATGACAGGGTCATCTTGCATATTCACACGTGACATTGAAAGAGGTCAGGAAACCCCGTGCACCCTATATAAAGCGTGGGCACGCCCAGCGGAACGTCTCCTTTAAATTAAGGTACCATCTGTTGGCATTGTCGAAAGGGTGGGGGAGACCATTACAGACCGGTCAGCAGACCATCATCAGTCTCGAAGAGCTATCCGGTGAATGAGCACAAAGCCTATATGAACACACTATCACCATAGCCAAACCAGAGCAGTTCACTTGGGTGGGAATGTGACCCCTCAAGGCCTCGGCCTTGTCTTACTAGAAGAATCCCTCTCGACCTGCACATCTCTCTGAGATGCTGGGACGAGAGGGAAAATTCTTCTTCGTAAGCCTTCGGCCTTTCGGGGTCACATTTGCATGTTTAAAGAACAATGACGACAGATGCAAAATCCATTTCCACTGACTATTTATTATTACAACAACGACATGTTTAACTGAGAACAGTCGCTGCAAAAGTTGCTGTTGGATTACCAGTATCTATGTCCCGATGATAGAAACGTCTAAACGTTCCTGATGAAGCCCAGTCCGCAACGGACATGACGTCCTTAACAGACATGCCAACACGAACGGCATGTGATGTTGAGGCAGATCTATAAGAATGAGCCTTGAATATAGAAATGTCAATGCCAGCTTCAGACAGAGCACAACACAGCCATCGCGATATTGTAGCAGTGGATACACCATGAAAAGTTTTATAAGAGACTAACAATTGATCACATTTACGTTTCATCCCAGTCCTTACGATATATTCATCAAGAGTATGAACAACACATAATTTTTTGTTTGGGAACTTAAAAAGTCTCACAGGCTTTGCCACTCTACCTTTTTTACTTGTTTTCAACAAAATATCTATATTAAACCAAACAGAAACACCAGAACCTTTATGCATTTGGGACAGACTTAAGGCTTGCAAAGTTTGTACCCTGTGTGCAGTCACCAGTGCAAGCAAGGCTGTAAGCCGCCATGTAAGAGTCTTCAAGGAAAGACTTTCTAAAGGCCAACATTTCTTAATATATTCTAATAACAAAGACACATCCCAAGTGCATGTATACCTGGGCTTAGGGGGTTTAACCTCAAATGCACCCTTCATTAAGCGCCTAATAAGGGTATCTGAAAAATTACAACCAAAACACTTTAAGGTTTGCGACAACATTGACCTGTGAGTATTTAATGCACTATATGATAATGTAGAGGCTATTTCAGCTAGGTAATTCAAAATATCCGTAACGCTCGGCTGAAGTGGATTGACGTCCCCCTCACGACACCAAATAAACCATTTTTTCCATGCGCAATCGTATTGTTTCCTGGTTGATTTACGCCACGACCTTGTGATGAGGCGCACAGCTTCTGGCGAAATGCCTCCTGAACTGAAGTGTCTCCACAAACACAGCAAGCGACTAGGAGCATCCTCTTCCCTAGGGGATGCTTGCGATCTGATCCTGGCAAAGTCAAGAGATCTTTTCTCCTGGGCAACGGAGTTGGATAATCTATCAGCATCTCTAAAAGAACTGGAAACCATGGCTGCGTAGGCCAGTGAGGAATGACCAAAATTGCTTTCGAAGTTTTGTCTTCCTGCAACTTCCTTAACACCCGAGGAATAATTCTAAAAGGAGGAAAACAAAAGGGTTTCATGTTAGACCAACATACTGAGAAAGCATCAACAACAGAAGACTCTGGATCTGGACCCCAGGATGCATAACAATCAACCTTTTTATTTTGCCTTGATGCAAACAGATCTATGGTTGGTTCAAAAAACCGCAGAGTTAGCGCACTGAAAATTTTTTGGTTCAATTCCCACTCAGTTGAATCACTAAAATTACGCGACAAAAAATCAGGGATTGTGTTAGTTTCACCAGGAATATACCGGGCAGTTAAAAAACAGTTGTGAGAATCTATCCATGTCAGGATAGATACTGTTATTAAATGCAAATGCATTCTGGTCCCTCCACAGCTGTTAATATAGCTGACAACAGTCATGCTGTCTGACTCAAGCTGTATGTGTTCTCCATATATATCCCTGGCTAGGGACTTAATAGCAAACAAAGCAGCTGTCAATTCCAGTTCATTTATGTGCTTCTGAGACTCTGAAGCAGACCAACGACCACCTGCAACTCTATCATCTAATGTTGCTCCCCAACCAGTCAAGGAGGCATCACAAGCCAGTACAAATTTGACTTTTGGTAGCCTAAACTTAGCGCCATTCTTCAGTTGCACATTGCTCAGCCACCATTCAATATCTTGTCTGGAAGAAACATCCAATCTAACGTATCTATCATAGTTGTTCTCTATGCACAAAGCTTTAACTTTTTCCCGCTCAAGGAATCTATAATAAAAGGGAGCTAATCTGACCACTCTCATGGCAGACGTATACAAACCAATCAAACTAGCCAATTCCCGCACCGTAACTAGAGCGCTATACAAAAAATGCTCGGAAACATCAAGAATATGAGCAACTTTCTTATCTGATAATTTAAGAGTAAGATCGCCGGAGTTGATAATGAATCCTAAGTACTCAATCTCTTGTGTTGGGATGAAGCAAGACTTCTCTACACTCGGCAAAAACCCTGCGGAGTTAAACAACCGGCGAACATCGGCCACCTCACTAGCACATTGCTGTTGATCTTGGCTCATTAGCAGGCAATCGTCCATGTAATAAGAACATCTGATCCCTTGGGAACGGAGTTCCGAATATAACGGCTTTAATGTTTTTGTAAACACCCGAGGTGCGGAAGATAATCCAAAAGGAAGGCATGTGTACTGGTATAGCACTCCTTCCCAAGAAAATCTAAGATATTTCCTGTCTTCGACGGCAATAGGCATACTATGATAAGCCTCTTGGAGGTCGATAGAAGCAAAGTAATCACCTCGCCGAACAAGTTCCAGAGCAAAATCCAAAGTTTCTTGTTTAAAATGGAAATAAGCAACAAATTCATTTAGCTGCTTTAAGTTCAATATGACACGAAACTTTCCATTTTTCTTTTTCCGTGTGAAAATTGTCGAAAAACTGACCTCCGACAGGATCACAGCATTCAATTATACCTTTATGAAGTAAGGTTTGCAATTCCGCTGAAATAATGTTGTGCTCTACATGAGTAAACGGAATTTCACAAGGCAAGCATTTCTGAATAGGGGGCCAAGCAAATTCAATCTTGTGACCTCGAACATTCTGCAAAATCCAATCGTCCGAAGTCAGATTTTTCCATACATGTAAGCACCCCGCTATACTGCCTGCTCGAAATCTTCTGCCAGTATTCATCAAGGCCTCACAGTCACTCACCTTTACTTTTTCATCTGAGCCAATACTGGCGACTCGTACACAGGGCTGGAGCCTCTGGTTTTGGGCTGGTTCGGTTGTCTCCCTCGACTGTAACAACCTCTGCCTCTTGCACTTCTGCCAAGAGGACGGTACATCAAGCCCCCTCTTGACTGGTACCATGTCTGGTTTTTTGAGCCTTTATAGGTAGTTTTGCGGCCAATCCTAGATATGCTGTCAATGCTGGCGACTTTTTCTCTTATGTTGTCCCCAAAAAGGCCATTTGCGGTAACCGGAGCATCAGTAGCACAAATTATTGACGCATATTGCCTCGACAAGTTTGGCTTTATGGCCAGTCGACGAAACACAGAAAAATTGTAATTCATGTTCGCTAACAATGCCAAGCCATCTGAAACCAGCCCACGTACAGAATCAATAGGCACAGAGTCTTTAGGCTTTTTTTAGCATCCGTGCCAATTTTGAAGTTACCACAATACCGTGTGACAACTGTGCTTGCAGCTTTTGCAGAGCACGGTCCCTGGACCAAACCTGTTTATGCAGGGCATTCCAAATCTCAGGGTTCACCCTAGGTGGCAGAATAAGCTCACAATTTCTCGGAATTGCGTGTTTTTTGACGATGTGTTCCACATCAGTCTTTCTGGTACACGCCGAAGACAAAAACTCCGCTATTTTGGGGTGAATTTCTTCACCACTGGCCTCGGTTCCCACGAATATGTCACTCGGCGCTTCCCAGTTTGTATCGTCGTCAGACCCGGCGCCCATATCACATTCGGTAAATAAGTCTAAAGAAGGTATTTCCACGGAGTTCGACTCGGACAAATCAATTACCGAGTTGCGACCGCCCGGGCACAAATTAGAGAGTTTGTCCAGTATGTCTGAAATACCGAGCTTCTGTCGGAGATACAAGACATCTGCTTCATCCAGGTTATCAAACACCCGGGCTGGTGGAGCTAACCGAGGTTTTTTGGACGTGGCTTCACCA